>OW799222.2:0-600000 GCA_941918905.2 Xestia sexstrigata | reverse complement strand
TCTCTCTGGAGCCCTGACCGCCGGTAGCTTGTACCCTGTTCCCGATACCGGTGGGTTAATTTTTTTAATATTTTAAATGTTTTTTATATTGCTTTTTTGTACGGAATATTAAATTTAAAAATGTAATTAATTTGTAAAATGTAAAGAATTAATTTGTAAAGATATGGTGGAAATAATTCTTTCAAATTCAAAATCCGAATAAACTATTTTTCACCACGCGGGTACTGGATCTGATATATTCTCAAAATTTCTGCGGAGAACGAACGGAGGTTCACAAAGTAGGAGGACAGGAGAAATAATTCAGTTTCATGCAAATTGGTTGTACATACCAACGTAACGCCTTCAGCGGGACTCCCACAATCTGGTGCGACCTCGGAATGGCGGGTCACAATTTTCCGTGGTCCAGGTATCCCCAAATCATACAAGCACACAACGTTCAAAAACAATAGAAACAACGTTCAGAAACATAATGATGACTTGTGTCGTTCGGTATTATTACATAAATGACATATAATTATGTCACTCTTAAGAATACTTGTGGTTTCGATTCTGTAATGACCAGAGAATGGGCAGCAGCGTTTTCTGTTAGTCTTTCATCACTGCGATCTCCAATCCACCTGCCAAGCGTGGAGATTACGGCAAATTCCTCCCATCATGGGAGAGGCTTATGTCCAGCAGTGTTGTAGTGTAGTAGTGTAGTATATAAATAATATTTATATACATATAATATCTATGGCCACTTTTAACAAAGATTTAATTCCTCAATATATAAATAACGAACCTCTGCGACATTGAATCAACAGATGATGACATTTATTTAATGAGAGCAAAAATTGCTTTACAATATTTTAGCCCATTTAATGAGAAAGGAAACCATAATTATTAGCTATCATTGCCAGTGTAATATCACAATTATATATTTGAACATATACTTCTAAGATATTTTTTAAGTGCAACTTTCACAAAAAAGTGTTTAAATACGTTCTGCCAATCAAACCTAATCAAAAGAGACATTGCGTTTTTGCCCTTTTTTTATTTTATTTTATTTTCGGGTGGGAAACATCAAATGGATCCTCCCACTCTGGGCGGAGCAGGAGGGAGTGTCAGACTTTTACTGACTAAAACCCATTCATGTTCCTTTATCGTCCATTGTGTTCCGGGGCCACGGTATCTCTTTCGAACAGTCCCGCAGCCCCGGCAGGCATCGGTCCTTGCGGACCCCTATTTTTGCTGACTCTCTTTGAGGCGTGCGTGGAACATGAACGCGCCGTCGACACGGCCCGTCGTCATGAGACGGACGGACGGCGAGCTAGCCCATAGCCTACCGTCCACAGGTCCACGCCTACGGTGGCCCCCGACGCCCGGGCCGTCTCCCGCGGTGGCTGGGACGTGAGGTTCTCCCCCTCTTACGTTCCACCATCTCCTTCTCTAGCATTACTGCTTCGCAGAAAGAGGTGATGGCGTCCCATTCCGTCTCGCTCCGGACCATAGCTTGAACCAGGGCCGGACGCGAGAGGTCACCGCCGCCAATCACCACTTTGAGGACACGGCGGTGCTCCGCCCACGCGGGGCACACCTCCACCGTGTGCTCCACCATGTCCTCCGGTCGATCCTCGCAGTGGAAACACCCGGGCGTTTCCTCCCGCCCGATTCGGTGCAGGAACCTTCCGAAATAACCGTGTCCGGTGAGGACCTGCGTCAGGCGGAAGATGAGGATGCCGTGGCGACTCTCGAGCCACTTCTCAAAGAGGAGACAACGTATTTTTTTGCCGTTACATTTCGCTTTTGGTGGTTCGTTAATTGTATGCCCAAATTTAATAACGTTTGTTGAAATACCGCTATATCCATAACTTTTCTTGTTCTTTAAAGATTTGATCACCCTCGTATGTTGTTGTTGCATTCAACCCATTTTGAATAAGCATCGACAGCTATGAGATACATGCGATCATTTAACGGACCTAAGAAGTCGATGTGTATCCTATAGACAGCATGTGGTGGGAACGGCTGGCAATGGCGCGAGCGTGGCGCGCGGCGGAGCCGGTTGCAAGGTGCAACTTGCGACTTAGCGTAAATAGGGCACGCGCGCGCGCTATTTTATTTAATAATTGGTACAGTGGACTAAGTATTGTCGAAGCCCTACAAAATTCCTATAATAATTAATTAATCCTAAGAAAGTAATAAATTTGTTGGTACCGGGCCGTCACGAATATCATTTTCTCTGGTGATTTACATACACCATTCTTGCTAATTATGTGTCCTAAATAATTAACTTCGTTTAGAAAGAAAGCACACATAGCCTTTCTTAAAGTTACCCCAGCTTCTGCTAACCTTGCTAACACTGTTCTCAGATTCTCTAGGTGCTCCGACCTGTTTCTACCTGTCACAGTATTCCTTTTTTAGTTTCAGTATTTCAGCTTGACGAAATATTCACAGAGAGTTAGAAAGCGATTTTTATGTTTAGGTAAAAATACCTAACATCTCGTATCAAAATTAGTTCGATTATTGTACATCTGTAATCTGTATTATCTAATTTCATCACATGCCAAATTTCCAAGGCGGGAGAATTTTCGGGAAGTCTCCATACAACTTAATATTCTCGTTGATTGGACTAATAGGTACTTGATTGTGAGTACTCGACAAGTCTAATTTGGAGAACTTTGAAAAGAGGTCATCGAATGTAGGTAACGGATATTTTTCGGTTATAAATAAGTTGTTTATTCATAGTTGCCGAGTAATCTGCGCAGGTTCTGATTACCCCGCTCTTTATAAGGACAGGAACTATCGGCGATGCGTGATCGGAATACTGCACCTGTGTTATTATGCCTAATGACAATAAGCGATCTAACTCGTTATCTATTTTACTACGGAGTGCGTAAGCTACCGGCCGAGCCTTGCGAAAAACCGGTTTGGCGTCAGGTGTATAATAATATAATAATAATAATAATAATAATCTTATTTGTATTTAGTGAAACAACCTATTTTTTCTGAAAACACCGATGGAAAGTCATTAATGATATTGTCTAATAGAATATTGTAACTCTCCTTGGCACAATATTCTATACAGGATATTTCTAATCTAAAAATTCTTTTAAAATTTCTCGCCAAAAACGGGGTCCACCATTGTGCACCACGTAAACATTAAGCGTACCTATGTGTGTGACCTTGGTACGTCACCCGGCACTGGCATAACGCCTAAGTTACCAATCCTACCTCTACCCCAACTTTTTAAGGTTTTAGCAGTCGGCGATAACGGAATGTTAGAAAAATATTTATAATTTTATTAGAAATAGCTGAGTATTTCACTGAACAAGACGTTTTATCGAAACACATACGCCGTAAATGACGCCCTTTTGGCTACACTTCCGACAAGTAACATTTTTAAAACGATTGTCGTTTTAAAAATGTTACTTGTCGGTCGACTTGTGATTTTTAAAGTCACACACTGCACATTTAGCCACCTTATCCGTAATTTTAAACACCGAGTAGCATAATGTTATTGTATCTCGTACTGCTCACCCACTGCACTAGTGGTCACCCGGTGTATCCGTTTCTTGTATCAAGTGTGTAGTGAGTAGCATAATGTTAGTGTATCTCGTACTGCTCACCCACTGCACTAGTGGTCACCCGGTGTATCCGCTTCTTGTATCAAGTGTGTAGTGAGTAGCATAATGTTATTGTATCTCGTACTGCTCACCCACTGCACTAGTGGTCGCCCGGTGTATCCGTTTCTTGTATCAAGTGTGTAGTGAGTAGCATAATGTTATTGTATCTCGTACTACTCACCCACTGCACTAGTGGTCACCCGGTGTATCCGTTTCTTGTATCAAGTGTGTAGTGAGTAGCATAATGTTAGTGTATCTCGTACTACTCACCCACTGCACTAGTGGTCGCCCGGTGTATCCGCTTCTTGTATCAAGTGTGTAGTGAGTAGCATAATGTTACTGTATCTCGTACTACTCACCCACTGCCTTCTTGAGAAACAAGTTGGTACCAAAGCAATTCAGCACACCATTATTTATCGCCGCCACACGATCACCCAGGGCGTCCGCTTCTTCCATGTAGTGGGTTGTTAGGAGGACTGTTCGATCACCTCGTAGAGACTGTAAAGAAAAACATGGTACCAATCATTTTCGCAGCTGAAAAGTCATTTACTAAAGTATTGACCTGTTTTAGAGACTACTCTAAAACAAGTCAATACTCTAATAACTACAAGACACGAACCCAAATAAAACACTTGTAACTACATATTAGTCAAAAATGTCAACTATTAAAGATATGTAGTCCTTCCCCATAACATCACCACAAATACAAGTTCTGCTTATCCACGAGTTGCAATCGGTTTTAAAGAGATCCATCGTATCCATTGTAGCAGCAAAAGCCTGTGTAGAAAAAGACATACAAAATAGAATCCAGGCGGCCTGGCTGAAATGGAGATCATTGTCTGGTGTTCTATGCGACTCGCGTATGCCAATTAAAGTCAAAGCCAATGTATACAAAAGGGCAGTTAGACCAGCTGTACTATATGGATCTGAGTGCTGGCCTATGAGGAAGACGGATGAACAAAGGATTCACACCACAGAGATGTTAGTAGTTGAAGATGCTACGCTGGTCTGGTGGAGTTTCAAGAATTGACAAGATAAAAAATGAATATATCCGTCAGTGGTACTTTAAAAGTCGCAAAGATACAAGAAAAGCTCTGCGAAAACCGATTGCGCTGGTACGGACATGTGATGAGGCGAGATGGTGACCACATAGAGACAACCCACAACCGTGCGGTGTGGCGCAGAAGTACTAGGAGGGCTGACCGCAAATAAATTGGGATAGAAGACACGAGGAAGAAGGAGAAGGAGTCTCTCAACAGGATGTCAATCCTGTCGAGAGACTCCTTCTCCTTTTTGGTAGCTTGTATCAATTCTAAACATTTTTAGAGTTCCGTACAAGAAGGCTAACCAACGAGACCCTATTACTAAGCTGCCGCTGCCTCTCCGTCCGTCTGTCTGGCAGCGGGCTGTTTCTCATGATCCGTAATTAAGTAGACAGTTGAAATTTTCACAGAATATGTAATTCTGTTTCCGCTATAACAACAAATAATAGAAATAAACTAAAAATTAAAGATGGCTTCCCTACTATCATGGTATGGAACCCTTTATTGCGAGTCCAACTCGCACTTGGCCGGTTTTTAACTTTTTCGTTGTCGCTATCGGTGGCATACATACCTACGACCTATCATCGGGCTCCCAATACTTCACTGACAAATGTGTTTAAAAGAACTCACCAGCAGTAAGTTCCACAGTTTCCTGCGAGTCTCCACGTCGAGTCCCGACGTGGGTTCATCTAGCACCAAGACCTCAGCCCCGCCGGCTAAGGCACACCCTAATTGAACTCTTCTCTGCATCCCGCCTGACAAATGTGATGTCATTGAATTAAGTTTATCAGCTAAACCAAGTTTTTCAGCTAGTTCCTTGGTTGAAACTTTTACAAGCTCGACGGAATTCTTGGTAAGGCGGTCTTCTCTGAGCTGGGGACGAACAACAACCAGATTAAAAAAGTATCATCCAGTGTGTTGCCTGTTCTACAGTCTCTTCACAGTTATTATGCCTTGTCACTTGGGCTGTAGATTTTTTTTTTTTGTTCTGAGTGGTACCTACTTTGAGTTAGAATAAATGTTTTTTTTAGCTATTAGTTATTACATATTCAAATTGCCATTGACAAGTTGTAGAAATATAAGAATCAGGGACAAAATATCAGCTTTTGGTCGGGACTTTTACTGGCAGAATATAGCTGATGCTATAAGAAATAACTTAGGGTTTGATTAGAAAAAGGATTTAGGTTTCGTGGCAAACAATATAAATGCGTGAAGTTGTTAACAAAATCCGATTCAAATTTAATAATTTCACGCGGACGAAGATCGCAGGCAACAGCTAGGAAGTATTTAATTATTTTAGGAAAATAAACGTAAATCCTAATGATGAATAGCATTTCTATATTGCTTATTTTGCGCATTTTCGCAATTTTTAGTGCATAATATTTATATGCATATATTATAAACCGATGTCTAGTTATAACCTAAGCTAACCCATTCGTTTGGTTATTGAGACTATTTTCACAGCTCACAGTTATTGCCTATAGTAGGCTTTGGTTGGCCATTAGCAGCTATTGTTGGTCATTTTATACGAGTCATCTCATTTCAACATTCATTTAAACTTTGATCATTCATTCATATCACCCATTTTTATCATTTTATCTACCATCCGTTCTCGAAATTCCTTCGCACAATCAGTCTTCATACCATGGCATATGCCATTCTATTTTAGAGGGAGGTCGTTCTTTGTGTTTAACAAGCCTTAATTATACGATCTTATTTTTCTTATAACCTAGATATGTATCTTTTTTAATCGATGCTGGGTTTTTGCCCGTACATACTTGAGCATTATTCATTCTAGTTCATTATTCGTCATGGCGGGGTAAAGGCCCTGTATGTTAAAATGACCTACCAGCGCAAAGAACATGAATTGTTCCTTCACCGTCAGGTCCCCAAAGAACATGTTATGCTGTGGACACAGGCCTAGATGCTTTCGTACTTCTTGTTTCTGTGTTACCGTGTCCTTTCCCATCACGCACACTTTCCCACCTGTAGCGCTCGTCATTCCTGTGGACCGACACATGGATAAGGGGTTTATTATTTATTTAACATCTAAAGCACAGAGTGCACAGGCCGATGTAATGCCTTAACTCATTGGGCTTTGCTGCAATCCGGTATCCTATGAAGTTGCCTTTCCACGATACTGGCAATTCGAAATATAATTTATTTATGGTTGGCAAAGAATTCTAAATTCGAATGAATTCCTTAAAAAAATGAAATTTATTTTCAAATTCAGACATTTTGTTTACTGATTAGTGTTTTGTTTATGATATACACAACAAGTGTCTTCCTTGGACGTTAGTTAATTACTGGCATAGCCATTTTTTATTATTTTTTTTTTTTTTTTCGGATGGGAAATCATCAAATGACTTCTCCCGCTCTGGGCGGAGCGGGAGGGAGTGTCAGACTTTTACTGACTAAAACCCATCCATGTTCCTTCATCGCCCTTTGTGTTCCGAGGCCACGGTATCTCTTTCGAACAGTCCCGCAACCCCGGCAGGCATCGGTCCTTGCGGACCCCTTCCTTTTTGCTGACTCTCTTTGAGGCGCGCGTGGAACACGAACGCGCCGTCGACACGGCCTGTCGTCATGAGACGGACGGACGGCGAGCTAGCCCATAGCCCACCGTCCACAGGCCCGCGCCTACGGTGGCCGGGGGCCACGTGGTGGCCCCCAACGCCCGGGGCGTCTCCCGCGGCGGCCGGGACGCTGTGAGGTTCTCTCCCTCTCACGTTCCGCCACCTCCTTCTCTAGCATTACTGCTTCGCAGAAGGAGGTGACGGCGTCCCATTCCGTCTCGCTCCGGACCATGGCTTGCACCAGGGCCGGACGCGAGAGGTCGCCGCCGCCAATCGCCACTTCGAGGACACGGCGGTGCTCCGCCCACGCGGGGCACACCTCCACCGTGTGCTCCACCGTGTCCTTTGGTCGATCCTCGCAATGGAAACACCCGGGCGTTTCCTCCCGCCCGATTCGGTGCAGGAACCTCCCGAAACAACCGTGTCCGGTGAGGACCTGCGTCAGGCGGAAGGTGAGGACGCCGTGGCGTCTCTCAAGCCACTCCTCAAAGAGGGGACTTACGGCCACTATTGTGGCGTGCCCTTACTGGCATAGCCAGAGGTCCACTCACAAATTGACAATGTATGAACTACCTAATTATATCTATTGTGTTAGTAGCAATCGCATACACATCATTTTGCCACACTAATTTGGAAACCTGTTAACAATAACATTTTTTATTTATTTATTAAAAATCTGTATAACATACAAAAAATCTGCCAAACTGCAACAGCTTGACGGCGGTTGTGCTCGTTCGACAATATCATTTTAACAAATTTCGATTTTTATTTTTATTATATCATATAAAAATGGGGAAGTGAGTTTACAGAAAAAAAACACATTTTACACAGAAAAAACATTTCACAACCGAAATAAACCACATTTTACTACATGATTTTAAACTGTATCGTAAGAACAAACTTACAAATAAAACGCCTAGTCTAATATAATATACCTATAACTAGCTATTTTTTAAATACAGAATAATCTATGTACTTATCAAGAAAGTACCCGGAAAAGATCAATATTACACAAAATGTTAGTTATTCATCCAAAGGAGATTGGGAAACATTACCCTTGCGTCCAATAGCGTTAAGATAATTATACCAATAGATAGATCTCTGAAGAACATTTCATAATATGGCGACTTCTCTTGATTCCGAGTCAGAGAGGAGCTACAGAGCTCTAAATACGAGAAATTTAGTTAAATTAAATACTGCTATTTCGTCAATTTATTAACTTTCATTTATATTGTACGTTTAAAATATCATATAAGCCTAATAAACTTCATTTTCAAAACATTGACATCTTAAATGCCGTTTCAGGAACAAATCCTTACAGTAACAGTAGGTTGGATAGATCGTTAATTCTAGTCCAACGCCCAATAGCTTTAAGATAAGTACGAGTAGTAATGGATTGATCTCCTCAAGAATAATGTTTCTTGCTTTGACAACTTTTCTCAATTCAGAGTCAGAGAGGAGCTATAGGTCGGAGCTATAGGTCGGTGCCCAATCAACTACCTAGTTTGATCAATAAAACCGAACAGACTACGAATTAGCAAATGTTGTATAGTAAACAAAATGTTCTCATTGAGAGCTTTTTCGGATGGTGTTTATCTTATTGCCATTGGTTACCTAGAAAATCATAACTTCGGTGCCTAATTAGACACACATTTAAGTCAATAATTCCGAACAGACTACTAATTAGCAAAAGTGGTGCTATTAACAAAAGTTCTTTTTGAAAAGCTCTATCCAATAGTGTATAATTAGCTTCTGACTATTAGTTGCCCGTAAACTCTTAATTGGTACAATTGTACCTAGCCAGTTTGAGAAAACTTTTTTAGACACATAAGAAACTCGAGAACCTCACTCGGATCAGTGTCCAGTAGGACAAAGGATGAAAGCTGAGACCGGCATGGGAAATGGCAACCAGACAAATTTTGTTAGTGGGGCATAATGGAGTAATCTCACTAGCAAGGCCCGCACCTAAACGATTAATATAATCAACCGATTCAGTCTCAGTAGGTTTGATGTTAAGAAGTTTGTCGTTATTGTTTTTAGTCTGTTTCATGTGAGTAATATTTTTAATGTTTTTCCAAAGGTGTTTTGAATTGTTCATAGATTTTTCATGCAATTGTTTTTCATAGTTATTTTTGAGTTTCTTTATTAATTTGTTACAATGGTTGCTGTAACGTTTGTAAGTAATACTAAGGACTTCATCATGGGGATTACAGCGTAGTCTTTTCTGCATGTTATTCCTATTCCCAATGCACCGTAATACTCCTTGTGTTATCCAAGGCTTGATGACTCGATGCTTTTTTTGGTATTCGTTTCTCATGAGTGTTCTCTGTCAGAGATTCTTTAATATAAGAGACTAAGCTACAGCATATTATTTCAGGATCATCGCAAAGAAGTAGGTTAGAGATGTCCTTTTGTAAAAGGCTGTCCTCAGCGCTCTCGTAATTAATCACCGTAGTCACTTTTTTAATTTTTGAATCAGTATTTACGTCGGAAAGGTGTAAGAAAGTCATAAGATGGTCTGTTATTGAGGTGTCAAGTACTGCCACTCGACCATTTATCCTACTTCTTATCCAATTTAAGCATGAAGTGATCAAGGCAGTTTCCATCCCGAGTCGGTAAGCTGTGGCCAGGCATAACACCGTGGATACTTAGCATATTAAGGTATTCAAGTCTGTTTTTTCTCATATAGTTTTGATCATTAAGGTTATCAATTATATTTATGTTTATATCACCTACTATACTTATACATTTATTTGAGTCATTTAATTCAAGACGGAAATTTAGTGACTTAGTAAATCGTTGTGCGTTAGGATTAGAGGGTGATCTGTATAGCTAAAATGGTACAACTGGTAGACTCAATGTGTAGACATGACGCATCGTCCAACAATATTTCCTTTACGTTAACCGGAATATCATCTTTAATATAAGCAATAACACCATCGTTTTGATTAAGATGCCGCATGCTAAAGTACAAGACATAATGAGGCAGGACTGGAATCAGTTTGTCATCATTAGTCCAACATTCAGTTAGTACCACTAGGGCACTAGGAAATTTAAATGAGGTAATGATACTTGCAAGTCAAGTGACACTCCCGATATTTTGTGATATCAATGTTAGATCATTTTTTCTAATATTAATTATTTTATGTAAATTTGCAATGTCGCTGAAGGACGCATTGGCTATTTCTGCTGTATCTAAATCGTTTAGTGTGTTTAGGGCGTCATCCATTAAGAGTTAGGGTAGGTTAGGTTAGGTTAGGTTAAGTTTCAAATAAGTGTTAGCAACATAATGGTGGCATTTGAGATGTATTTTATTCATAGCATATCCATAGTGAGGAAATTTGCAATTTAGGAAATCTATAGTCGTAGGATTTTGATGTTGGCGGAGAGGTTTGATGATTGTGTAAGATATTTTAGATGTAAGATAATGATTAATGTTTGTGAGCGAATATTTGTATAAAGCAGTAATAGTATGAGTAGCGTGTGTATTTTTGTGTGTCAGAGACGTGTAGGTATAAGATTGAAGAGTATGTGTATACGTGTAAATTGCACTTAAGATTTGTGAACATGTTAACACTGTAATATAAAACAATAATAATAAAATACGGCACCAACATATTAGACAAGTCGCAGATGTTGATGTAAAACAGCGTACAGAGTATAGTCATTCACCATTAAGAAGCTGCTGTACTTGTGCCTCGGATTTAATAATTATGATGGCGGAATTTTCCGATTTTCGAATGTAAACCCGCCCATAGCCAGTCTAGCAGAATTTATATTTACCAGCTTTAACGAGATCTCTTGCCAAGAAATGAAGTCGTGCACCTTTAGCTGTCAGCTGCTCCGACACGAAGATCATCATTAACACGGTGACCCAGGTGCTTAGCACATAGCTTAAGCCCCCTGGTGGCGTTGAAGGCCTTGCATAGTTTTAGGATGTCAGTTTTAATGAGGGTGGATGCAGTCTTGACAATAATCGGGGTGTTAGAAGAGTCCTTCTTTTTTCCTTGGATTCTGTAAACGTCCTTAATTTCAGCTTTGCTTAGTGCACTTCTAATAGTAGAAGATAGACAAAGCACCATTTGGACTAAATCCTCTTTTGTTTCACTAGCCCCGCGAGGAACGTTTCGTTATTTCTAGGTTTGGCTTACGGATCTGCAAGTTTTCTATTTTTTCTTCGAGTAAAGTAATGTAATCGCTGTCTTTTTTTGCTTTATTTTCCAATCGCGAAACTAATTTACTCAGTTCTTCATTTTGAGTCGTAAGCATCAGGATCGAGTTTTCAATATTACGATTACTTTGTTGAATCTCTTTTAAAGTTGCTGGAATAGCAGTTATTTCCTGTTGGAGTGATTACCATAAGGTACTTATCATGCTTTTTATCTCCTCTTTAAAGTTGTTAAAGTCGTCCATAGTGATGTTCTTACTGCGCGCGAAAACAAAGTTCGGCGGAGTAACATCAATTGTCGTATGACTATTGTCACCCTCACACATAGACATATCAGCTGACCGCTCCATCAGTTGTTAGTTTACGCGGCGTAGCAGACCACCGTCAACCGCCGCGTCACACAAAGCACCGTGTAGCAGATTGGAGCAGCAGTCGTAGCACCGTAGCACTCGCGTAGCAAATCTGTAGTGACGTAGTTGGTATTCGTAGACAGGAGAATAATTTCGCACGATGACGCACACGTTCACTTGGCGCAGCGGTGACGAGCGGGGACTCGACGCGCGACTGTGGTCGTAGGATCAAATCTCACCGTCTGCTTGACTTTTCTAAGTTCATAAATTATTAATTTCTCAGGAACACATCTAGTGGTGATTTCTTCGAAGGCTTGCCTTGCCCGGCGGTAGAGGAGCTTGCGAGAGTGAGAATTCCGACACAATCCAATATGGCCGCTGCATTTAATGGGCTCCCCTGCAAGAGAGAACAGGAGGGTCCGAGTTTAGATCAGTATTGGCTCAGTTAAAATGAATAATCAAAAATTAAAACTTTTAATATACTGTCGCACAACAAAAAACACGCCCAATCCGAGCTGTGTCGCCGAGAGGGAAGAGGAATATACCACATAACACCGCACTACTTACCACACCACACTTTACTGCACTGACTGGGAATAAGTTTTATTTTACTGTTTTGTTTGTGTCATTTAAATTGCGAACTGAGTGCTTTCCCTCTTATTCCGGCTTTTTCCAGTTTGTTCACAAGGATTGGGACAGAGACGGTGTCGAATGCTTTTTTGAGGTCTAAGAAAACAGACAGGCAACTGTTTCCTTTGTCAAGGTGCTCAGCTACAAAAGTACTTGGCGCAGTTACTGCATCTTCAGTAGGTACATACACCTTGCCTAAATCCAAACTGTGAGTTAGATAGAATATTGAATTTTTTGAAATAATTAGTTAGTCTAATATTTATAATTTTTTTAAGCACTTTTGATATCCACGGTAAAACGGAAATAGGCATGCCTATTTCTGTTTTGTAGTTGCTGACATCATCACTGTCCCCACCCTTGTAAACTGGTGTTATAACGGACTGTTTTAGTGGAGCAGGGAAGACACTCTTTTGTAAACAGAGATTAGTAGAGTTATAATGGGGACCGCTTTCTTTCTTATGTATTTTAATGTATTTTAAGAATTTAGTCGATACATTATCCCAGCCAGGGGCGCTGACAGATTTCAGATTCACCAGAATACCATCTACTTCAGAATCTATCTAGAGAAGGTGTTAATTTGTGATCCTAATGCATTCGTTTGGTTATTATGGATATTATTAAATTTAGGATAATTTTTTTGGGCAAGTTGTTTTCCAATATTAACAAAATAAGCATTAACATAGTTTATTGACTCTATCAGGGTTGTTTTTATGTTTAATAGTTCTACGTTTTGTTTATTTTTCTATTTGAGTATGTGATAGTTTTTATATTTTCCTGAGTCATTTTTTGTTAGATACTGATTGTGCAAGTAAATTTCTTTCATATTTTTTTTAAATTAGATTGTTGCAGTAGTTCTTGTACATATTAGTATAGTATAGTAGATATTGATACAGTCACTACACCGCCGCGACACCAACTGAACACTGTTGTAGGGATTCCTTATTCCCTATCCATTTGCACAAAATTTTAAGACCTTATATAACTTGGCATACTTTTGTTACTCCTAAATATATTTTCGCATAATAATATTTACGCATAACAGCTCACGCATAATTGTGTTAAGCATAATTTCTTTATTCTGAATAATGATTAAGCATAACATTCATAAGCATAAATTTATTTACGCTTAATGATATTAAAACATATTTTATATAGGCATAACAAAAAAGCATAATAATTAACTCCTAAGATGTTAGACATACCATAATTAGATATACCAATTGACATTTCGACGATTGGAAGAAAACCATATCTCCTGAAGAGAGATAGATATTTGTTTTGAACATAGTTGATTGTGAATATATGTAGGTTTTTTCCCTTTAAGAAACCCGTGTGAACTTGGCACCTAACTTTTGAAAAAATTGATTTTTTTATGGTTTTTCGAAAGATTTCGGTTAGTAGTGGATAGTAGTTTAGCTATTTTCGTTAGAGGTAAGGCCAAAAAAAAAAAATGTAAAAAAAAAGCATCCCCGTAATTCTAAATATCAGTTTTTTCTGTCTGTTTCTCATAGATAAACGTTAGTAGTGGATTGTAGTGCAATTTTATTCGTTAGTAGTAAAATAGAGGAGAAAAATGCTTGGGGTCTCATGGACCGAGTTTCACACGAACGTCTCGATACTTCAAGAACTCGGTGTCAGGCAGCATCTGTCTCGGTAGTACAATCTCGCATCCTGACATTCTTCGGACATGTTTCCCGGCGTGACAATCAGTTCATAGAACGCCTTGTCGTCCAAGGGAAAGTAGAAGGCACTAGACCGCGCAGAAGGTTACCCACGCGTTGGGCTGACCAGATCAGGTCTGCCATTAGGGGTTAGTTAACGAATGCAGCAGGATGACCTCTAGCAGGTAGCAGTGGCGAAATGTTTTGAAGTGCATCACATCTGCCCCTTCCAATACTGCTACGAGTACTTAACGATCACGACCGCTCTGTCAAGAGCGTATCGGATAAGAAGAAGAGTAAAATAGATGTTTAGTATCTATTCTTAGTACTGAATTGCTGTCTCACTCTTACGTGGGCTAGCTTCCTCTTCCGTTCGTGTCTCTAGCAGCACGGTTACGTCGCATACTGTTTTATTTAGTTTAATTGTCTAAAATGTGATTTAAAAGTCTACAACATACGTAAACAGTGTAATAATCCTATTGTGCTCATCTTAATATTTTGTGTTCGTGTAACAGTTCGTGGTTTTATTACAAATACCAAACAAAAAAAAAAATATTGTTATTGAGTAGGAAAAATGTGTTTTTTTTTTGGGGTTTCGCAAGATTTCCATTAGTAGTGGATAGTAGTTAAGCTATTTTCGTTAGTAGTGATGACAACAAAATAAAAAAATGACATCCACTGAAATTCGAAAAATCAGGTTTTTCCGGCTGTTTCTCATAGATAAACGTTAGTAGTTGATTGTAGTGAAATTTTATTAGTTAGTAGTAAAATTGAAAAAAAAAAGTGTTTTAGAGTAATCGTATTTATCTTCAAACAGACTTTATCTAGTAAATATCGTACCGAAATAAGTTTGACTCAACTCAAGAGCTTCTAATCGACTGTATCTTTACTACTATCGAAAATATTCCACTAGTAACCTCTACGAACCCCCCTTAGTCAATTCTAACGTTAGTAGTAATCGTTTTCATGTTGGCCATATTGTTGCTATTAACGAAACTATTGTGTCTGCCTAGCTGTAAGCATTCCAAAAATAATAAAATATTAAGTACCTGTGATGATGTTCATAAGGGTAGTCTTGCCAACTCCGTTGTGTCCTAATAGTACTGTGATGTCTCCCTTATACACATCCAGGGTGATATTCTTCAACACTCGATGGTTACCGTACATCTGCCATAAATTTTATCAAATCAATCAAATTGAAATATTTTATTTCACAAAGGCCTAGGTGCACTTATAAAACGTCGAAAAAGTTGCACGGTTCGGGTTGGTCGTTTCCATGAAGAAGAACCGGCAAGAAACTCCATGGTTACTCTTTTCAAATTATTTGGTATTATCTATAATTTGGTTTAGGTATTTTATTGTACTATTAGATAAATGTCATTTAGTTGTCATCATCTGTGCCAGTGGGCCAGTAGAAATCGACGCTAAAAAGGCTAAAATCGCAAAGAATGATGTAGTTCTGCATTTTTGATTTATGTTGTATTGATCAGCTATCATTCAGAATCAATATTTAACTAATTTTGTCAAAAAATGCACTTACTGCTGATATCATTAGCGCGGCATATGGTGATGTGGATCCAAATTTGCAACTTCGAAAAACTTGTGCTCGCTTCGCAAAACGCGATTAACTGCGAAATTTTGGGGTCAAAAACTCAAAAGCTGTGCATTTTAATTAACAAGATTCAATATTTGTAAAAAGTTAACTAAATTTGCAACAAATTATTTAATTAATTAAGACCAACCGCAGCTCTATGAACTTTTTAGGGAGGGAACTTTATTAGTAGTGAGTCTACTATTAGGGTTCACTAAAGTTTCACCAAAACTCTATTGCCAAATTTTCATTTTACAACCAACGTTTCGTATACTATTTATTTTGCAACATCTTATTCTGCAAATGTTTCATTTTAAAACACTCGTTTTATAAATACACACATCAACACGGTCTAGGGTTATTTCATACTCAATTAAATAACTCGAAAAGTACTGGCCGCATTGGAATCTTTTATACACCGATTTGTTTGTAATTTATCTCAGACTAATTCCAAATTCAAATTTTTGAAAATTCTTTTGTTTCGGTGGCACAAAAATGTCTTGATGTATAGGAGAGGGAATTTTCATTTGTGCGAAATTTAGAAAACAATACGAATTACGTTTACAGTTACAGTTTTTTTTCATTTTTAAACGAAAGATAAAGTTAAAATTGAGGTATTGTAGCCATGCAACGCCGACATTTGACGAGGGCGGAGATGTTACGAGCTGTGGGAATGCTGGAAGCTGGATCTGTTCAGCGTAATGTTGCTAAGGCCATAGGGACCCATCAAAATGTAATTTCAAGATTGTGGACACGCTATCGTGCCACAGGTGAAGTAGCGGAGAGGCACCGGGGGCCAAGTCGCATCACTACCCCCAGACAAGACCGATTTTTGCAAATTAGTGCGCGAGCACAACCAAATGCAACGGCGACTCAATTGGTCCAAAGGCTGCGAGTGGAACACCAAGTGCTTGTGAGTGACCAAACTGTAAGAAGGCGACTGCATGAAAGCAATCTACGCTCTCGTAGACCACTCCGGGTCCCACCTTTACGGAGAGGCAATCGTGGACGACGATTAGAATGGGTTCGGAACCACGTGGACTGGGGCCGTGACCAATGGTCAAATGTGCTGTTCACGGATGAATCCAGGTTCGGCTTCCATCCAGATTCACGAAGGACGCGTGTTTGGCGAGTTCCTGGACGATGGAGCCGTCTCCAGAACCCTCAGGAAGTTCACCCATACCAAGGAGGAACAATTATGGTTTGGGCAGGAATTCGTCTTGGAGGACGGACGGATCTCGTTTGGGTGCGGGGCAATATGACGGCAGAACGATACGTCCAACAGGTGCTGGGGCCCGTAATCTTGCCCCACAGAACACAAATGGGGCAAGATTTCCTGCTCATGCACGACAATGCCCGGGCACACACGGCGAGAACGGTAGCAGCTTGGTTACATACACATAATGTTAGGGCCTTAGACTGGCCTGCTCAATCGCCAGATCTAAATCCCATTGAGCATGCGTGGGATATGCTGCAAAGAAGAGCTCTGAAGGAAGTTCCTGAAAATCTGGCTACAGAAGATCAACTTTTTGCGCACCTCAGAAGGACATGGGACAATATTCCGCAGCAAGACATTGACAACCTTGTTCTGAACAATCGTTGCCAATGTGTTATGAACATCATGGGCGCTTTTTCAGACTACTAACTTCAAGTTTATAAACACAAATTAAATGATTTTTCTATTTTTTTCAGTTTTTACTCACAAATTAAAAGTTCATTCATATACGGTTTCCGTCTATGCTTCATTTTTTTTCCATAAAATCCTGAAATTTTAATCTATACCTTAACCATTATTAAAAAATGGTAGAATATTAAATAACGTATCTTTTAAATATATACATGTCATATAAATAATTAACACATTGATAGTAATTCGCTTTTTTAAAAATATCCCTAGACCGTGTTGATGTGTGTATTTATTTGGCAAAAACTTCTCTTATTAAATGCATTAGATTAAATTTAATCATTCATACATTTTTCATTTCTTATTTAAATACATTTGGATAAATCGCCTTTCTGCAAAATAATTAACAGGCTAGTATTTTATTTTATTACTCTTTTTAAGAAAAAGTTTAGAAAATGCATAGTTTTTCACAACATGCAAACAAGCATACTCCATGCATGCAGCAAGCAAGAAGCAAGCAAGCAGCAAGCATGTAGCAAGCAAGCTGCAAGCATGCAACATGCAGCAGGCATGGTTTGTGTCACAGCTCTTCTCTTTTTTTATGTCACAATTAATATGTGTAATGTCTTCATTCCAAGCGTTGTTTTATGAGATAAAATGAAAAAATAATGTTTTTTTTGTCAAATAATACGTTATTAAATAAAAGTTTATCGGATCATTATTTTGCTTAGTGAATTATTTGGTAAACTTGTTGTTGTATAATGATGAAATGACAAATAATGTTTTTGCCAATCGTTGCTTGTCAAGTAAAAGACTTTGAAATAATTTTTGGTGAACTGACCGGTCACCAAGATAATTAGATATACTACGACTTTTTTATTAATGACTTGTCTCATAGGACGAGCGATTTGCCAATATTTTGCTTTAGACGTGAGCAAAAGTTAAAATTGATGTCGATTCTGTTGTTCACACACTAAACTTAATTTAGGCTATTGCTATATTTTACTAAAAGGCAGTGCGAGAAAAAGACGGCTATAGCTATGCACTAAGTTAGAGATTTGTCAAACTAGTTTATGCCTTGCGCTTCACCGCGTTTTTACCCGACTGCGCCAGAAGGAGGGTTATGTTTTTCGAGAGTATGTATGTAAGTATGTATGTATAATTGTTTGGCACGCTCTGTGGCTTGAACGGCTCGATGGATTTTAGTTTGAGAGGTGTCGTTAGATTTGTATTTACTGTGAGAGTGACACTGGGTATATCAAAATAAATACAACAAAATGGCGGACTTTTCTCGCCAAATTCAAATGTTTGGCACGCTCTGCAGACGGAACGGCTTGATGGATTTTAGCTTGAGAGGTGTCGTTAGATTTGTATTTACTGTGAGAGTGACACTGGCTACCTATATCAAAATAAAAAAAAAAACAAGTTCCGGAAACAGGACATATTGACTGCAACAGTCGGGACCTATTAAATAATCTAGACTAAAATGCAGTCAATATGTCCTGTTTCCTGAACTTGTTTTTTACTTTTCAGTTTTTATTTAAAGATATTGTATTGTATTGTATTGTATAACGGGCTGGTGTCCGCAACTCCACGTCAAAGCGCGTATTTTGCGTATGGGCTATAATCCACCACGCGGGCCCAGTGCAGATTGGTAGATGTCACATGTCTTCGAATTTTTGGTTCTAGGACATGCCGGTTTCCTCACGATGTTTTCCTTCACCGTTTTGAGAGCAGTGGTGATGAAATAAATTACACAAAGTAATGCCGCCTGCCTGGGTTTGAACCCACGACTTACTGTTCGTAAGTCGGGGCCGCCACCACTGGGCCACCGCTGCTCTATTATCTTTATTTATTTAAAGAAAATAGTTATTCTTTACACAGTCGGGTTTTTTAATTTTTTTAATTATTATTTTTTAGTCAACATGTTTTTACGTGCACCCTTCATTTGTTTGGAAATATTAATTCCAACTAAATTTGACAGCTCTAAATTACGTCCGTCTCTTTCTCGTTTTATTAGAGAAAAAAAGATAGCAATAGCCTAAATTAAGTTAAGGGAAAATTTACTTTCTTTGAAGGGCCATATCTTGGTCCCTTTATGATTTATAGAGCTGCAGTTGAGCTTGAATTGTTGCAAATTTAGTTAACTTTAAATAAATGCTTTATTGAGTTTTAGGGCTAAAATTGAAAAATGTCCCAAAATTTCGCAGTTAATCGCGTGGTACGCAGCAACCACCAGTTTTTGGAAGATAAATTTGAATTCACATCACCCTAACTGATCTATACAACATATCATTATCAAAAATGCAAACTACATCAAGCTTTGCGATTTTAATGTTAATTTCCACTGGCCTATAGCCGTTTGTCACTATGTATGTTGAGGTCAACTTCCAGTCAGAAGGTCATAAAAATAGTTAGTTATGTCTCAAATCTGACCAATGACGTCAAGGTATTTTGATTATAAAATGATATTAACAGATTTCAACCAACGATGCTTAGACCTCGCCATTAGTTTCACGCTTACCTTCCCCATTACAAGAGTTTTGAGTCTCGACCAACACCTAAAAGCCGATGGTTAATAAACATTTATTGTAGGTATTTGGGCCCTGGTCCTAATAGCGTTATTTTAGAGAAACTATGTAAAAAACCGGTCAAGAGCGAGTCGGACTCATCTGACTGCATGAAGGACTCCGTACAAGTTTTTATAGCGGCAACAGAAATACATCATCTGTGAAAATATCAACTATCATGGTTCATGAAATACAGCCTAGTGACAGACAGACTGACAGTGGAGTCTTAGAAATAGGGTCCCGTTTTTACCCTTTGGGTACGGAACCCTAAAATCCATCGATTTATTAATATAAAATCTTTCGCACCTTTGTCACATCGACGATCCTGATCCCAGGTACCGCATTTGGGGGTGCAGGTTCGAAGTACCGCGGATTGTATCTGACTTCGTTGTCCCCAGAGATATAAGCAGGTGGCTCCTTGGTTTTCCACCAGTACTCGAGCTTAATAGAAATAAATATTAGGGTGATTGCAGGGTAATAGGATTGCATTCTAGTCCAGTCAAATAGACATTTGAAATAACAATAATTCGCATACAGCTGATAATTGGTGGACGTCTTGAATACACAATGAGTATTTTTTCTATGCCAGCTTCCACTACATAACGATAGATGGCGCTGTACATAACTTTTGCTAAGTTCGTTTACACCAGGGCCGGCAGGTTGTATCCACTGTTCATCATTATTTTCCCGTCCTTATCGCAATTTATTTGGGGTAAATCTTCACCGTTAAAAAAACCGGCAAAGAGCGAGTTGGACTCGCGCACCGAGGCGAGGGTTCCGTACAAACTTTTTAAAGGACAAACTTAATTTTGCTGTTCGATCCCATTAAGCGGCTACTACACCAACCGCAAATAATAAGTTTGTAATAGTAAAATTGCTTTTTTTGTTACTAAACTACTTATTTACGGCTTTCAGATTTTTCCCTGTACAAGACATTGCTTCTTCGCCAAATTTCGTGATTCTAGGTCAAAGGGAACTAGCTTATAGGTTTTTGACCCAAAACCTATAGGGTACTTCCGGTTGCCCTAGAATTGACAATTTTGGTTAAAAGCAAGGTCTTACAGCACAAGTAAAGGAAAAATTCAGAGAAATAAAAAAAGTTGAAAATTAGGGTATATTTTGGTACTTACAAATTTTCGCGAAAATCTAAATTTTCCTATATAAAGCAAGATCCCAGGGCCGCCAGACCTTACTTATTTTCTCATGAACAAAATGTGTCGCATCAAGTATTGTTAGTGTGTACTATGAACGTATGTGCTAACTTGTGCCGACGCGACAACCAATTTTTAGATATAAGTTGCTAAAGTTGTGTTAAAATAATACTATTTTTTCTTAACAGCACTCGCTGACTGTTGTATAGGGCGTAAAAACCTCTTAACAAAGCCGAAAGGCACTTATTTTCTCCGTCATTGCAATCATTTTTTTGTTCTACACCATACTTGGGAACCTTCTAGTTACGGAGATATTGGGGGTCAAAGTTCCAACTTTTTGACAAGTTTTTTTTTTGATTACAAGTTTTTAATGTAAGATTTTTACTTTAAACACCTCCACGACCTCCGTACCATTCAATCCATCCATCAGCACAATGTTTTGAGTGCGATACATTGAGCTGTACCACAAAACATGACTTTTCACGCCAAAAAAAAGTCGTTTCCCAGTAATAATTTTTGCGTAAAGTTACTTAGTTTGATGTACAGAATGGTTGTTTGACGGCTTCGTGATGAGTTTGTTTACACCCTGTATATGTTACAGAGAATATTGTTAAAAACTAACAACCATCAATGCCTGACACCGCCCGTTGACGGAAATTTCTGCCAGACGCGTTAAAGCGCAGAAAAAATAACGTGAAATATCACGTCCGAGTCTATTTATATAACAATCAGCACTCAGGCTATAAGAAAAAATAGTATTATTTTAACGCAACTTTAGCAACTTATATCTAAAAATTGTCTGTCGCGTCGGCACAAGTTAGCACATACGTTCACAGTACACACTACCACTACTTGATGCCACACATTTTGTTCATGAGAAAATAAGTAAGGTCTGGCAGCTCTGGGATCAAGGACCAATATCTTTTTATCGTGTTGACTCAGGACCTTCCCTAATAGAGACTATAGACTTCAGTATCTGGTATAAATTTCAACTTGCTAGGTCCACCCGTTCCTGAGAAAATTGATGGTGACAGACGGACATACAGACAGACAGACTAACGGATGGACGGACGGACAATAAAGTGATCCTAAAAGGGTTCCGTTTTTTCCTTTTGAGGTACCCTAAAAACAATGTCGTCGGCAAACAACATGCACCAGGGTGCCTCGTCCTGTATGTTCGAGGTCAGAGCGTCCATAATCAACATGAAGAAGTAAGGACTTAAAGCCGACCCTTGATAAAACCAACAGCTACTTACACAGGCTGCGTTGCCAGCAGCTGACCGGACGTAGGTACAAGATTGACTGTACATAGCACGAATTAACGCATACTTTCCAGGTATATCTTTCCCTTTCAATGCCACAACACATTCCCTATCATATATTTTCTGCTTTGCTTATCACCTTTATTCCTGAAAATGGGCACTAGCAAACTATTGCACCATTCTTGTGGGGATTGCTCCATCATACAAAAACTTATTCAAATTATTTAACAACTTAAGAACTTTAGTTTATTTAACAACTTTATGCCTGCCGTATTTTTGAATGGACGCACTAACGTCGGACATCCAAGAAGAGGCTCCCTGGTGTATGCTGTTTGGTGACGATATTGTGTTGGTTGCCGAGAGTGGCCTAGAAGCCCAGAGCAGATTGGAGGTGTGGTAGCAAAGACTGGAGAATGTTGGTCTGAAAATAAGTAGGTCCAAAACAGAATACTTATTCTGTGATTTCGGCGGTCTCTCCAGTCCTATGCCCATCATGGATGGCCCTCAATTTAAAGGGGAAAATATACAAGTCCGTGATTAGACTTGTCGTAATGTATGGATCGGAATGTTGGGCTGTGAAGAAGATGGATGAAAAAAGCTTGCATGTAGCGGAGATGAGAATGTTGAGGTGGATGTGTGGTGTGACAAGAATAGATAAATAGGGAATGAGTATATTAGAGGAAGTTTGAAAGTTGCGTCAGTTACCGAAAAGTTCAGTTACAGAAAGGGAATCGACTGTCGTGGTATGTGATGAATAGGGAAGAATCGCATGTGACTAAAAGACTGATGAATATAAACGTTGATGGATGGAGAGGGAGAGGAAGACCAAGGAAACGATGGATGGATTGTGTGAGGAATGATATGAAGGAAAAAGGTGTAAATTATTGCGTGATGGTTGACAGAGACAAAGAAAAATACGTGTTGCGACCGACCACAAGTAACATGGGATAAGGGCAGGAAGATGATGGACGAATCTTTGACTTTTGAAGAATAAAGTCAGCCGCATACATCCGTCTTCTTTCAATCACCTCCATACTGCTACTGGTATATCGTCGGGTCCCATGGAGTTTGCAATTTTTATGCTTTGAGCTGCCTTCCTTACTTCATCCATACTAAATTTCCTCACCAAACCCATATTTACTTCTACCTCTTTCGAGCTTACCGTTCCATTCATTCTCTTCATTCATTAACTTTTCAAAATAAAGCTTCCATTTCTCTTTTATTTTATCATCTTAGTATAGAGCCTTACCAGCACCATCTTTAATACACTTAATATGAATTATATATCTCGTTCTTCTTTTTCTTGCATTTTTTATCCGGTAGAGCTGAATCTGGCCTCTGGTACTGTCCAGCGAGCCATACAACTTTTCCTGCGTCATAGCCCTGGCAACTTCTACCGCCTTTTTTACCTTTCTCTTCGATTTTTTTTTGAATTATGGTTGTATCTACTGTCATCGAAGAACACTATCTAAAATCTTTTCGATAATTGGCAAAATATGAACAAAATAGTAAACGAAACATGTTTCGGAGAATGTCAGTACATGCCACGTTTTAGTCAAGTCATTTCGAGATTTTGAAAAAGAATACAATGTCTTTGTGATTGTAAGGCCTGAAACTGAGTTAAGCGGACGCCCGCGCGGTACCATACAATAGTGCACCGTCGCGGGACCCCGCGCGGGTTTACGTTGTGGGAAGGCGGGCCCCGCGCCAGCGCAACGGTGCCCATCTCCGTGCAGTTTTCCATCGACATGACTGTACATGCCCACCGTTAAAATTGAACTAGCGACACTGCGCAAATAAAACGCCGCGTTGTAGCGTTCCCACAGAGCCCACCCGCGTAGACACGTGACGGTTGCTCGTCGCGGGCGCCCGCTTAACGCATTTTCAGGCCTTAGAAGCGTAATGCCTACATACCTTGAACATAAAGTTCCAGGGTAACGCCTGGCCAAATTTGCCGGGGCTCACGAGTGACAGGTAGCAGGTCATGGAGTGACAAAAGATGATTTGTAGGAACAAGTAGATATAACTCATGAAGATGGAGCCAGTTTGGCGGGTGTGTGTTTGGTACATGTTGCTGAAGTCGGCGCCCTTGTCTGTGACGGGAAAAAACATAAACACGTAACATCACGCCTAAATTTTCAAGAGTTTTTCCGGCAGAGGTTTTCCATTGCGTAACTAAATTTCACCAGTCATGGTTAAGTCCTATGTAATATAGTGGGTGAGCCTATTGCCATCCCCCGGCACAGGTCCTAACTCCGGTCTACTACTGAGAAATTCCTAATGGAAAACCCAATAACGCTTTTCCCAAAATGGGAATCGAACCCAGGACTATAATTATGCTCAGTAGTAACACTTGAGACCACTTCACCAACGTGGCAGTTATTTTTTTTATATTTTAGGACAGCTTACAGACTAATTACAATAATATTTGACTAAATTGCTAATTATAAGCCTCCACAGAAAAATATAAAATTACTCCTACCTTGGGGAAGTAATAATTTAAAATAGTATACTCGTAAGTTATTTCCTCAAAGTTGGTTCATTTATTTTAATTGTTATTAATTTTAAGATGGACAATAAACGGTTTAAGTGTAGACAGGTGCCTCTTGTTCTAAAAATGGCTTTGCTAAGAGCTTCCTTACTGTGCTTGCATTGGTGCAGAATAGGTTTTAATGCCACTGGTTGACAAGAAATTTTTGTTAAGGTGAATTCTCCAACCAGCCCGTGAAATTCAAATTTTGTTACGTTTTTTTGCAATTTGGAGGCCAGTGCTAGGATGTTGATTAAAATATTATTCACTGCTGTAAAACGTATTTAATTACAGAATTATAATCATCAAAATCATCAATACAACCCTCCAAGTTTATAAAGGTGTAGGAACCAAAAAAATACAGTAAAAGTCATTTCTACACCTATAAAAACTTGTATTGATGATTTTGATGATTATAATTCTGTAACTACATGCGTCTTACAGCCGCGAATAATATTTTAATGAACATACACCCTAGCACTGCCCTGAATTTCGTGGGCTGGTTGGAGCATTTACCTTAAACTGCGACTGGCTCTCACAAAAATAATAATTATGCATTACGCATAATTAGTGTTTGCATAAGGTAAGTACATGTAGAAGTGGTCGCTGTCGCAGTCCCATCCGATTAGTGCGTATTTTTGTAAGAAGTTCAGGACAGTCGGTTGAATCATTCACGAAATTAAACAAGTAGAATTCACTAATATGACGTCTACGTTCATGTGGTAGAAAATGGTACCTTCTGCAAGATTTTTTCTCTGGATGCCCTCAATATGAGACTTGTAGATCCTGTATTGAGGGTTGCAGACTTGGGATACATACTCAAGTTGGCTGCGTACGAACGAACAATACTAGACTGATTGGCTATGCTGAGGATCTTATTATGAAACCAAGTGCTCTTGACGCTTTATTTACAATGGTATCAATAAATTGATCAAAGAGTAACTTGCTGTCTATATAAGATCTATCTATTCATACAGGAAATCTCTTAAGGGGTCATTTTACTCATCATTATGAACAACTTTTGCTATGGGACCAAACCCTGAATCGCGAAAAAAAAATCAGCTGTTCCCTACAATACTCGTATGTTCGCATTAACTCGTCAAATTAATGAAACAGCAATTTTTTTTTTGCGATTCATGGTTTGGTCCCCTGTTGCTTTTTCTTTTACTTTCAATCGTGAAGACTTGAGAAAAAAGTAGCACAATGCTGTGAAGATAACTGCGCTGCCGGCGGGTGTCATCAATCAAGGAAATTTATTTAAAATATGAAAAACAAAACATCTTTCATTTTCTTTTTTTTTTAATGGTGTACATAATAAAGAGTATTCTATTCTATTCTATTTTCAGCACAAAAATCAAAGTGCCAGGCCAGGCCAATAAAAAAAAAACATATCACCTCTTCAGGGGAAGTCAGTCCGAGTAGCTTTTACCAGGTGGGCACAAAGTCTCTATAACCATTTCTTCAGTTGATTTTTGGGTTGGAAAATCTGGTTTTCCGTACGTTTTATTTGACAAAAATCTTTTCATTTGCTTTCGAAAAAGTGATATAAGCTTGTCGGGATGATGACCTTGAACAAGTATTTTACTTACCATTTTAGCTGCTCTTTTGGTAAAGCTGCAAACTGAGGATTCAAACCTGAGACTTGCGTCCATCTTTAAAACAAGCGAAGCGACTATTTCGCAAATGTTGAAAAGAGGTCGTGAATGCCTCTTGCAGCACTTTGCCCCATTACACCTGGACCTCATATGAACCGAGCAAACATAGTCCTAAGAAATTTTACTGTGCCGGAGACCCTTTTTGGAAATCCCAAAAGTCCTATCAATGAAAGAAAGGCAATGACTACAAATGTGTAGACACACGCCATAGAGGTCAGGCAACGAAAAATAAAAAAGTTGAAAATTAAGGTAAATTTTGGTACATACAAGTTTTCGCGAAAAACTAAATTTGCCAATATCTTTTTATCGTGTTGACTCAGGACCTTGATTTTAAACAGCTAATAGGGAGTATATACCTCAGTATCTGGTATAAATTCAACTTACTAGGTCCATCCGTTCCCGTGACAGACGGACAGACAGACAGACAAGAAAGTGATCTTATGAGAGTTCCTTTTTTTACTGAGGTACGGAACCCTAAAAATACTCGGACTGACTTCCCCAACAGTGGCGGCACGTTTCTTTTCGTTGGTTTTTAACTTTGACTTTTGGGCCGAACTTTGTATGAACCGTGAATGGTCTTCCCATAAAGTACTTGGCCAAAAGTTTATGGACAAAAAACCCAAAATCGCCAGTAACGAAATGTATAAAAATGGGTTAACTATATTAAACCCATTACGTTTTCAATCAATCAGCAAATCGCCCTCCTAAACCATGTAGCACAGAAGTTAGTATACTATATGAGAATCATTGCTTAGTACCAAGAAACGAGGGATTTTTCTTGACTTTTATTTTATCAGTATCATTTTATTATAATTATGGGCGCCAGTTTGTAACGTTACATTTTGCTGGTAGGAGGAAAATGAGAGGTCACAATAATACATTTTTCAGTCTGGAGGAGAGTAAGGTTAAAAGAAATATTCAAGGGAACAATGTAACAGAATTTAATGAAAAGACACTACCTAACTTATAGGGCCTGTCTATTATACGGAGCTGGAGCTACCTATCCACTAACTAGGCCAAGGAAGCCGGCGAATGGAACTGAAGATGAGCACAGGATGGAACGGAGAGCCAAGGAACATTCACAACGGCCTGAAGACTGATATTCCTCGGCCCTCTATAATTTTTGTACCCAAGCGTCGTACTTTGGCCAATACTATAATGTCGTAGTTGTTGTTTTTATGTGTTTCTTTTAGTTCTAGTAATTTCTCAGTTGTGCTCAGTGATCTGACATTGTACGTGCATAGATTTAACTTTCTTGTAAATTCTTTCATCTCTGGAGGGTTAGAGTCGCATATCCCCGCGTTTACAAGCCGTTCTGCCACATTCATAGCTATTCACTAAGTTGGTTCGATGGGGCGTATTTGGAATCTATACCTTCACACAACGAAAGAAAGAAAATAGTTTTTATTTGGCACTAAAAACATTACAAAATTTCACAAAATAAATAAACAAAACTAATAATGCCAAAAGGGCTTCAGCTCAGCATAATGCCAGATGGCAACACAAGGTGTACTACCTGACGCTGATTTTCAGCTGCAGCCCACGAGTGCCATACGCTCGACAACATAAACAAACACTTAGTAAAGTCTACAATTTTTGCACAAATACCAACTAAAAATAAAATGTTATATTATAAACATTAAAAAACAATAACAAAAAGTAAAAACGCTCAACGCTCATGACGTCATAGTCAAGAGACCGTGTTGCCGTCGGGTATGTTTTCAAATCCAGAAATCGAGAATTAATAAATTAAAATGTACCTTTAACATTCGAGACGTCACTGGCCGGGTTGACATCGGGTATACTTTCAGATATAGGATTTCGCGCATAAGTATTTTAAAACATACCCGACCGCAACGAAGCAGTCGTTCGGTACTTATACTTTCGTCAAGTTACAATTAATTATATTATTATTACTAGAAACCAAAGAGTGTTATTTAGTATGCGAGCGGAGCGAGCGCGGGTTCACGAACCCCATAATTTTAGTCACAAAAAACTTTAATTTACAGTCACTCGTTTAAAAATGGGGGAAAATATTATAATAACCAATAAAAATAACTTTGTGACCACTAACATCTATCACCTAAAATATCAATTGATAACCAAATTTAGTCAATTGAGCACCAAATTTTAATGAGGTGGTTGATGACAAACTAGTTTTGCCTAGGCCGACTTGGGGCACCCTGACACGGATAGATTAGGTTGGAAGGGTATGGCGGGGTCGAATAAGCGAGCGAAGCGAGCAAATAGACCCCGCCATACCCTTCGTGGTTATTTTTTTATAAACCATTCAGATTTCTTTATAAACCATTTTTTTATAATCCAAGCACGAACCGTCGACCAGGTCACCCTCGACTCAGATGCAAGAGTATAACAGATCAATTTCTGGTGGTCAATAACAAAAAAAAAAAATTTTTAGGTCCAATTTCACGATAAAATGGGGATTTATTTTGGTGATCATTTACTAATTTTGGCAATGAAAAGTTTTTTGCCGTTACATTTTGCTAAACCTGGTGGTTCGATAGTTGGATGCTTTTAAATACTACCCAATTAAAAGTAGAGAGACAGTGAAACGGGTATACATTATAGTATAGCAAAATGGAGTATCCTACATGAAAGTATACCCCAGGAAAATATTGCGGTCGGGTATATTTTTAAATTCCTAGGACGGGCGTATACATTTTTATTATATACCCAAACCCAACACTATAAAGCGTTGGCTGAAGGTATAGATTCCATTCCATTTTGTTTTCTGATATCACTGTTTAATTAATAATAATAAATAATAATAATTTTTTATTTTCTCCCACAAAGTAAAGTTACAATATAGAGGTGTTACAATTAAATATTGGAGGTACAAAGGTTTGTGGGAGTCAGGAGTTCAAACTAGGATGATACCCTGTGCTATGGACTCCTGGCCCCCCTCGCCGACATTGGCATTATGACAATTTTAGAGAGACATGTCATTGTAGGACTATTTTAAAAAAAGAATTACAAGAAAAAATACTAATGTAATAAAACAAAAACTAAAAATGCGTGTGTGTTTGCGTGTGAAGTGTGAGTGTGAAGTGGAAGGTGTCATATGTGGTGTGGTGTAGTGTGTGTATGTGTGTGAGACAGCGAGAGTAAGATAGTGTAATGTGTGTGTACGTTCATAGATGGATGTAAATACAAATGTGTGCGCGAAGGGGTGGCAGTATGTAGTTATGAGAAACGCTAGACTAGGATAATATAGTGAGCAGTTTTTCAGTTTCTTCATAATCAAGTTCTAAAAGCCATTGTGTCAGCTTCTTTTTACATTCTACCCTAGACAGATTAACAATTTCAAGAATCTTATTAATTTTATTATACAGTCTGCTTGATCTGAATATATAGAAATTTTTGGCAAAAGAGGTTTTTACTGGAGTTGTTTCACAGACTTCATAGAATCGTCTAGTATTAACCTTTTGTTTAGCCGTAGAAACGTCTATAGAGGAATGTTATGGTATGAAATTATAGCTTTTATAGGTCTGCTTTGTATTTATTTACTTCCTTTTGTAGTTCTTTCCTTTTTTCAATTACGTTTCGAGGAAACTATTTTAAATAGTAAGTAGGTAGTGTATTTAGGTTTTTTTGTTGGTCAGTATCATTATCTTCTTTCCCAAAGTCGAAATCGTTACAGAAATTGGTCTAAGGTTAGTACCTTTCCTTTCCTTTCCTTTCGTTCTTTTCATTTCTAGCTCCGATCTTTCGCATGGCATTTTTATGTCTTTGATAAATATATTTAGTACCTACTATGAATTCTAGTTGATAGTATTTTTTTCCGATTCTTCTACAAAAAAGAGTACAATGTTCTTTTTCAAGTTCTGTCGTTCTAGAAAGTTTAGTCTTCGTTCTTGATATTTGACGAGAGATTCCAGTTAATTACATTTTTCATCCATGACGTTGAATTTTTGTCTATTTGACTGTTCATATTTTCGGAAATATTTGTTTCATATCCACTATTTTTGGTTTCGTTAGTTCTTTTTGCATATTTTATAAAAAAAATTAAGGTCTTCCATGTTTTAATATTTTTAGATTGAATATTTGCCGAATCAATCAATCAAAACAGCAATCTTTTACGGAACCACTGTTAATAATCAATTACACTTTCCTTCAAAGTGGTTAGTTTCGTCACTGTTGTAAACAAACCCAAGTAGGGTTTGTTTACAACATTGATTGTTCACTTAAATCTTGCAATAAGTCCTATTCTTGTGCTACACTTCACGTATTGTTTGTTTTTACACTGAATAGACGATAGGTGACCCGAAATTTGCTATAAAGACACTTTTTAGAATTAATATTAACGGAGCGATTTTAATCAGCTGTTAACGGTACGACGCGACGGTGGCGCTACCGACCGACTACGACTAAGCAGGCGCCGTTAGTTCCAATTTTGGGTACGTGCCAAAAATCATTAAAAAAGCGAGCCATTAAAAATATAACCCTCAGCATGTTAGTCAAAAAGATCTAGTAAAAGCAATCATAGGAAAATTGAATATACTATTATGTATTATTGTTGATTCATATTATCTTCTTGAAAGCCCGAACAAAATATCATGACCTTTATAATTGGGTTCTAGTTTCATAGGGTTCTAGGTTCTAGGCTTTTTGTTAGTGCTTAGTAGTGCCGGGTGATTATTGGTGAAACGTCACTTAACCCAATTGTAAAATGAGCCGCCCAGAATTATGCAATGCAACATTTAAACACAATAACTCGGCTTGATTGTTTCAAAGTGTGGTACTTTTCAACAATCTGTACCCGGCATAATAATCCTTATTACTCTTACGATATATCTCCTGCGCAGTAACTTCCTTCCAGAACCAGTACATAGGCATGTTCGGTAAGAAGCCGAGCGCCAGTACTGCCACATATGACCGGTCCCTTTCATGGAGAGCGCGCGCTGGTATCCATAACAAGAAGTACAACAAGGCTGACAAGCTTCCCGCATATTGAGCTGTAGGGACGGAAGGGTTAATGAAATATGGTAGAATCGGAAATGATAATGATGATGAAGTGCCAGGATGAAACCAGTCCGTGGTCGATCGACGGCATTGAGTCATATTTAGAGGCGTGTATGAGGCTACCACTTGCAGTTTCGCCCGCTCGGAGGTCGATAATTCCACGGAAATGTTACTAAAGGACAATGACCAAAAGCGGTACCAAAAGTCCAAAACGTCTCATGCATCAAGATCAAAATTTTATAGTTATTATTTTCATAATCTTTTACGACATTTAGCGTCATGGATTTGATTTTTGAATTGGGGATATAATTTGAATTTCTTACTAAAGATTTTGATGTATCAATCTCATCCCTAATTAATCCCGGCAAGCATATTTCTGACATTTGATCTGACGTTTACGTCAGTGTGTGTTTTTAGAGTTGAGATGAATTAATATTGAATTGAGAAGCAGAACTTAAGCTGAACTGGTTTTGAGTTTTTTTTAAATTACTTCAAAACTCGGGTTTCGTTTACAAAAATAACTTTTGTAGGAGTTAATAATAATATTAAGCAGATATATGTATATATCTGTCTAGCCTTTTCCCAACTATGTTGGGGTCGGCTTCCAGTTTTACCGGATGCAGCTGAATACCAGTATTTTACATGGAGCAACTGCCTATCTGACCTTCACAACCCAGTTAGTACCGGGTAAAACGATACCTCTTGGTAAGACTGGTTGTCAGACTTTTTGGGCCACTGACTACCTGTAACAAAGAGATTTAGAAGACCTATAAAGCGGACATTGGGATTTATTTCATACAAAAATTTTGTTCCCAAACATTTTTGATTTTGCGTAATTGCGTATTAAGCGCGCGTATGACACTAGACAGAATGATTTGTTACTATGTAGTAACAATGGGGAGACACAGGCAAAGATAATCTAAGATGGCGTCACTATAGCTGCTCTCAATCAGACCAATGAGGTTAAGCTATTTTGAAATATAAAATGAAATTACCACATTTTCAACCAATGAGGATGTTGGGAACCAGCTATGCTAGCGCTATTGGTTTCACAGTGTGTCTCCCCATTGTTGGATTACTATTTTCTTCGTCTTGTCCCGTTTATCACTCGTAAATATTTGAATGTCTTTGACCTGTAACGACTGTCAAAGATCTACCAATGACAACCGGGATCAACAGCGTAACGAAGAATCAATCATCTTACTTTAGTTCTGTTCTGTTTATTACAGATAACGCTCTACTTACGTTTTTCTTTCCATTTATCATACTGTTTATTAGTTTTTCATCATTTTACATAATAATTTTCCTGACATGACATTTACGACAAAAGGTGAAAAACTGAAGTCTACTTATTCTTTTTTTTTTTCATAGATTTTTCTCATCAGCATATTCAATGAAGGTTGTATTTGGATTATATACACTTAAAATCATTTTATAAAGATATAGATGGTCTAAATTTGTATTAATTATACCTAATTACGTTATCTACTAAATAACTTAATTCTAAATTATATTATATAAAGCTCGATTACCACTCACTGACTCACTGACAGAATTGTTCTCCCAGATGGTGGATGGGGAGGTGGGTATATTTTGACAGATTCGTAAAAAAGTAACTCCCGCGAGTATGGGAAAAGTGCCAAACCTCCCCTTTTCACCCCCCTTCCCCCCCCCTCTCGTATCTCGGAAACCAAGAGACTTGGAACATTTTTTTTTTCAGATTCGTACAGCGGAGGCTCGGAAAAGTAAAAACCAGTTTTCAAAAGTTGACCCACTTGTCCCCCTTCTCCCCCTTTAGGAAGGATCTCGGAAGTTGAGACACTTTGAACATTTTTTTTTGCAGATTCGTAAGGAGGGGCCTAGAGTTGGTCAAAATCATTTGTATACCCTCCCCTCCCAAACCTCCCCTAAAATTGAATTGTCCCCCTTCTCCCCCTTTAGGCGGATCTCGGAAGTTGAGAGACTTGGAACATTTTTTTTGCAAATTCGTAAGGAGGGGCCTAGAGTTGGTCAAAATCATTTGTATACCCTCCCCTCCCCAACCTCCCCTAAAATTGAAAGGGCTGTAACTTCATAACAGTTAGAGATAGCCATTGGGTGTTTGAACAAATATTATAGTAGGCGTCGAAACCTGTCCGGTGATAGGAAGGTCCTGAGCGGAGCGAACCTGCGAGACCGAGCGTAACGAAGGTTGAGTGGGTGAAGCGTAACTCAGAGGCGACGACAAGCAAACTTTAGGGTAATGTTTTTTTTTTTTTTTGATTACTTTGTAGAGATTTTTAGGGGTTCTTAAGGGTTTTCAAAATATTTAAAAGATTTTATAAAATTTACAAAATCTTTTAAGGACTTTAATGGATTTTCCAATTCGTTTAAGGATTCTTATGGATTCTCAAAATTTTATATGGGTAAGGACTACTTCTCAAGAACACGACGACAAGCGAGCTGCGAGCAGCTCGCGCACTCACGCAAATACTAGATATATTTATAAAATTCATAACGCACTCTTGGTTTTATGAAGGAGGTTTGATACGTCTTGGCCTTGTCAGATGAGATGATTATATAGCTGTAAAAACTAATATTTGAAAAGGATTGGAAGAGAACTCACTACTTGAAAAACGTGCAGAGAGCCGCGGTGGAGTGGTGGAGTCATAGCTTGGGATTGGAAAGACAACTATCTAGAATACCATAGTTCACGTCGACAAGGAGTGGACAAGTCTTAGGGACGCTGACACCCTGACGCGTCCCTACACTTCCCAGGGGGTCCAACTAACAGATTCACCTGGGAACTCTACTCTCAATCTTCGGAGCTGCCTTGATGCTTGCCCTACAGAACTGCCCTGGTGTTTGGCCTTACAGAGCTGCCTTTACGCTTGACCTTCAGAACTGCGCTGACGCCTTTCCAGCTGAGCTGTCTTGACGCCTGACCTTCAGAGAACTGCCCTGACGCCTGATTTTCGGTGCTGTCCTGGCGACTGTCCTACAAAGCTAACCTGCTCTGACACTATCTCAAGTATAGTATTTATAAAACTACCACCTTCATACCTCCCATAGAGTGAGTGATAGGTAGGTCCTTTTTATAAATAGCTGTGTTTCTTACCTCTCATAATGTATCTCCCTTTAATAAATATAATAGTTCAAGTCTACTTTAACCCCTTTATTTGTTAGGAATAAGTAGACACGACAACTTTTAGTAACATTATTAAGGAACATCAACGTAAAACAATAATGCCATGGCGACAATAATAATTTCGAGTAATTAAAATAATCAAATTAAGAAAAGTCAAATAAGCTTAATAAGAAACGTACATAAAATTAAATGAAAAAGTTTTAACGGAATCATTTCGACAAAACGCGTTTCCTTATTTAAAACTAGTTTTCACTGATATTCATTTGTGAACAGCAGTTAATAAAAGGCAGTTAGTAAAAACTAGTTTTAACTAGGGGAAGCGCGTTTTAACTAAAAACGGATTTTAACTGTAACATTACATTTCGTCTGGTAGTCTTATCGAACTAGGTTTAGTGTCGTGGTATCTTAGAATATAATATCGTATTTATTATTTATATTAGTATGGATGCCACATTTAGAATCGATGGTCGACTCTGATCGACCTCGGTCTGGCTCAAAGCGAGCATGATTGTAAAATTTTAAAACAAACGAAATGCTGAATAATTGATCATTCAAATACATACGAGTAAATTGAGAATAAAGTATCTCTATTCAGTATAAGCTTATGATTTATTATACACATATTTACATTTATCAGTCTATATATCTTAGCATTATGTATTTATATAAGTATATATTAATATTTACTTATATGTGTATTTATATATCTTAATCGGTTAAATTAGGTAAGGCACATAATCTCTATTCTCTTTCTTTTCTCACACACTATTGTAAAGAAATAAAAAAGAAAAGAATGAAAAATATTTATTTGACGTCAGTTATTAAAGCACACACACATTTATAAAAGAAAGAAAGAAGATACAAAATAAGGAGGAAAACATAGTATGTGCTGTGCATAGTGTGTGTGTGTGTGTGCATAGTGTGTGTTGTGTGTGTGTGTCTACATTTCTTTTTCATTTCTCCATTTGCAAGTCTGCTAGCAGAAATTTCTTAAGAAATAAGCAGTACCTATGTAATCATATTTTATAATGTATTTTCCTGTGTTGTAGTCTGTACATAAATAGTAAAATAAATAAATATAACCATTCTAAAAAAATAAAAAATACTTACTCTCCCTCAAAATAAAACTGCAGCAGAAAGCCAGGGAGATAACAAAGTTGAAGTGCAAAAGCAGCAGCAGGAATATGAGGACAAACGACGACTCCTCAATAAACTCGTTATCGCCAGTCTTCACGAGTAAGGTGGGAATGGTGGCAAAGACCAGCCCCACTGGCAACACGTTCAGAACATGGGAAAGCCATAGCGTGCTGGAGGGCACACCTACTATTTGCATCAGCGCCTGTGGATGAAGATTTTTTTTTAGCATTGTGGTTCTTTTAAAATGCTAGCTGATCCAGCATACGTTGTTGAAGGGCATCTAATAACTACGAGTATAAGGATTTCGTAACACGAAGCCTAATAGGGAAATAATAAAGCTTCCGAAAATCAAATTAACTTCCAACGATCTGTGGTCGATTGTAATAAACTAAGAGTAGCTGAAATATAGGGTATTCAGATCATAGATATAATTCACAGTTCGACCATTCGAGTATCCCTATATTTCACTAGTCAAAATGAAGGTTGCATTTAGAATCCTCTATTCAAAATGAAGTTCGCTTTCAGAATTCTCTATTCGAAGTGAATGTTGCATTCAGATCGAAATGAGACATCTATTCAAGATCGTCTATTTAGAATACTCCATTCGCAATAAAACTCGTCTATTTAGAATACTCCATTCGCAATGAAACTTGTATATTTAGAATACTCCATTCGCAATGAAACTTGTCTATTTAGAATACTCCATTCGCAATGAAACTTGTATATTTAGAATACTCCATTCGCAATGAAACTTGTCTATTTAGAATACTCCATTCGCAATGAAACTTGTCTATTTAGAATACTCCATTCGCAATGAAACTTGTCTATTTAGAATACTCCATTCGCAATGAAACTTGTCTATTTAGAATACTCCATTCGCAATGAAACTTCTGCGATTGGAATTTTATTCTATGATGCTGTTTATTACCAAGATTTACCTATTAGGTATTTATAAGTTTCATGACGTATTTCCTTCCCTTGCAAAGAGGTAACATTTTCGTTTAGTTATGTATGATGGTAGGCAGTTAATAGTTCCATTAATATTGCTAGTGTTTAAAAAATAAAACTTATAAGTAGGTCAAGTTTAAATATTTATTTCTACATAATTATAAAAATATTATTTTGTATATTTATCATTTATTCACATACATTTTTTAAAACGAATGATACATTTCTTACGTTACTACATATTATCTTACTTCCGCCTAACATTCGAGATTCTAAAACTTTATTTCTCTTTAAAAAACAAGTCAAAGAGCATTACCTCTCTTCTCAGTAATATTCTTCATGTATATATGTATGTATATGGGTAGATATTTACAATATATTCTTATTTTATTATATGTGTATGTATTTGTATGTATGTTTATTATTATAATTATAGTTTTGTTTTAAGTTTAAATTTAATTTTTTTTGTCTAACTTTTTTACACACTGTGTCTACATTTCTTATCCAACTTTCCTCTCGCAGGTCTGCTGGAAGAAATTTCTTAAGAAATAAGCAGTACCTTTGTGCTCTTCTATGTAAATATATTGTCCTGTAAAGTATTTTGTGTGTACATAAATAAATAAATAAATAAATAAATAAATAAATAAATAAATTATCTACATTTTCACTGAACTAAGTACTAGAATACACATTTTAAAGGTTCATTATACATAAATAGTGTGATACCAACAACTTAGGAACTAACACACTGAAGGAGCACTCCTTTCAGTTTTCTTTTACAAAGATTGATAAAAAGTATTATGTATACATATGGTAGCAAGTCTTTGATACGTAAGTATATGATATGATTATAAATGTCCTTCACAATATGTTGAATACATATTTCCGCATTGCACTGGCTTATATTCGTATAATTATTTTCAAATTAGTTCGCGTCATAGATTTTGATACGTATAATTTAGCACCACCGATGGAAATTGTTTTATGAAAACTTATAAACTACTTACATATTTCTTGATAACGTTAGTTGTATTTAGAGTAGGTGGGGTTCAGTGTCGTTCTTCCATATCGGAATTTCTGGCTCTATCAACCACATCAGGATCTATCATTAATGGAGGTGAAATTGGTGAATAAACCTAGCTTGGTATTTGAAGCAGAACATAAATATTAACGTTGCGGTACAGACTGGTATCATTAAAACTATTACATAATTCCAAGTATTTATTATTTTAAATTGGGCACTTACCGACATTGTGGAGTTAGTATTTAACAGTAGCACACTAAAATAAATAAAGAACTAAAGTGAAGTTGTATCTTTTTTTCCCGATTTTTATGAAATGTGTTGTAGCTGACCCAACCAAGTCAGGACTCAGGTGCAGAAATTGAATGATCGATTATAAATATTTGTTTTCCACTTTTATATCATTTAATTTCTGTCAATACAGTTCAAAGTCGTAAGTACGTTTTTTGCTACCTTGGACGAAATGGTATGGTGAAATTGAAACCCCAAGACATCTCGACGCCAAACATTTTATGGAATAGAATAGAATATAGTATTTCTTTATTAGAGTATCCATGACTCAAAAAACTGTTAGTAAAATTTAAAACTATGTCAGTCATCATCTGCTTAGTCTTTTCCCATGTTGGGGTCGGCTTCCAATCTAACCGGATGCAGCTGAATACCAGTATTTTACATGGAGCGACTGCCTATCTGACCTCCACAACCCAGTTAGTACGGGGTAATACAATTTATACCACTTGGTAAGACTGGTTGTCAGTCTTTTTGGGTCTTTTTAGTCATTTTGACCTGTAACAAAGAGATTTAGAAGACCTATAGAGCGGACATTGGGATTTTTTTCACACAAAAATGTTGTAATACGATACCCATTGGTAAGACTGGTTGTCAGACTTTTTTGGCCACTGATTACCTGTAACGACTGTTAAAGATCTACAGATTACAGCCGGGGACAACGGCTTAACGTACTTTCCGAGACACGGAGGAAACTCGGTATGTAATGGTGGTCACCCATCCACAGACCAACCTAGGCAAGCACGACTTAACCTAACGATCGACCCGAGCGGCTGTTATTATTTAGCCACGAGCTCCTCTGAGATTTAAAACAATGTTTTTAAACACTGAATAAAAGCAAACAACACATAACGGTGGATGATCACTGCTGCGACAGGCAACTGGCAATCGTGCCTAAGATACTGTTGGTGCTGCCCCACACGCAAAAATTTCTTCTGAACAGACTCAATACGAGATTTGTAAATCTCATATTGAGGGTTCCATACTTGCGAAACGTACTCAAGGTGGCTACGCACTAAGGAACAATAAAGAACTTTTAATGGTTTTAGGGAACGAAAGCTAGAACAAGCTCTAATAATGAAGCCCAAGGCTATGAACGCCTTGTTGACAACTGTGATCATCAAAAAGCAGCTTGCTGTCGTGTACCACACCAAGATCCCTGATACTGGTTTCCTTACTTATGTAAGTACCATCTAGTGTATACCCTGGGCCAATAATATATTTCTGGCGAGTTAATACTACGTGAAAACATTTGGATACATTTAGTTGTAATTTATTGGTTTTGCAATATTGTACGAATCTGTCAAGGTCTGACTGAAGTAGCTCAGTATCAGATAATGTGCGTATGGACTTTAGATACCTACATTTCATCTGCACATAATAGGATATGTGAGTTTCTAAAGCTTTTTTTAATATCCGAAATAAATATTGTAAGCAATTAAATAACGGTCCTAAGATTGAGCCACTCCCGATGGGACAGATTTCCATCCAGACGTGTATCCACGTAAAACCACATCCTGCGTTCGATTATCTATGTACGATGAAAACCACCGATATAGATCACCGTGAATTCCTGCGGAAAATAGCTTCTGAAGAAGCACTCGATGATCTATTTATTTTAGTTAAAACTTCAAACAAAATATATGGAAAAAGTTGTTTTTAAATTTCTGACTTTTTTTAGTACTCCAACCTGGGTTGGCCCGATAGAACTTTTTGATCAGTATTAGAACCAGGATCGATTGCCATAAAAAAAACGTTTTCTGTAAAATGGCCATTTTCTTACTTCATTATTGTCTTTTTTTTTCACGAAAATTTATGGATAGTCTCCTAAGACCATTTTCATGTAGCTGCAACGGTTAAGGTACTGTCCCGTTTACGGTATCCACCCTGTGTTGTTAGATTAATAAAACCCCTAAAAGTAATCGTCAGATTATGGGTCAGCACGTCTAGACACTAAGATGAAACGTATATATAATTATTTTAATCTGATGCGCTCGGGTATTTCAAAATGATGTTTTTTTCTGCATATTACAATAACCGCCGTGAGTTTACGTTACGTCCCAATCGTCAGAATATTAAATGAAAACTTGTTTTGTGTATACTTAACATCCCTTTAAAATATCTAACGCGCTCGGACTTTTCCACCAACAAACTTGCCTGTACACCAGAAGTCCTCTCCTGAAGCAAACGAGTCAGGGCAAACGAGAAGCTCAGCAGCAAAGAGATCCAGCACAACAGACGCATGAATTTGCCGACGAGTTCGATGGCCATGTCTCTGTTCTTGAAGTATTTCATACCCTCGTCATGTTCTTGGAGGAACACGACCTGCAGGCATAAGATTCGTTCAATAAAATACACGTTTGTTGTTAAAAAAGTCTGCAAGAGGGACTGGATTGAACGAATCAAATTATACGTTGGCTGTCTGTAGTGTTAGTTGTTTAGTTAGTTTAGTTTGCAGGAGTTAGAGAGAGAATGTTATTAAAGTATCGACCGATACATATATATCGAACTCGAAACAGGCACTAGAGAGTTTATCAAGATATTTAAAAGCTTTGAAAAGATTTATTTAGTGTATTACCATAATCTATTCCAAAACACGCTTATTCCGCGATTCATTAAAAATAGTTTATATAAAACGGCAGGTTAACCACTAGGAGGAACACTGTCTGCCATATTGATTGTCTTTCAATCTATAACCGTGTGACATGATTCTTAATTGTTGGAAAATAGGTAGGTGGGTATTTGAAATAGTTGAAAAACACATAACACTATAGGCTTGACGACAGTATCAAAAAATTGCAAATCTATTTAGTCCGTCAGAGTATTGGAAATGAATGGACACGTATTTTTTGTTTTTGTAAATCAATGAATATTGACAAAGATAAAACGCATCAAAACTTGGGAGTGGAGGCTCGTGACATCAGAACTAGGTAAAAATTATACTTAGGCGTGACGTATTCAGAACTTTAAAAGCGTCATATCTTCGTCAATTTTGGTTTACGTCAAAACTCGGGAGTGGGGGCTTGTGACGTCTGACCTAGGTAAAAATTATACTTAGGCGTGACGTATTCAGAACTTTAAAAGCGTCATATCTTCGTCAATTTTGGTTTACGTAACAAAAGAAAAACACGGGTCAAATATTTTTTGATAATCTAACTGACGGACTAATTAGTTTTTTTTTTGTCATCTCGCCTATTCTTGCCTCAAACTCCAAACGTTTATGTCTAATAAACCATTTACAGGCATTTATAAACTGTCTATAAACACACACACCCAGTACAGTAATTCTTTACATCGTAAGTTCATTAAAACTTACAAACAATACTAGATTACTTCACAATTAATTATTGTAATAATTAAACAATTATAATATTCACAAATGCAAAGGTGTTATTAAATTGAAGCTAAATTACTCGCTTCATACTTTTTACAATTGATTAAAAACCATTTCCGGTAGATCGAAGGACAGGTCTAATTTAATACAAAGAACTACTACTTCCACTAATAAATCGCTTCCAATTGTCATTAAATATTTGTTTATCATAATTTTAACCACAGTTCTAGCTAAAGACTTTTGTTTAATAAATTACTCTCTAAATTGTTACTCGAAGATCTATATACTTAAGTACTAGTTAATACAAAGGCCAATAGATGGCGCTTATCTGTTCTGTCAATCGATATTTGTAATTCTTTACTTTAGAAGAAAGAATCGTCAACATGTTGATGTTCAGTATAAAATAATCTTACCTGATTTACTTCTTTGCCCGTCCGTAATTTGATGTAGCTTGTGTCAACCGCCCACTGGATGCGCATGAAAGTTCCATATTTTAAACCTGTGAAGAACACAACATTCATTAATGTCGCCTTAAACTCATATTTCTAATGGTTTGCAAAAAAATAAACAAGCCCAGCTATGTTGTAAGCTTAGTTTTTATTTAACAATATTTGCATGCTGAATATAATATATATATATATATATATATTTAAGTAGTATTAAATTTACACCAGAAGAAATTCTAGCAAAAATTTAAAAAGTTTAGATAGCACCAAAGGCGCCGGTCCCGATTTAATTCCACCTGTTTTTATGAAGTCATGTGGTAAGCACTGTCAAATCCGTTGAGCCTTTTATTTAACAGATCTTTGAAGTCGGGAGTATTACCCGACGAATGGAAAAAAGCCTGTGTTGTACAGTAAGCGTTCATAAGTGCATAGGCATGCTAAGGATTGTATTGCTGTGAACGCACGATCGAGCGTGTGTGCGTCTGTATATGTAAGTGGTCTCAACACAGTGAGCATACCACAGCCACAGAGTTCGCCCAATCGCATCATGTCGTCGCGTCACACTCCACGAAACATAAAAATAACTATTCCGTCTCTTTTGTTATACACGCAGCAAACGCATGAACTTATTTGTGTGGCGACCTGTTCTTACCATTGGATAGCTAAAATTCACGTAAGTTTATCAAGTGTTGATAGCTGTTGAGGCTAATCAGTAGGATTCACAATCAAATAGATTCGAGTTCCATCCCGTTAACAATGTGTGGGGTTTTTGTTTCTTGGTAATATGAGTTTACTTAAAAAAAGAGAATCCCGTTGAAAATATTGTTTGACTTTCGCGCATGTTTTGTGACCACGACTGCCACGAATCTTGATGTTTTGTTATGTAGCACTTTATAAGACAAAAGTGATACATCTGCACTCACCGCACAACTTGGTAGCGAAAAGTGTTAAGAGCGTGGATATAGCTATCGTGGGTCACACGTATGAGTGCATGCACGTTAAAAATGTCAATTGAGTCTGTGAACAGCTTGAGTGATATACGGTGCTTACTTGTGTGACCTGCCGAGAGTGTCGGCCTCTTGTTGTTTGTAGTTATGTAAGTCTACTCAAGTAAGTCTTCTTATGTTATTACTTATACCAACCTAATGTTTAGTCCTTTACTTTTGAAAATAGTGTCGGAGGAGTGATGTGTATGTATGCGTATGTATGTGTGCGTGCCTGTACCATTATGATGTTGTGTTGCTAAGACCGTAATAGCTAGCATCCAATCGCAACGGTGGTTTCAGTCGGTAGCTGACAGATACATTAAGATGTGAAACTTACCCCTTTTTGTCTTGGTAGCTAACCTCACTATGTTGCTTAAAGTAATGCATGTGATTGTTGGTAAAAATGCAGATTTCTTTTATATACATACAGGTTGGTGGAAGAATGTTACATTTTTGGTAGGTCCTTTGGTCCTTACTTTGCCCTGGAGTGTAAATATGGTGTTGCCCCACAAACAATTGGACACTTTATATCGTGCCTTGCTGTCCTGTCGTTTGCATATCACAAGAGCTAATGGAAAGTGCCTAACTCGTTGCGAAATGTTGGGCTGGCTCAATTTGAATAATTGTCATCGACATGCTAAGAAGAAGAATAAATATATAGTTTTCTGTTACTAAAATAAACTAGCATAATTATGCTTCTGAGCTCAGCCGTCCTGCAAGAGATGTTAAATGAGGACTCCATTGTAGTGTGATTCCCAAGAAAACCATTTTATCTACATATTCTAGTTTCTCTTGATTCAACATTATGACTGTACTTTTGACATTTGGTTGGGCAAATCTAATGCACTTAGTTTTTTTCCCATTTAGTACTAAATTGTTAGCGGTAAACCAATTATAGACCTGCAGTAGGACGTTATTTACGTCGTCAAGATTAGTGGCCCGTCTGTTTATCCTAAATATAAACGAAGTATCGTCAGCAAACAACACCATTTGCGGGTGGTTGTTAAATAATAAAGGGGGTAGGTCATTAATATAAACTAAAAAAAGGAAGGGACCCAATATCGAACCTTGTGGTACACCCATTTTTACTTTTAAACCAATTGAATTGACACCATTTTTTGTAGTTGCTGCTGTATATCATTCAAATACGATTATACTAAACTGAGCGCAAGTTTACCTAAGCCGTAATGCCCAAGTTTCAAGATCAGGGTTTCGTGTTTCGTTCATTTACGCAATCAGTTGCCTTCGAAAGGTCATAGAAGATTAATATAGCATCTTGTGCCTCTTCCCACGCAGTAAATATGTGTTTATATAAAGTGACACCGGCGTCAGTCGTACAACGTTCTTTGGTGAAACCAAACTGTTGCTCGTGTAGATTTTATTGGTGTTAAAATGGTTAAGCATTTGATTGAGCATAATGTTTTCAAACACCTTGCTGAAAACCGGTAACACGGATACGGGCCTATAGTTATTGGTGTCCTTACTGTCCCCGGATTTAAAAAGCGGTATTACCTTACTGAATTTCAATAGATCTGGGAAGCTTTGATAGACATAGCGTATAGGTCTTCTGTTAATTTGATCTGCTTAAAAGCTTATAAGACTGTTATGGGGTTATGCTGAAATTTAAATTCATTTGACAGGCTGAAACGTTCGCTTTCAATAAATCAGTGGAGAGCAAGGGAGAGGAATTTAAGGTTATTGTAGTCTTAAGTAGGATACTGGTAAAGAAATTTACAAATTCTTGAGCAACTTCATTGTTACACATCAAAGTAAATTCTCAGTAAACATGTGGGCTGGTGTTTTTAACAATTAGCTTATCGGCCCTATTGATATTACCCACTGCCTAAATGCTGACAATTACTACAGTTCCAAGAAACTGCTTATAAATAATTTCTAGACATTCGATTACTTACAAAAGTTGTTAGTTATTGTTGTAGTTAAATATCATTGTATTAGTTAAAACGGTATCGATAGTCCAAAAGTCTGACAAACAGTCTTACCAAGGGGTGTCGTATTACCCAGTACTAACTGGGTTGTGGAGTTCAGAAGTTCCTAAGAAACGTCACTAATTTGGAATTTTTCGAAGGAGTGGATCTTCAAACTCTGCGAACCATATGGCTCCAACATGATGGGGCCCCTGCTGATTATTATGGCACACAAGTGCGTGAATATTTTATTTTATTCTACGAATAGTGCCCTAACGAACATAAGGACTTTCGTTTTATATTGCATAATTCGATTCTGCTCATTAGACGTGTAACAAAATATTTAGTTCATAATAATCTTAAATTGAGGTTTAGTTTCAATCTTCTTTTCTTCGAAAAAATGAACACTTAAACTTTAGCCTCAATACGAGTTACATTTATTGTGACGTCACATAAAAAAATATTCATAAAGTCATAATTATATATATAAAATACATTAGTTTTCCATAAACTCTGCTGAATACCGATACCTATAATAAGTGCGTATCAATTACCAACAATAATTATTAAATATGTGTGATTAGAATATCCTTTTCTTGTTACCTAAGTATGTTAGGTATTATGAATTGACTTAGATTATGTAAGTGTGTTAACGTATACAATAAAAAATCTTATGATAGGTTACAAGAGAACTTCTTTTATATCTAGGTAGGAATGTGACTTTACAATTCTCATAAAAGTTTGTTAATTTTATAAATAAATAAAACGAATAAACATTTTTGTTATCATTCAGCACGACTTTTTTATTTCTACCTTCCAACACCGAACAGACAGTACACAATCACATAAATAGTTAAATTATAATACTATGTTTTTTTTTACTAATATTAAACTTCTTTTAAAAAATAAATAATAAGAATGACTCCATTAAAAAAAAAAACGAAACACAACAAGTTTTTGCATAAAACACAAAATAATAAACCAATAAAACCGAGAACACTGGTGTATATTTTATAAAGGGCTTATTTTTTGATTGAGAGTTGTGCACTGTGCGGAGGGGCTGCGGTGGTGTGTCGCGAGAGCTGAGAGTTCAGTCATAAGGTTTAAAGATATTTATTTCTCATAAGAACTTAATAAATAACAGTTCACTTATAATGAGATACAAAGTTACTCCTTAATTACTTATATTATAATTGCCTCTCGGGCGACGTTATTGGGTAGAAACATGTTTCTTTAATTTACTTTTAAATATGTTAATATTATTGCATTTCTTTATGTCTTCCGGTAAATCATTGGACAGCTGTGCTCCCTCCACTAATACTGTTTTTCATGTATTTGTATGTTTGATTGTACGGAATTCGTGGTGATTTTTTTTATGAGAATGCAGGTGTAGTAAGTGTAAAGTTGTGTGAGATTCAGTAGTTTAGTTTTTTCGTATAATTTTTTAGTTGAATATAGATAGTGGTAATGAAATAATACTTTAATAATTTTATTTTGTATTCTTTGCAGTGGATTTAGATTCGATTTAGCGGCTGATCCCCACACCTCGATTAGGTATTCAAGGTTTGATTTTACTAGAGAGTTATATATAATTAGACGTATTTTTTTCGGAATACATTTTGTAATTTTTCGTAACGCTCATAGTGATATTAATTTTGTTTTGACATGATTGATGTGCAGTTTCCAAGTAAGTTTGTCATCTACCCACAATCCGAGATATTTTTCGTGGCTAGACCTTTTGATTGTTTCTCCGTTAATCGTAAGAGGTGGGAACTCCGGTAATGGTTTATTTTTCGCGGCAAAGATCATAAATGATGTTTTTGAGGTGTTAATAGTCAGTAAGTTATATTTTAACCATTCACTGAGCAGGTTAAGATCCTTTTGTGCATCGGTTATAATGTTCTGTAAAGATTTATCGAAGTAAAAAAGGCAGGTGTCATCCGCGTATAACGTTAGGTGGCCTGTCAGCCCTATTTTATCAATGTTATTTATGCAAATTAGAAATAGTAATGAGCTAATAATTGAGCCTTGCGGACAGCCGTATGTTATGTTTTGTATCGAGCTGGTGTAATTATCCATCTTAACGACTTGTTGTCTATTCTGCAAATATGAAGTAAACATACTGAGGGCGCTGCCTGATATGCCTATGTTGTTTAATTTCTGTAGTAGCTTTGGATGGCTTACCGTATTGTATGCTTTTTTTAAGTCAATAAAAATACCTACCACAACGTTTTTTTGATCAATATGAGTTTTTATTTTTGTTACTAAATCTACTGAGGCGGTGAGAGTACTTGATTTAGGGCGGAAGCCATATTGTTGATCGATTAGGTATTTTTTCTTAGTTAAGTACTCGTTTAAACGGTTGTATAACACTCGTTCGAATATTTTCGAAATAACGGGTAAGACCGATACCGGTCGATAATTGCCGGGGTCAGTTCTACTTCCAGATTTGTAAATAGGACTGACCCTTGCAACTTTAAGCGAGTCGGGGAAAATGCCGCGCGTTAGACAAACATTTATACAGTTTGTTAATCTTTCCACAATTATATTTTTAAGGCATTTAATAGCTTTGGTGCTGATACCGTCCAAGCCTGTACTAGTGTTGGAGTCAAGGTTGTCAATTATTTTTGATATTTCGTCTATGCTACATGGGGGAAGTTCGTCTAAGGTTATGTCATGTGTGTAATTACTGTCGTACATGAGAATATTACCTGTGTTAGTGTGGTACATGTTAGGTATTTCGTTAGCTAAGTCCGCGCATTATATATAGCGTCATTCGTCCGATGACGTGTCAACAAACCACCTCCCGCAACACGTAGCTACCTCAGGCACCGTCTCAATTAAACGAACTGTAGTAAAACTGCTTACTATAAATATTCCAAGAGATAGTTATACATTTCAATGTATGTCTTACCATTCGTCTTGCGTGGTCCAAATTCAGAGTCCAAGTTCGTGAAGGATTCCATTCCGAAGTCGCCTTTCATACGAATGGTGTAATTCAGATGGTCTGGCCAATTGTCCCCAGACAAATTCTGTCAATATAACATTACAAATGGATAAACAAATAACGCGGGATCCTCTACTTTTCATAAGTTACAATGACTGTAAGTAATTACTTGGAATATGACGATAGCATCCATGAAGCGCATTTTAGCCGCTAAGTCAGGCAGCCCAGTTTTATTCGAGTAAGGAAAGTAGCCTCTTTCTGAGTGAGCTGTGAGCAATAGAATTAAAATTAATTAAAGTTTTACATATTATTAGGCCTATGTTTGTCGCGAAGCAGTCATGCTAGCGAAGGATGAGGCGGAACGTGAGAGGGAGAAAACCTAACGTCCCAGTTACCGCATGAGACGCACCAGGTGTCGAGAGCCACCGAAGGCTTGGGCCTGTGGACGGTGAGCAATGGGCTAGCTCGCCATCCATCCATATTATGACGACAAGCCGTGTCGAGGGCGGCGGCGCGTTCGTGTTCCACGCGCCTCAAAGAGATGTCAGCAAAAGGAAGGAGTCCGCAACGGCCGATGCCTGCCGGGGCTGCGGGACTGTTCGAAAGAGATACCGTAGCCCCGGAACACAAAGGGCGATGAGGGAACATGGATGGGTTTTAGTCAGTAAAAGTCTGACACTCCCTCCTGCTCCGCCCAGAGCAGAAGGAGTCATTAGATGATGTCCCATCCAAAAAAATAAAAAAAAATTGTGCCGTCGGGGGTCCTCCGTAAGGAACGTAGTTCCCCAAAAAGCACGAATGAAGAAACACCCATGAAGAAAAAACCGAAAATTGTCATCGGCGCCATCTTTGATTTTCATTTTGACCTCATTTTCATTATCAGCGACACGAAAACCACGAAAACGACACCCATGAAGAAAAAACCAAAAACTTTCTTCGCCGCCATCTTGGATTTTAATTTTGACCTCATTTTTATTATTAGCGATCCTAAAAACCACGAAAACGGCACCCATGAATAAAATACCGAAAATTTTCGTCGGCGCCATCTTAAATTTTCAATTTGACCTCATTTTCATTATCCCGAAAACGACACCCATGAAGAAAAATATAATAATGTTATAATAATAAACGTCAACAGACGTCTTGGTATTTCATTCCAAATTTCGTTTACAAATAATTATTTTACAGAGTTTTTATATAGCCTGGAACTCTTTTACAGTATTAAATAACTTAATTTTTACCATTTCAAAATAAAATTAAGCCAATAAATAAGAATAAACCTTTGAAAAAACTGATCAATAGTGACATGTAGTGACGTATGTCAAAACAAGTTCGTAATAATTATATTTGAATGGCTTTGACCAACAACGAAATCAAGCATAAATCATGACAATGTTGACCAGAGCCGCTGCTCGTCGCGCACGCCTTTAGACTCCAAACCCGTCGCTTAGCTCCACCTTGCCGCCGCCGGAACCCAGCCTCATCATGAGTGCTGTGACACCGGCCTTGGCAGTTGGGTCGAGCTCGAGCGACGAGTATTTCTCTCCGCCTATTCCTAGGAGCCGATGTGGGAATGCATCGAGATGTGGTCTTGATGGACAAGGGCCTAACCCCGCTCTCCTTGGCTAAAGAGAACTGACGCAAACCTCCAGTGCTTGACACTAACGACCGCAGGGAGGTATGGCAGAGAAAAGAGCTTCACGGACGCTTTTTCCGGGCCCCGCAGGGCCCGATGTAGACCTATCAGCATCCGTAGCCTGGCTACGTTCCGGGGACCTATTCGGAGAAACCGAAGGTTTTGTCTGTGCAATAATGGATGAAGTTATGATGACGAATAACTACCGGAGATTTATTGTGAAGGATGGCACGGTTGACATATGACGGGCAATCCACCGTCCAGGCGAATCAATTCGTCACAATTCTCTCCGGGTGTTCTTGTCTAGCTAACGGAGAGTACCTGCATAGGACACAAACTTGTAGCCAGGAATATCCATCAGCAACTTGCTCTAAAATACAAGCTTGTGGAATTGATAGTGCCTTACTATATACGTAGATGTGCCCGACCCAGTTCTCGATAATGGCAGTATCACATTGTACAGGGATCAATCCATCATCACTGACAGGACTGTTGTAGCCAATAAGCCTGATATAGTGGTGGTAGATCGATCAGAGCGCCGCGCAATGATTGTTGACATAACGGTCCCGCATGATGAGAACCTCGTGAAGGCCGAGAAAGATAGAACTGGAAAATATATATATTTTTTTTTTTTTTTTAAGTATTACAAAAATGTACATTTAGGTGCAGTAGTGTTATTTCTGAAACATATAATTAGTGCATAAAAGTAAACTATAACTAAAATATATTTAACAATTGCAAGAAACGATAATGTGGAATTCAAATGTTTGTTAGCGACCTGCCCGATCTAGGTTTATTTAAACCTGTGTTTCAGGCCATCACTATACATAGCACAAATTAACTAGGACAGTCAATGTTATAAAATAAAATAAATCTATTAACAACTATAAGAATAATCAAATTGGTACAATAAACATTAAACATTAAAACTAAATTAAGTAAATACATACTACTCTGTCAAGAAAGTACCGGGAAAAGATCAATAAAACACAAAATATTAGTTATTTATCCAAATTTATTTTATCACCTTCAAAGTATGCTCCTTCAGAATCGACACACTTACGCCAACTAATAATCCAATCATAAAAATATTTTTTAAATGCTTATTCCAGAATTGAGTTCAGTTCTCGCCGCGAATTCTCCTTTATGTCTTCTACTGAATGAAAACGGGTGCCACGAAGTGGTAATTTGAGTTTAGGAAAAATAAAGAAGTCGGCTGGAGCCATATCTGGTGAATAAGGTTGTTGCTCGATGGTATTTGTTGAGTTTTGGTCAAAAAATCGTTTACAACTGTGCGAAGGCGCATTATCGTGGTGCAAAATCCAAGAATTTTCTTTCCACAAATCTGGCCCTTTTATCTAATTTGCTCTCTTAAACGCTGCATAACGTTCGAATAATATTTTTTATTTACCGTTTGACCTTCCGGCAAGATTGTCAGTCACTATTTCCTTCACTTTTGCGATGTTAACTTCAGTTGCAGACGTTGATGGCCTACCAGAACGAGGCAAATCTTCCATCACACCTTGACCGCTTTTGAACGCTTTGTACCACTCATAAGCGTGTTTTTGATAAAGTCGATTCACTGTAAGCCTTCTGTAACATTTTCAGAGACTCCGAACTTGAAATTCCATTGGCGATGCAAAATTTAAGACAAACTTTTTGTCCGATATTTTTGTCCATTAAGAAATTCGCAATACACACTAGATATGATATAACTAAAATCAGCACTGCATTAAATCTAATTAACAGATGTAACTCAAACTCCGCGCCAAAATGGAAAACAGTTGTGCTAATCTAACAACAAAAAAAAAAAAATAAATAAATTTGGAACCATAAACAAATCATCCATTCGCGATACTTTTTTGACTGAATGTATGTACACTTAGAGACGAGGGAATAACATAATCAAACCAGGACTTCTAGAACTTTTTCTGTGTCCGTGTAATTAAGTATCGCTAAATAATCCGATATTACAAAAAAACATTTCCTATAACTTAGACTATAGGAGTTTAGTTTCTTGTTGAGTCTATTATACAGAAAAGGTCCTAAAAACACAATAAAATTGACTAGCAAAAGCATGTCTAGTTTGGGGCTTTGTGCAAACCAGGTCCTTCCTTCTCCTATCGGAAGGAACTTCGTCATAGGGAAGGGTAGAGTGCTGCTGTAGTATAGAGTGTAAAATAAATAATTGCCGTACTGTGAGCACATTACTAGCTTTATAGAGCAGGTGTGTAGGAAATCTAAACGGACGAAAGGTAGCAACCTTTAGAATTGCTCTTTGAGCACGTTCTAGAGATAGAGATAAACAAATCAAGTATCTTGACTTGGCTCGCGAGGTTGTTGACATGTGGAAAGTGGACTCGGCGATCATTGTGCCGATAGTCGTATCAGCCCATGGCTTAATTGCCAAGAGCCTCGATCAATACCTGAGGAGGCTCACAGTTGGATCAAGGGCTTGATTCAGAAAGCGGTACTCTCCCTGGAAGAGTATGGCTTGGTCTATTCGCTCGCTTCGCTCGCTCACTCGACCCCGCCAGACCCTTCTTGTGTAGTAGGCTCCATACACGCACATGCGTACATACACACACACAGCACACACACACACATACGCACACACATACAGCATACGGCATTTCGTTACGTGACGCGTCTACGTTCCAAAAAGGCCTTTATTTGTCGGAAAATATCCACGGTGTAACAAATCTACTTGAACCTATTAAAATAAAGAGATTTAAGCAGACTTGTTCAATTCAAATTCAATAAGGGAAAGATATTAACAGGTGTGAAAAAAAAAATATAGCTAATTATAAAAAAACCTACCTAGCACGCACTCTAGGATAGTTTGAAGAAGGTAGTTTTATAGTTCACGCACATAGTTGGCGACAAATCAGTTTAGCACTGTAGGAGATATAGGAACAGGCGTTAGGGTAGCATTGCAGGTCAGTTAGCAGGACAACTTCAAGGATCGAGTTTGAGGAAACCTCTGCTGGAAGGGCGTCGTGCAGTTCTCAGTGACGCACCAGGTCAGCTCTGTAGGATGGCACCAGTGTAGTTCTTAGGACCAGACGTCCGGATAGCTCTGCGAGAAGCAGTAAGTCAGGCACGAAGACTGCTTCCGAAGATCGGTAGTAGAGGTCCCAGGTGGAATCTTTAGCTGGATCCCCTGGGTAATATAGGTATGTGACAGCAAAAGCCAAGCTGTTTTCTGATGCTTCTCATATCAGATCCCATAGTAGACCGCTTCCAGCGGTTCGTAAACTCGTTTTCAAAGTAGTCTTCCTTTTTTAATTTACAAATATTAGTTTTCTTCGTGTGGCCATCATCTCATCTGACAAGTGTAGGCGGCCAGGGCATATCCATGAGTGAGTAAAGAATTTTATAAATATAATTAAAAATTAAGTTATTATATAATAAACAATCGCAATAATCATAAAATACAATAGCTAAACATATTGATAAAAATAATTTAAATTAAATAAACCAAAAAGTAACCACCATAGGACTAAGCTAGAAAGAGAAATAAAAAGTAACTGATAGTTTGACAATTTGACGCCAGTGTCACAACATGAAAATTATGAGTACCTACTAATATTTTATTTCTACTATTTTTAAGTTAATGAATCGTATTTAGATCGATTTGTTGAGTGTAACCATAGAAACAAATAAAAAGGATGATAAATAGTATTATGAATGATGAATATAAAGTGTAAGTATTAGAACCAACCTTGAAATAACAAATATTATAACCAACCTTGACTTAAATTGCAGCACGGGTCTAGACGGAATAAATACGAAAGTAATAAAAACTGTAAAAATGTAATCGCGGATGATATAGGTATATAGGTCTGAATAAACTGTTAGCTGGTGGAAATTTTCCTGAAACCCTAAAAATAGCGAAAGTAACGCCAATCTATAAATCAGGAAATACCACAGATCCTGGAAATTATCGACCGATTTCGGTGTTGCCTGTGATATCGAAAATTCTAGAAAAAAATATCCACAACCGATTAGAAAAATATTTAAGTACTATTAATTATATTACTGACCGGCAATATGGATTTAGGCCAAAAAGTAATGCTACCACAGCTACTATTAATCTTATTACTAAAATTAAACAAAATATAGATTGTAAAATATAGTCCTGGGTATTTTTATTGACCTAAAAAAGGCATTCGACACAGTCAGTCATAAGCTGCTCCTAAGGAAACTGGAATCTATCAATATCACTGGCAATGCTCTGAAAATGTTCGAGTCGTACTTAAGTAATCGTTCGCAAGTGGTTAAACTTGGCAGTCACCAAAGTGATGCATTAGCTATTAGGTGTGGCGTTCCGCAGGGATCTATTCTAGGTCCCTTGCTCTTTTTAATATATATAAATAACATTCACGAAATTAAACTGCGTGGTCACCTTACTTTATACGCTGATGACACTTGTTAATTCTACTTTGGATCCTATATCCATCAAATTATCTCACAAGCCCAAGATGATTTAAATACCTTATTTGCATGGTTTCAATACAATCTCCTGACAATAAATATCTCCAAAACATGTTATGTTATGGTTAAGGCAAAAAATAAAATTATTCCCCCATATAACCCTCTAACAATTAATGATGTGCCTCTACAGCAAAAAACCTGTGAAAAATATCTTGGTCTAAGAATTGATAGGTCACTTACGTGGAATGCTCACATTGAACACATAAAAAGCAAACTCTCAGCCCTTACAGGATCCCTGCGTAATATAGTTCGTTGCATCCCACCTAAATTGCGGTACAACATCTACAATTCCCTAGTGAAGCCACACCTGCTTTATTTGATCGAAATTTGGGGCAGTGCTGCAAAAACTAAATTGTCAGAACTACAAATAACTCAAAATAAACTCATAAAAATACTATTTAACTATCCATATTTAACATCAACCAGTAAAATTTATAAAGACACAAAAATAATCAATATCAAACAACTATATATTTACCACACATGTATTATCATCAAAAAAATTCTTACCAAAACTATTCACACGAACATAACACTTACCCAATATAAACAAGTCAGTCAACGTAGCACACGGCGAGCTAGCTTGGTAGTTTTAGCCAAAACTAGAACTAACTACGGCAAAAAAATGCTTACATTTGAAGGAGCACAGCTTTTTAATAGAATACCCTCTAGTATAAGAAATCTGCACTCTTTCAATGCATTAAAAACTCAACTAAGTCAGTATATTATGGCGGATCCAGCACTTCTAGAGAAATGAAGGCATTGAATGCGTGCAGTCTAGTTTGTAACTGATGGCGACGAACCTTATGTAATTTTAAATTCTAGTATTGTTCTCAAGTGAGTGACATTTGTCTTATTGAGAATAAAGTTTCTTCTTTAAACCTAAGTATAGCATAAATACTAAAACAGGAACGTACTACTTGATTAAAAAGTATATTTTGTTCTGTCGCAGATCATGGTCGACGTTTATTATCATTACGCTATATTTATCAAGATCCATTCAGCCGTTCAGACATTGTCACAATGCGGTGTAGAATAAATTAGGTTAGTCATCATCAGTGTAGGTTAATCATCATCGTCATTCCAAATGCATAGTAAACATTTGTTGAAATCACAACTAAACTAACTTTATTTACAACAAAGAATAACTAACTTGACTGTCTCATGGCGTCTATGGGGATCTTTTCGCACTTACCCGGGAAAGTGGCAAGCCTCTTCAAATCCAGTTTGGCGCCCACTTCATCCATGAGCAATGTGGTGAGCACTGTTTTGGGGTAGTACATGATCCAATGTGGTGGAGGCATGACATCTGCTAGCGCTATTATTTCCTGCAGAACAAAGAGATATTTTTGAAATTGTTTGACATCACGGCTTTTTGTGTAGATTGCATACCAAGTTACAGATTTAACGGCTACTGAATTTTAAATGTACGTAATGGAAAAAGAAACTGCAGTAACATTCCAAAATTGCTCAGGTGAAGGTTGCAGACACCGGGCTCTGACTGATACCTTAGTATTGCCTGTCGCGTCTACTATTTGCCGGTTTGATCGGACCTTTGGTGGTATCTAATAAGAAGTGTACCGTCTAGACCTTATTCCAGAAATTACACAGTCGATATCAATACTCCAAGAATTAATGTCAATGTAATTAGTGTAGTTAAGTAATGAACGGACCGATATCATTTTTAACCGATATGATTTTGAGATACTCAGCATTTGCAGTCTGAAATACTTTAGGACTCACTAAGTTCCCTTTCTAGTAGGTATGTAATTTCTCAGAACCAAATTAAGGAATATATTATTTTTGAAGCAAAAGAGTAATGGGTAATGTGTCAATGTAGTTGTCAGACAGTTACCAACCATGATACTGTCCAGCCTGAGGTAATGGAGAACCAGTCCCAGGTTGAGAATTTGTCTCAGGACAGTATACTGAACCAAGAAACAACTAATATAATACAAGATTATTCACACATGGTACAGCCTGAGATAAGTGATGGTCTGCCTGAGATTGGTAATTTTGTCTCACATAATAGTCATGATTGTAATCATTCAGTTATGTTCTCTGACAGTATAGGTAGGGGGCTAGGTAATTTAATTAGTAATGATCTGAGTTATTCTACCCAAAACAATTGTATGCCAGGGTCAACCTACAAACAGATTATGGCATCAGTAATAAAGACTGTTTGTGATCCTAGTACCACCATTACTATATGTGTCGGTAATAGTTCAAAGATTAAAAAGCAAGACATCACTGGTTGTGTTTCAGAGTTATTGAAGTTGAGTCGTAATAAAATCATATCGTGTGCTTTTCCATATTTTGAAAATTTATGTAACAGAAAGAACAATATTATATACACATGTTAAATAAACATGTACATTTTTAGTAGGTCACTATAGAGACAGACTTATAAACCTGGATATCAACACTATTGTTGGTAAATTTAAGTCGACACGGGGTAAGGTGTATCTACCTTTTAGATGTAGACACAAAATAGCTAAGCTGTTAGCTTTGAATAATATTCACACAGACATAAATACTACTAGTAATAAGTTTAGTTATATTATTAATACTGCGACTATTAGTAATAATACTAATGAATAATATTAATTTAAAGTCACCTGTACATTAGTATTGTTACTAATAGTCGCAAAGTTACATTGCGTGTGTTGTATTGTGTGTGTTCTGTGACATTGTTCTGAGGAAGATCCATTGTCACCGTGGAAAATCCTTAATTAGGCTCTACTAGTGACAGGGCCTTGTAGTCTGAGGATGGCACGGGAGTCTCCGGCCTCATTTCAAATATTAATATTAATTTAAACTAGAAATTGAGACAACAGAAGGTAACATTAACAATATTGTTAAACCTACCAACAGCAAGGTATCTTCTTGCAGTCAATTAGTTAGTAAAAAAGGGCCTCAACAGAACACTTTAAAATTATTTCACCAAAATATCCCAGGCATTTCTTCCAAATTATTAGAAATAGAATTGTTTTTAGAAAATAGTAAGATTGACAATGGTGTCGATTCTGTTGTGCACGAACTTAACTTATTTTAGGCTATTGCTATCTTTTACTAAAAGGCAGTGTCAAACTAGTTTATGCCTTGCGCTTCACCGTGTTTTTAGTCGACATGTTTTTACGTGCACCCTTAATTTGTATAGAAATATTAGTTCCAACTAAATTTGACAGCTCTAAATTACGTCAGTCTCTTTCTTGTTTTATTAGAGAGAAAAAGATAGCAATAGCTTAAATTAAGTTTAGTTTGTGCACAACAGAATCGACACCATTATTTGTTTTACTGAACACTGGCTAAAGGATTACCAAATGCTTATCAATGGGGATGGCAACTGTGAAACTAATGGCGCTAGCATAGTTTGTTCCAAGCGTCGTCATTGGTAGAAAACTGGTAATGTAATTTTATATTTCAAAATGGCTTGACCTCATTGGTCAGATTGGGAACAAACTATGCTGGCACCATCTGCTTTCAGCTTTCACCGGCCAACTCCATTATGAGAACTATAAGGTGGGTAGCTAGCTGCTTTAACCGTTAAACTATGCTTCGTGGAGGTTCCCTAATATTAATAAAAATTTAAATATAAGCACATTGCTTATATTTAAATTTTTGTGTGAATGACATAGTAGGTCTCTCGGTTGAACATTGCGTCCAACTGTCATGTGTTAAGATAGATAACCATGTAATTGTGTGTGTGTGTAGACTCCCAAACTATCAAAACTTTTCCTTATTTGAATCAATAATGGAAGATGTTCTGACAAAACTTGCAGCCAGTAATAAATCTACAATTATTTGTGGTGATTTCAATATCAATATTTTAGAAGAAAGTTCAAATAGCAGTCGGTTATTAAAACTTTTTAAGTCATTTGACTTGACCAACACTTTTATAGAACCTACTAGGGTCACTCCATCTTCTGCTACTTGTATAATGTTTTCTGCGATTTACATAGTAAATTGTCTGCCGTCTGACCATAGTGGACCAACTGTAACATTTAGGTGTATTATACACCATTGAAAAAAATTCAGACTAAATTTAGCCCTATAACTTCTAGCAAATCAATTGTATGATCGTTTCTTTTCAATAGTTCACACGGAATTCAACAAAACTTTTAAAAAGAAGACAAAAAATGTTTGCCCTAAATTTATATTTAGTGATTGGGCAACTAGAGGTATCAGAAAAAGTCATCATCATCATCATCATTTCAGCCGAAAGACGTCCACTGCTGGACATAGGCCTCCCCCAAGTGTCGCCACATTGACCGGTCACGTGCGACTCGCATCCAACGGATTCCCGCAACCTTCACCAGGTCATCGGTCCACCTAGTGGGAGGCCTTCCAACGCAACGTCTTCCGGTTTGCGGTTGCCACTCCAGAACCTTTCGGCCCCATCGGCCATCCGCTCTGCGAGTAATGTGCCCTGCCCACTGCCACTTAAGTTTGGCAATTTTCCGGGCCACGTCGGTAACCTTGGTTCCCTTGCGGATGTCTTCATTTCTGATTCGATCGCGCAAGGAAACTCCAAGCATAGCCCTCTCCATTGCCCTTTGGGTGACTTTAAGCCTTCTGATGAGGCCCATTGTGAGCGACCACGTTTCGGTCCCGTATGTAATCACTGGCAACACACACTGGTCATAGACTTTTGTCTTGAGACACTGTGGTAAGTTGGACGAGAAGATACCGCGCAACTTCCCGAACGCTGCCCAGCCGAGTTGGAATCGACGATTGACCTCTTTATCGAAGTTAGACCTACCTAAGTGAACCGTTTGTCCCCAGGTACACATAATCGTCTACAACTTCGAGTGTAGAGTCTCCGATCTTGATAGGAATGGGTGTGACATGGGCATTCGACATGACCTTGGTTTTGTCCATGTTCATTTTAAGACCCACTCTTCCGGAAGCTCTACTGAGGTCATTGAGCATTGTACTGAGGTCCTCTATGGTCTCAGCCATGACCACTATATCGTTGGCAAACCGAAGATGAGTGATGTACTCGCCATTGACGTTGATGCCTAGCCCTCTCCAGTCCAGAACCTTGAAGCCATCCTCCAGTGCAGTGCTGAACAGTTTTGAAGATATGACGACTCCCTGTCTCACACCTCGCTGCAGGAGGATAGGTTCCGAGACTTGGTCCTGAAGTCGGACTGACATGGTGGCGTTTTTGTACAAACACTTCAACACCTCGATGTGCCGATAGTCGATTTGCCACCGTTGGAGAGACTCATTCATTTCATTTATTTTCAAGGTCTTTATTAGTACTTGAGGTTTATAATACAGTTTACAAACGATCTTATTCAATTTGTACACCAATCACGATTTATGTCGTTACACGGGCAGCTATCGCCTTTACAAACATTTAAACATGTTGTTACTATTAATATTATTTTATAATGATATGACTTTCTTATTATTACATGTTCAAATACGGGGTATGTGCAAGTCTTAGTACTGACGCACATAAGTTTAAAAATGTTTGACTATACAGAATGTACGCTTATAATATTGTTAGATGACAACTGAACACCAGACGCGAAAAGCGTAGCCAAAAAATTTCCCGACACCATGATGTATTTTCCGGTGAGATCAAACCAATATTTTGTCTCTGATTTTGATCCAAGTGTTCATGATGTCGACATGTGGTGCGATGAAATTGATAAAGCCCGATCGCTTAATCGTTGGGAAGACAGTGAATGCCTTGCTCGCGTAGGTCGTTGCTTTAAGGGGGAAGCCTGTACCTGGCTTAGTGAGTGGACTAGCACCACGCGTACATGGTCTAATTTTAAATTAGAATTAAAATCATTATGCCCACGGTCTGTCGATATCGCGAACATTCTGTATAATGTTATGTGTACCGAATCTCACAAATATTCTACCTAAGCTGAATATGCGCGTAAATCCTTATTAAAATTACGTATCGTTAAAGGATTAAGCAGCGAGTTATTAACAGCAATTATTATCCGCGGTATTACCGACCCGCAGGTTCGTGCATCTGCAAGGAACGCTAAATTAACTCCCGAAAGCATAGTAGATTACTTGTCGAGCTTCGTAAAATGTAGTGTGCCTAATCCTAATAGGAAACCCAGTGCTTATAGTGCTTCAAATTACAATCGTAACGGTAATAGCCAGTTTAAACGTAAATCTTACGATATTTCTAAGGTACGTTGTTATCAGTGTAGCGAAGTAGGTCATAAACACGAAACCTGTCCCAAACGACCTAAATCAGATTCACCAAGCAATAATTCTGAAAATAATACGAATAGCTCTTCAACAAAAACTCGTACAGATTTTTGCAAAACCGCACTTATGTGCGGTTCCGTTAATTTTTGTCGCGAAAATGAGGATAAAGGTAAAAACTCGGATGTTACTACGGCCGTTATTTCAAATATACCCGTCGACGTACTCATTGACAGCGGTTCAACGGTTTCTTTAATAAAATCCGACCTATTTAAGCATTTTTCGTGTCGAGTAAAACCAGCTTGTCAATTATTAGGAGGTTTAGGTAGAATGGAGGTAGTAGCAAAATCAATGAGTACGTTACCAATACAACTAAACAACATTACGTTAGAAGTTGATTTTTATGTTGTCGATAAAAACCATCCAAACGTGCCCGTAATTATTGGTACTGACGTCTTAAATAGGAAAGGTGTTGCGTACATTCGTACCGGTGATACGCAATGTATCGTTCATACTGATTTTGTAATTAATATTACGCACGTAGATCCATCATTGGTCTTCGAAAATATATCAACGCATGTTACTGGGCCAGATAGGGAACAGTTGTTAAAAGTCTTAAACAAATATTCTGATTACTTTTCACCTGGATAGTGAAATGCAGATTAAGTTGACTTTTGATACTCCGATTTATTACCGACCATACAAACTGTCCTATGACGAAAAAATACGCGTTCGTGCGATAGTTAATGACTTTTTAGAGAAACGCATAATCCGTGAATCGGAATCAGAATACCCTAGCCCGATCCTGCTCGTGAAAAAGAAAGACGGTTCAGATAGGATGGTAGTTGATTAAAGAGCCCTAAATCAAATTACAGTTAAAGTTAGACACCCACTTCCGTTGATCAATGATCATGTAGACATGTTTGGTAAAGCTAAATGTTTTAGTGCACTTGATATGGTCTCCGGCTTTCACTAGTTGAGAGTCAGTGAGGATTCCATCCACAAAACTGCTTTTATCACCCCTGAAGGGCATTACGAATACTGTAAAATGCCTTATGGTCTTGCCAATGCTCCCGTTATTTATCAGAGAACCATCAGTAGAACTTTGTAATCTTTTATCGAATCAGGTAAGGTACTCGTATACGTCGATGACGTATTATTCTATCCGATACAATCGGTGAGAACTTTATTTTATTAGACGCAGTCCTAGAAACTTTAACAGAAGCCGGGTTTTCTGTAAACTTAAAGAAGTGTAGTTTTCTAACTAGTGAGATAGAATACTTAGTTAAAATCATCAGTCAGGGTTAGGTTAGACCGAGCCAACATAAATTATAAGCCTTGATTATGTCGCCGAGACCGAATACCGTTAAGCAGGTTCGCTAATTTCTAGGTCTGGCTGGTTATTTTCGGCGGTATGTTCCTAATTACGCAATTAAGACTGCTTGCATGGCTGCTTTAACTCGAAAGGGTGTTGTATTTAATTGGAGCGATGAACATGAAAAAGCTAGGCAAGAAATTATTCCGTATTTAACTAGCGAGCCTCTATTAACGATATTTGTTCCCGATCTACCTACGCAGTTACATACTGACGCGAGTGCATTATGTTATGGCGGTATTCTGATACACAAAGACGGTCGTAAGCGCGTCATAGCGTATTTTAGTAGGTTGACGGTAGGTGCAGAATCGAGGTACAATAGTTATGAACTCGAAAAGCCGTTGTAAAATTATTGCAGCATTTCCGTCAATACCTTGTTGGTAAAGCCTTTACAATAATAACTGACTGTAACGCGTTAAAAATGACCCAGCGCAAGGAAGATCTACCGAGAGTAGCACGATGGCAGATCTATATGCAGGATTTTGACTTTACATTAGAATACCGCAAGGGTTGTTTAATGTCTCATGTAGATTATTTGTGTCGAAATTCGGTTAACGTCATAAATGCTGTTCAGAAACCTCTTAATTGGGCGCAGATAGCTCAGGCGGGTGACGAAAAAACTTTGTCACTACTAGAAAAGTTAAATAACGGTGAGTTAGATTCAAGTCGCTATGTAAAACGTAACGATATTTTGTATTATAAGTACTGTGTTGAGGGCGAGCAAGAGCGTTACTTATGTTATGTCCCTAAAGCGTTTCGTTTAAGCTTGTTACGCGTGTTCCACGATGAACATGAACACTTGGGAATGGACAAAACGATTTATTTGATTCTCAAACACTTTTGGTTCCCGGGTCTAAGACGATTTGTTACTAAGTACATAACACACTGCGTCGTATGTATATCGCATCGCACAAGTACCCCGAGCCCCCTTACAACCGATATCTTCTTGGCAAAAGAACCCAATACCGTTTGATACAGTACATGCTGATGTACTCGGTCCGCTTAGAGAATGTAATGGGTATAAAGTACGTACTCATAATAGCTGATGCGTACACTAAATATTGTTTGTTGCATAGCACTTATTTTTAAGCTAAGCATATTATTTGTATCAATATGTTTAGTTATTGTATTTTATAGATTATTACGATCGTTTATTAAAATATAACATAATTTTAAATTATATTTATAAAAAAATTTACGCACTCATGGATATGCCCTGGCCGACTACACTTGTCAGATGAGATGGCCACAAGAAGAAAACCTTCGATCAACAATTAGCAACTAGATATCGGGTCGGCGGAAAAAAACCGTCTCGGTAAAATTAAATAACAGACTTGAAAAATGAGATCTTATTTTGTTTGGTTGGCTTGAAACACAGCCAATGTAAACACGTCTCACAATGCCGCAATGTGTTTTCAAAAGTTGCAAAAATTATGCCCGAAAAACCAATTTAACGGCTGGAGTGTCTTACTTTGGGTAAGTACATGAAGAATAAATTATATTTTAAGCTTAAAACTAACAAATAACATTAATACGAAACAATACGATGTAACTCACAAGGCAATAATTATAACGGGAAAATGTGCTTTATTTGATACTACTAAAGGTTGATTTCACTTTAAATGTTGTTTAACTTATGTCTTTTCATGCCCGTTTTTTGTGACGAATGATCGTAAGTATTAGATAATATTTTGAAGATTTGTGACTTTATCATTAAGTGCCATGGTTGTAATTAGGTTGAACTTAAAACTGTTTTTAAGCATTTTTCTCCGTTTGTTAGTAAACAAATGTAGCTGTCACGCGGACAGCATTTCAGCATTTAGTTCACGGTATCTAGTTGCTAATTGTTGATCGAAGAAGAAAACTAATATTTGAAAATTGAAAAAGAAAGACTACTTTGAAAACGAGCTTACGAACTGCTGGAAGCAGTCTACTATGGGATCTCATATGAGAAGCATCAGAAAACAGCTTGGTTTTTGCTTCACGTACATAGGTACGTGTACGTGTGTGAGAATCAGAGATCCCAAATTTGGCACATATGTTCCTGAAGTGGTCTAAGGGTACACTAAGAAAGGGTTTTTCAAAAGTCATCCCCTAAGGGGGTGAGACGGGGCTCTAAAGTTTGTATGGGGAAACAAGATTAATTAGACTATTTTATTAAAAAAATCACAGGAGTACTCCTTTTGATAAATGTGTTTCAGGTTTTTTCAGAATTCAACCCCTAAGAGGGGGAAATGGGGTAACAAAGTCTGAAAATCAACATCGGTATTGTTTGTATGGTGTATCGGGTCGGGTGTATTACAAAAACAACGATTTTAAGATTTAATGTGGCGGACCTGAAATGCCTTCATTCCCTGTTGGGGAGCGATGGGGTTGAAATGTCTAAATATCAATATGGGTGTCTATACCGAGATTATCAGGGGTGCAGATTACGAAAATGGCATTTATTTTGAGATCCAGAAGATGGCGGATTCGACTTCTATACAGGGTTATTGTTGATTTATTGTGAAGATTGTGATAACGATCCGATGATGGTGATTGTGATAATGATGATGATGATGATGATGATGATTGTGATTACGATGATAATGATTGTGATTACGATGATGATGATTGTGATAACGATGAAAATGGTTGTGATTACGATGATGATTATTGTGATTACGATGAAAATGATTGTTATTACGATTATGATGATTGTGATAATGATGATGATGATTGTAATACGATGATGATGATTGTGATAATGATAGTGATGATTGTGACAACGATGATGATGATTGTGATAACGATGATGATGATTGTGATAGTAATGGTGATGGTGATTATGATGGTGATTGTGATGGTGATAGTGATTGTGATAGTAATGGTGATGGTGATTGTGATAGTGATTGTGATAGTGATGGTGATTGTGATGGTGATGGTGATTGTGATGGTGATTGTGATTGTAATGGTGATTGCGATGGTGATTGTGATAATGACGGTGATGGTGATTGTGATAGTGATTGTTATAATATGGTGATCGTGATAGTGATTGTGATAATGATGATGGTGGTAATAGTGATGGTGATGGTGATAGTGATTATGATAGTGCAGGTGAATATGATGGTGATTGTGATTGTGATGATGATTGAGACTGGGATAGTTATGGTGATTGTGATGAAGATGATGGTGATTGTGATTGTTTTGGTGATGGTGATTGTGACTGTGATAGTGATGGTGATTGTGATTGTGATTGTGATTGTGATAGTGATTGTGATAGTGATTGTGACAGTGATGGTGTTTGTGATAATGATGATGATTGTGATTACGATGATAATGATTGTGATTACGATGATGAGGATTGTGATAACGATGATAGTGATTTTGATAGTGATTGTGATGGTGATTGTGATAGTGACAGTGATTGTGATGGTTATAGCGATGGTGATGGTGATAGTGATTGTGACTGTGATATTGATGGTGATTGTGATTGTGATTTTGATGGTGATTGTGACAGTGATGGTGTTTGTGGTAATGATGATGATGCGTGTGATAACGATTATTATGATTTTGATAACGAGGATGGATATTGTGATGACGATGATTGTGATTACGATGATAATGGTTGTGATTACGATGAAAATGATTGTGATAATGATGATAGTGATTGTGATAACGATGATGGTGAAGGTGATTGTGATAGCGATTGTGATGGTGATTGTGATGGTGATGGTTGTGATTACAATGATTATAATTGTGATAATGATGATAGTGATTGTGCTAACGATGATGGTGATGGTGATAGTGATGGTGATGGTGATTGTGATAGTGATTGTGATGGTGGTTGGATTGTGATTGTGATGGTTGTAATTACGATGATAATAATTGTGATAATGATGATAGTGATTGTGACTGTGATAGTGATGGTGATTAAGATGGTGATTGTGATGGTGATGGTGATTGTAATGGTGATAGTGATTGTGACTGTTATAGTGATGGTGATTGTGATGGTGATTGTGATAGTGATGGTGAATGTGATGGTGATTGTGATAGTGATTGTGACTGCGATAGTGATGGTGATTGTGATGGTGATTGTGATAGTGATGGTGAATGTGATGGTGATTGTGATTTTGTTTGTGATTGTGATTGTGATGGTGATTGTGATAATGATGATCATGATTGTGATTACGATGATAATGATTGTGATTACCATATGATTACGACGATAATCATTATGATTACAATGATTAAGATTATGATAACGATAATGGTGATTGTGATAGTGATTGTGATGGTGATTGTGATGGTGAAAGTGATAATGGCGGTGATTGTGATGGTGATAGCGATGGTGATAGTGATTGTGACTTTGATAGTGATGGTGATTGTGATTGTGATACCGAGGATGGAGATTGTGATGATGATGATTGTGATTACGATGATAATGGTTGTGATTACAATAATAATGATGGTGATTGTGATGATTGTGATAATGATGGTGGTTGTGATAGTGATGGTGATTGTGATGATTATGAAATATGGCACATAGTTCATAACCTGGATTAACACGTAGGAGTAGGACACTATTTATCCCTTTAATATGATCCAGTGGGACGGTTACCGAACTTTACGCGGGCGAAGCTGCGGGCAACAGCTAGTATTACATAATTCTTAATTGTAAATTCTTTATTTATCCATAATATAGTTTCGGGGAACCGATCTCTTTCCCGAATCTTTTTTGCTCGAATTTCATTTTACCGAAAACTATCGACCAACTCCTTCTTTCCCAAATACATTGTTCGACATACTTTAAGTTCATCGAAGTATCATTTGTCTGGTAATATTTTACCGACCTACGAGTATGTTTCGCCGATTTACAAAATAACTTTTTGCTACTGGCCGAAGCCTCTTTTGAACTTTTTCATTTGCCATAATATATTATTATTTTCACCGAAACAAAATTTTACGGAACATTATTTGGTCACAAATATAAAGGCTGGATACGGTAAACTGGGCAGTCAGGAAAACTACCATAACCGTTGAAGCTACACGAAAATGATCTTAGGAGACCATCCATTATTTTCAGTGAGATTTTGATCCCCATTCACAGATTTTCGAAAAAATGTACAGTTGCAAGAAAATGGCCATTTCACACAAATTTTAATCTCCAAACTGTGAAGTGTGTGGTAAGATAGGGGATGCACAGCATGGCTTATTAGACATTGGACTTATTCGCGAAATTACCTGCAGTCGTTTTATGTGTTGGTCGAATGTGTCCGATATACTAATAAGAGAAATGCAGTTATCAACGCGATGAAATTGTCAGCAATGTATGTTGGTGTGTTTCATGTTATTTTAGCTAAGCCTAGCTCTGAAGGAGCAAACATATTATATTATACTTTTTTGTTAGATAATAAACTAGATTAAGTTCATGCGGTTTGGGGTTTTATAGTTTATGAAGTAAGTTAATATTTGTTAAAGTACGATGGGATTGACATCGCCGCAATAGGGTAGGTGACAAAAAAATCTAATTAGTCCGTTAGATAGATTTACAAAACATATTGGACACAAATATTTTTTTTTTCACGAAAAAAAAAATGAAGACATACATTGCGTCGAAAACTCGTGTGGCGCCACATTTGAGAACAATTTTGACTCAAATGTGACGTCACAAGTGTCAAAGATCAGGAGTGGGGGCACTCCTGAACTTTGACACGTTTTATCTTTGTCAATGTTTATTAATTTGATAAAACAAAAAACATTTTTGTAAGTCAGTCATCATCCCTATTGTGAATAAAAATCACATCAATAAAGAAGATTTAAAAAAACTTATCAGTAGTAGAATAATAAATGTGTTTAAAGCATAATCAGCCTATAATGTTCCCTCTGCTGGGACACACGGCCTCCTCTTTATGAGAGGGAGTGGGCTAAAATCCACTACGCGGACCCAGTGCAGTTTGATAGATGTCGCAAGTCTTCGAATTTTTAGTTCTAGGACAAATTGTAAAAAAAATATGCCCTGTTGCGCTTTGCGTGTGCCAGTTTCCTCACGAAGTTTCCTTCACCGTTATGAAAGAAAAAATCTTTATTTATCGCAGGGACATAAACTACATTACACAAAGTAAAGCTGAAAGTAAGTTTGTAAGTCGGGGCCGCCACCACTGGGCCACCTGCTCTATTTTGTTTAAAGAGGCACAATTATTAATATTTCAAGCTTCTTACTCACCGAGTTGGAGATCTTCTCCACCACGTCCGGTTTCCTCTCGTCGGCCATTTTAAAACGTGCAGGTTTTACGAGTTCTTTAATGAGTGACATTAAAAGCCACAACAACAAAGGAGACGTAAATTCTAAAACTGTTTGGATAATCATTCGTTGTCTCGACGTTTTATGTTTCCACATTAAAATTAACAATGTTCTCATTGTAACAATTACCAGCAAAAATCTATTAGACACTAATTTTTATTTTTACGAGACACCATAATGGCATGACATAGTAGATCAGGTTTATAATTATGTAAAGCACAGAGCATCTATATGTAAAGTCTACGAACAATATTTTGAGCTTGGTATGATAAATTCTCAAAGTAAAGCGTTTATGATAGTGTGACATTGACACCGGGTTGCTAGATCAAGTTTTTTAATATCCCATATTCAAAATTATTTTTGTGAGTGAAAATAATACGTTTTCCATTATTTTTATCCGTTTGATTTTTCAAAGTAAAGGATTAATCCATAATATGAATTTACAAAAAGGTACTTATTTTTTAGCGTGTGTATGTAATGCCTGTTCCCGTTCATGCGCGACAAGATGATGCAATAGGTGAATTTCATTATTCGCAAGTTCCATTATACAATTTACTAATATGGCCGTACAACGTCTTTTGAATCCCTGAAGAACATGGACAACAATTATATGAGACTGTTCCCCAGAATGGACAGACTTAAAATCTGTGTCATTTAAGAGCGCGCATCCAAAAAGTTGGCAACGTCGCAAATAGCTGTCCAATATTTACCAATTTTAATTAATTTGGCAATATTACTGTATGATGAAAATAAGAAATATGGCTAACTAGTGAACTAGAATGTGCTGAGCTATTGTCCCACCCATTAGGCATACAATAGCTAATTACATACATTATTACAGTATTGATACAAATTATTAAATTATCAAGATGTCACGTAGAATATCATAAATAGAGCAATAAACACAGGTAACAAACAAAAAAGGGCCATCTGAGCCATATAAAATCTTCGTAGGCGCGATCTTCTAAGGGAACTGTTTAAGGATATTGGCATCATGACGGTACATTGTCAATACATCTACGAAAACATAATGTACGTCAGAAAAAATCTGCACCTTTTTGGTAAAAGGGGTGACAGACATAATTACAGTACCTACTAGAAATAGGGACAAACTAGTCCAGCCAGACTTTAGACTCGCTAAATTAGACTCATCTTTCATGGGGTACTGTTTGAGATGCTATAATAAAATTCCACAGGTATTCTTGAACTGAATGAGACGAAATTTGACGAAATTTGAAACATGCATTAAACGCACATTATGTAAGCAAAGTATTAGTTGTTAAGCAAATTACAAGTTGAGCGATTATATCGCTGATAAAAATGCTTGGCTCAATGCTGGTCCTGCTCCACAAGGACAGCGCGCATAAATTGATAGCATTAAATGGTATTGTTGGAGCTGCTGAAGATTGTACAACTATCTTTGCATTGTATAGATTCAATCTCTTTAGCATTATATAATCGCATAGCCCATATTGTGTGAGTATTATGTACTAGAAAGCTATCATTCACTGGAAACCTACGTCTTTTCTTGACTTAAATGTGCCCTGGCGGTTGTGAGTATGTCATGCTCACTCTAATGTCTCGCTGATGGTGGCGCGTGTGTCGGATCATTTAGTTCCCTTCAAAATGGTTGAGTTGAATGGTGGTGATCCATGCGTCATGTCCGTGAACGGGCGCTGTCAGTTGTGACTGGTCATCTCTTAGTTGCCATGGCTTATTTGAATGTTTATTTTTGAATTGTATTTTTTGTTTTTACTATGGACACTTTTAACGTGCACATCTTGCTACATTGTTCTCACATAATATACCATCTCAACAAAGAGTGTCCATGGAGTTTCTTGCCCTTTCTTCTCCATAGAGATCTACGCTAGGGAATGGGCAACTACAGTACTTTCACAGTTTTTATGTCTTGTGACTGGGACCAGCTACATTTAATTTTCATCTTTGTTTCGACAATTCAAAAGTGCCTGTAACTAGCCTACTTGAAATAAATGCTTTGATTTTTATTTTGATTTTGAGGTAAGCACACATCAGTGGGTCGCTGAACGCGTCATGACTGTGGGAGACTGATTGGAGTAGAGACTATTCTGATAGGAAGTCTTTTAAAAAGTAATAGCATTGGTTTACTAGCAGATCATGGAAATTCTTTTTTAATTTTGTTATTTCTGGAATTATTCTAATAGGCCCCGGGATATTATTAAAGATGCGTGAAGCTGTACAAAAGATACTTTTATCCATTTAATGAGTCTTGCTAGCAACTGTGCGTAATTGGTCATTAGACCGAATGGCCGAATACGAGTGTGGTATTCATGAATACAATTCAATATTATTTTTGATAAATATTGCGGTCTTAAATAATATTACTTATAGATACCTAAATGGTAGTATTAAAATAAGTTCATCTTATAAAAAAAGGCCCACATGGGAATGAGCTTGATGTAAGTTAAATATAGCTCTGATGCAACGTTTTTGAGCAATGAAAGCACGGTTCTTGTCTGTACTACTGTTGCCCCAAAATATTACACCGTATTTTGAGGGTGGAGCTTACGTATCCGTGGTAAGCTGTTAATAAAGTAGATTGACTTGCTATTACCCTAATCTGTGAAGTGCATAATAATGAAAACTGTCCCAGTTCTTTGCATACATGGTCAATGAGTAATTTCCAATTAAGTTTGTTGCCAATGGTTCACTAAAGTTTCACCAAAATTCCATTGATAAATTTTCATTTTACAACCAATGTTTCCTATACTATTTATTTCGCAAACAACTTATTCCGCAAATGTTTAATTTAAAAAAAACACTCGTTTTACAAACATTTATTTGACAAAAACTTCTTTTATCATTGTACATTTTTAATTTCTTATATACATTTGGTTATATCACGTTTCTACAAAATAATTTACAGGCTAGTATTTTTTTTATTACTCTTTTTCAAGAAAAAGTTTAGGAAATAGTTTTTGACAACATGTAATGAAGCTTATTCCATGCATGCAGCAAGTATGCAGCAAGCTTGCAGCAGGCATGCAGTATGCAAGCAGCAAGCATGCAGCCGGCCAGCAAGCCGAAGCCTTAACCGTGGCGGCGCGCGGCGGGCGTTAAAGCCACCTGCTCCTCAGCTCTCGGGCACGGTAATATTATAATACAGTAGTGTAACACGGCCGCATGATAGAAATAAATGCCTACAGCCGCGCGGTATGTAAATATGCGTTAGGGCTGCCCGTCTCCAGCATTTTAATTACATTTGCCTACTTTCTGTTTCTATTTAGTTTTGTGATTGTAAATATCCTTTTTATATAAATAAATGAAATACTTTGTATATTGAATAGGAAGTGTTCAATAAAAATGCGTGTTGTTTTTTGATTGGTAGATTTAATTAAAAAAACATGTTACTCTATTCGCTTTATTAATTAATCCAAACACCTTTTTTTTTCGTGAGATAAAAGGAAATACTTATCCATTAAAAAGACACACATTATGTACCTACCTACTAGTAAGTAAAATTATTTTATAGTCTTACCTTTCAGAGTTTCCAGGTAATTTAAAAAAACTTATGTCTGGATGCGTTATTGACGAATTCATACAACCAAAAACAGCACAATATTTCCTACTCGTCATATTAACTGATTTTAAGAGAAAAAATCGCGCGGTTATTGTTAAAAAAACAACACACCGTCCGTTCGATACTGCGGTACAGCCGTGACTGTCTGCGCCCCGACCGCACCCCGAGATCGAGGCGCGTAGGTATAGCTCGCGTTTCGTCCGTTTGTATGAAGTTGGAGTGCTGTATTATAATATTACCGTGTCTCGGTCCACCTCGCCCCTTCGCGCCTGCGCAGGCTTAGATTACACTCTAGGGGTAGGCCATAAAAGACTACGTACGTACTACGAGTCGGTTTTGCAGCGATTCATTTCTGTCACTACATTTGTGCTTATAGAAAACAAAATTCATTTATTTTCTCTTGTTATATAAATGTCACAATCAATATGTGTAAGATATTTATTCCAAACGTTATTTTATGAGATAAAATGAAAAAAAAAAATTGTTTGTCAAATAATAAGTTATTAAATAAAAGTTTATCGGATAATTATTTTGCTAAGTGAATTATTTGGTAAACTTGTAGTTGTATAATGATGAAATGACAAATAATGTTTTTGCCAAACGTTGCTTGTCAAGTAAAAGTTTTTAAAATAATGTTTGGTTAACTGACAGGTCACCGTTTTCAATATGTAGCCCTGGAAATTTTGTTACTTCAGTGTCTCTTATGTCGTTATCTAGGTAACGGTTTTTTAAAGTACGCCTAGTTCGTAGTTTAAAATTCATTATTTTAGTTAAGTCAATGTTAATCATTAAATTATTTGTTTTAAGCCAGTATATAATTAATAATTCATTGTTTGGTTAATGTCAGATTCTAAAATAAATTGTACCGTCATTAGCAAATAGACCAGTGCTATCATCAGCAAATAGTGTAATGTCATGTTTTGTCTTACCGAAGGCATGTCATTTATATACACAAGGAAGAATAAAGGACACAATACTCCCTTTGAGAACACCGAATTTAGCAGTTGCAGTTTCAGAAACATACACTTGTTCTGTTTTAGTAGTGAACAAAACTTTTTCTGTTAAAAAACCCTTAACTATTAATTCAATAATAATTAATTCGATTTATGGATAATAAAAATGAAAATGATTTCATACATTCTAAGTTACGGTAAGTTACAAATATTTTAATTTTTAGGCTCGGTATGAGTTTATTTTTCCCTGTTCTGTTTTTTGTTAATATTCTATGGCAACGTTGAGGGGTAAAATCGAATTTTCGAGTGAAATCAAAAATAAAATTATTATGAGTTCTTTTTGTTAAAAAGTTTTGACCCAAAATTTACATCACTTCTCCCCCAAAGAGGTTTATTGAAACATGTGGAATTTAAATTAGGTGAGGGTGATATCAGTGGTGCAACTAGGATCATCTTTAGCAGCGATGTGGTTGCGCAGTTCTCTCCAGAGACCCTTACAGCTCTGGAGAGCAAGCACTCCGCCCCGGCAGATGACCTCACGTTCCCTGACCCCCCCCATTCTAGAAACTAACACTGTACAAATTACAGCTCAGCAAGTATGTGCGGCCGTCCGTTCCTTTCGAAGTGGCTCCGCCGGCGGCCTCGACGGCTTGTCTCCGCTCCACCATAAGGACCTTATATGTTCAGGCGCCGGGGAAGCTGGTGAGTCCCTTTTGAGCTGACGGCCCTGATCAATCTCATGCTCTTCAGCAGTGTGAAAATGCCGTCTTCGATATTTTGTGCGGGCCAATCTTTGTGCCCTGCGCAAGAAGGATGGTGGCATACGTCCCATTGCCGTAGGGTCAACTTGGGTGATTCTTTGAATACGTGCATATTACGCGGCACTCCCCAAATAACTACTAAGGGAGATAAAACGTAACATTTTTTTCTCGTAAAACATAGTTCCAGCCAGTTATATACAGCTGTATATAACGTATACCTATTGTTATATACAACAAAATTATCAAATCTTATCACCATTCGTGTCCCAATTCCCAAAATTGAGCAATTTATGCTCGAAAAGTTATCAATAAACCCTAAAGATCATATTTTTTCGTAGTAATTTAGATAGTACACGACATGCTTCACCAACTAGCAAAATTATAAACATTTAAGTACTTTGTAACGACTTTGAAAATTGTCCCACCACTTTATACTCACTACCATATGTGAACACAGTCGCAGGTTTAATTTATTTCCACGTACGTATTACTATCTCAAATGGTAACTCAGCGGTCGGGCTCAGTCCCACGTGACTCGTGCGGGTTACAAGTGCAAAAGTGACTTAGCGCCAATTGTAGCCTACCTTAAAATCGCCCAGAAATTGTGTTTGTCAAACATCTCGTCTCCTTACCGTTTGAGTTTCCTATGCTTAGTCTATTATACTTATTTGTCATTTCGCGTTCTGATTGGCAAGCGGCAGGTAAAATTCGGTTTTATGATTGGGCCTGCGCGTCGGCTGCGCGATTCTCATTGGCCGAGCTCACGAAAATTTTACGACTCATTAATGGCATTAACCAATTTGTTCTAGATAACGAGTCAAAAAACATAACGTGCATAAATACAAATCGCGGCCTATTTAGATTTACGCGTTTAGTGTTTGGGTTAGCCAGCGCGCCGTCCATTTTCCAGCGCGCGATCGAGGGCTTGCTATCCGGTTTAGATGGAGTGTTGTGCCTGCTTGATGATATTTTAGTAACGGGGAAAGATAGGCAGGAGCATTTAGAAAAATTGAACTCGGTTTTAAAGCGCTTAGAGGACGCGGGGTTAACATTACAAAAAGAAAAAAGAGAGTTGTCTTGAGCCTTATTCTTAAAGTAGTGTGGATAGTAGTTGTTTCGTCTCTTCGTAGCTTAATTTCTGCAAATATTGGCATACTTTTAATTTGCATTGTTTTCTGGTCAAGGGATATTATGTATTGTTTTATTAAACTTATTATAGAGGTAAGGGCCTAGAAAACATACAAATCTTTTACCAAAGGTTGATTTCAGTGTGGTTAAATTGTCTCAGCATTGGGTGGCCAAGGGTTGAAGAAGAAGAAGAAGAAGAAATACTTCTTCTTCAAAAAAAAAAAAAAATATCCCGTCTGCGACAAGAAATTGTCGCAGACGTGATATTGCGACGACCAAAACTGGACGTTTGTATACGTATTGTTGTGTGCATAATAATCCGTTATTCAATGAAAAAACGATGAATTTAATGTGCGATCGGGTTTGTGGTCGTCATACGTGGACAGACTTGACATGTACTCTAAAGTGAACAAAGTGGAGAACGATTTAAAATTACCGACTTTGATTGCGAGCATTGGGGACGTGGCATATGAATTGCTCGTCAATCTCGCCAGTCCCAAGAAGCCGTGGGAATTGTCTTACAAAGAAGCCGGCGAACTCATGAGTCAGCATCTACAACCGGCGCAATCTTCGCTAGCGGAGAGATACTGGTTCAGGCAGAAACGATAAGGTGCCTCGGAGGATGTTGCTGCTTACGTGGCTGAATTGAAAAAACAATCGCGCAATAAAATTTAACGCCAACTTAAATGAAAACTTGCGCGATCAGTTTGTGTGCGGTCTATGAGGCGACATTATTCGGCAGCGTTTATTCGCAGAGGAGGATACAATCACCTTTGCGGAGGCGATTCAATTGGCGTGTTCTTTGGAGGCGGCGGAGAGGGACGCAGCAGTGGTCGAGGGATCAACAACAACATTGTAAGCAAGTAGTGCTTGCCCAGTACACACACTAACGTCGGGCACGGGCCGCGTGGGGGCCGGGCGCGGCCGACGTGGTGGTGGTGGCGGAGCGGGACCTGCGGCGGTGGCAGCTTCAGGCCGCGCGCGGTCTGCAAGGGCGGAGACATCGGCGCGGGCCACGGCGGCAGATAGTGGGAACGTGTGTGCGGCATGCGGAGCTACGAACCACCAATATGCTAATTGCCGCTATCGGAACTTTGTGTGCAGCAAATGTCAGTTGTCATGTAGTCTACACTAATATTATAAAGATGAAAGATTTGTATTTTTGTATGTTTGTTATGAATATAGGTACTCAAAACTACTGTGCCGATTTCAAAAATTCTTTCACCATCTGAAAGCTACATTCATCCTGAGTAACATAGGCAATTTTTTTTCCCGTAATCCCACGGAAACGGGAACTACGCAGGTGAAACCGCGTGACGTCCGCTAGTCAGTTATAATGGTATAGAGAAACAATTAGAATTATTTGTTACAGAAAAAGGGATTACGTCATTAATTGTTCGGCAATGGCTAGCTGAATTACAGATAGAAATACCCAAATTCCATTATAATTTTATAAAACAGGGCATATAGTTCATATAGACACCGAAACATGTATCTTTCTCGACAGAAAGTATTCAGTGGCGGGCTGGGACGGTAAACGGGGAGCAAGGCAACGCTGCATATTCGCGAGGGCGCACGGTAATCGGCTGTAGAAGATATAGGATCTCGATGTCTTAAATGTTATTTTTTTTGCTGGAAACGACTTCTGCCGATCATTACTGTTCTATAAAATGTCATATGAAGTAATTGTGTGCACAAATGGAAGAGTTATAATTTTTATAAGAAAAAAATGTATGGAGCTGACATGAAAAATGAGGATATCTCTGGAATCGCAAGGTTCGTCATTATATCCTTGCACACTGTTATAGTACCATTTATTTGTGAATTTCTGACATACTTAATATCGCGGCATCACTTGCGTTTTTTTTTTAAAATCGTCAAAATTTAAAAAAAAAAAAAAGTATATGATACATTTTAATGCTTAAATATGGCTATACCAAGTGTAATTTACAATATTTTTTATGCTTAGACCAAAACATTCTAAGAAATCACAAAGTCGTATTACCTACTTTGTGATTTTCATTTGAAATGACATGGTAATTATGAATTACGTAATACGTAATCTTGTCTAATGCCTCAAGCCCACATTAGCTAATGATTAATAAAACTTAATACCTATATACCTGTTAAAAGGATACGTACCAAAATAATTTGGGGTACTCGCCAATTTAGCAATTAGTGCAGGATTAACTTAATGAAAGTAATTAGATAAATGTGATACCATCATTAGTCAATAACTATAAATAGTCAAACATTGGATTCACAACTTCAGTTCATTTAGAGCATTTCTAATACTAACATCTATCCTACCGTGTCTTTTTACTCAGTGATCGTGAATAATGGAAAGCATTATTACAAATTTGGATTTGTTTGTTATTCTGAGCAATCAGGATGCTTCGTCTTTCGATCACGAAATATTGTTCAACACACTTGTTATTCGACTGGGCTCTAGCCTTTCAGATGAAGACAGTGTTATCGTGAAAGAATTTTGTCGAAGATTTACACGGGCAGTTCAAAAGAGATGGTAACGATCCCACAGTAAAAGTGAAGTTTTTAGACGTGATTACAGTAATTGGCTTGAGGCAAATATTGACTGGCCAAACTGCGTGCAAACCAATTTGCTCATTCAAGAATCAACAAGTGAAAATATTTCTACTGAACCTGTACCTGAACCTGTACCATCAACTTCAACAATGAAATCAACTTCAACGATGACAAAAAGATCTCGAAAGCCGTTGAAGATCTAAATAATAAGCAGAAGAAGAGACGATCTGATGAATATATAGGCGATGACCCTAATGAAGTAGCTTATTCAGCTGCAGCACTTTTGAAAGGAGATGGTCGTGAGGATATTGCATCTGTTATTGAACATATGCTCCAAAATCCAGAAGCAGCAGCAAAAATCAAGGAAATGTTGAACAAACCAGCTCCTTTAACAATATTTTCACCAGAAAAAGCTCTGGGTTTGCTACTTTCATTAAAACTATCGAAATGGCAATATATCACATTAAGGGAAACGACTATTCGAGAAGGTTCAAAGGAGATATATCCGTCTTACTATAAAGTGCAAAAAGCTAAGCTACAGTGCTACCCTCCGAAGACATTTGTGACTGTAACGGATTCATCTGCTAAGATTGCACTACAAGCGTTACTAGATTTAACAGTGAACAGAATTTTTGAAACTATTCGTAGTCAATTCAATTCAATTCAAGTCTTTATTGCATATTACCTGTGTTTTACAAGATCTTATTATTAAAATAAAGTTCACATGGACCCTGTCGGGCACAACAATTTATAATATTAGAGTAAGTAGCATTAAAAAAAAAAAAAAAATCTTCATTAATTAAAAATTTGTAAGTTCATTCATTCCTAGGTAAAATTTAAAATAGAGAATAAAAAAGAAAAAAAAAAACGAATAAATTAGAATTATAGTTAATCGAGATAAAATCATGTCAATAAGATAACAATGAAAAACAAAATGTCAATAAAATTAAATTAAATTAAAGTCAAATAAATCGTGTCACTAAAAAATTATGATCAAAATACAATCATGTCAAAGCTAATAATCAGAACAAAATGTCAATAAAATAAAATTAAAGTCAAAGTCAAATACATCATGTCATTAAAATAATAATCCGAATACAATCATGTTAAAAAGATATTAAGAATCAAATACAACATGTCAATAAAATAAAAAGCATAATTCAATAAATAAGTAAAGGTAGTAAAAGTCAATCCATTTTGAAGTCATCATTAAAAAAATCATTCAATGAATAGTAGCATTTTTGAATTAATAGGTTTCTGACTCGATTTAAAAATATTTTGTCATTCTCTTCCATTCTGATGTCATTAGGAATCTTGTTATATATTTTTATTGATGTAACGTAAGGGCTAGTGCTGTGTAATTTTAGCTTTGATTGGGGTGTTACGAGCGTATTTTCGAATCGTGAACGCGGTGCATATCGGCGTGGCTGGTCAGAGATTTTAATAAAAAAGCTTGGATACTGTCTCACGAATTTACACATTTCTAAGATATAAATCGATGTCAGAGTTAGAATTTCCAGTTTTTTAAAATGTGGTCTACAACTGTCGTCGTTTTCAGTATGGACCAATATCCTAACACATTTTTTCTGCAAGATAAACAACTCATTTATATCAACACTATTTCCCCAAATAATGATTCCATACTTAAGCCATGCGTATGCGTAAGCGTAATAAGTGGATAGGGCTGTTTTTAAATCTGTTGATTTATTGAGCTCACGTAGTGCATATATAAAACTAGATAACTTTGATTTTATTTTTTGTATGTGTGCTTTCCACGTCATATTAATATCTAAGTCCAGACCTAATAAAGTAAAGGTATCTACACATTCCATTTTGACACCTTCAAATGTAAAATTGATATCTAGTGGTTTTTTTTTATAAGGCCTAAATTGCATTATTTTGGTTTTTAAAAAGTTTATTTCTAAGTTATGGTCTTTCATCCAATTTTGTATATTTAACATAATATTATTTAGAGTGTCATGTAAGCGTTGAGAGTCATTACAGGAAGTTAATATTGAGATGTCGTCGGCGAACAGAACGCACGATTCCGTCATAATTTTAGGGAGATCGTTGACATATATTAAGAATAATAAGCACCCTGCCACACTACCTTGAGGAATTGAATTTTTAACACAAAGCGCATTTGAACGAACTTGGCTGAGTTCCCCAGTATCATGATCCCAATGGTCAATTTCTACGAATTGTTCTCGGTTTTGTAGGTAGGATGAGAACCATTTATGAGTTATTCCTCTAACACCGATTCCGTATAGTTTATCGAGTAGAATATTGTATAGTACCTTATCATAAGCCTTTGTCATGTCCAGTAAGATTCCAATCGCGTATTTTTTACTATTTAAAATGTCCAGTATGTTTTGTGTAAATTTATATGTTGCTAAAATTGTGGATCTTTTTTTCCGAAAACCATTTTGAGATTCATCGAAAATATTAAATTTTTCACAGAAATTATAAACGCGCTTGCACATTGCTTTCTCAAAAATTTTCGATGATGTCGGTAGTAGTGCAATTGGACGGTAATTATTTGGGTCAGACTTCGAGTTTTTCTTGTGAACAGGCTTTATAATTGACTTTTTTAACGCGTTTGGGAATATTCCTTCAGAAAATGATTGATATATTAATAGGTAAAATGGTAATGTCAGTTCGTCAGCACACGATTTTATTAATATGGGAGGTAAGTCATCTAGTCCGTGGCTATATTTGCCTTTAAGGTGTTTTATTATATTATTTATTTCTTGCGGTGTGGGTGGATGTAAAAACATAGTGTTATCAGTCGGTCGGAGCACAGGTCGGCCGCGTGGCTCGGCGTCCCCACTATGCCTTGTTTGTCCTACCGATGCAAAAAAATCATTGAACGAGTTAGAAACTTGTTTTGGGTCGGACGTTAGTTTATTATGGATTGTCAATTTAATGTTTTGTTGTGTCTTGGTTAGTTTTTTATTAGTACGTTCTTTAATTATTTTCCACATCGTTTTTGTTTTATTGGTTGAGTTCCTAATTTCCTTAATAAATTGTATTTTTTTTATTTATCCTTTTTTATTTAGTCCTGATGCGATAAAAGATAAACAATTGATATTAATATCAAAGTGGGGATTTGACGGTGCATCTAACCAAAATAGATATAAGCAAAACATAGAGTGGAACATAGAGTGGTCAAGATGATCCCAGTATATTTATGACCTCTTTGGTTCCATTAAAGTTGACAGCTGACGGTGATACCGTATGGGTGAATCCAAAACCCTGCTCGCCTATGTATTGCCGTCCAGTCCAGTTTAGTTTTGTGAAAGAAACCAAAGACGTTGTCATAAATGAAAAAACTGCAATGGATAACGAAATTCTTCAATTTCGTTCCCTCAAAATGTCAAGGACATGAAATTAGTCACAAATTAATGATGACGTTGATTGACGGCAAAATTTGTACATTTGTTCTGTCTGAAGCTAAGTCAAATGCGGCCTGCTACCTGTGTTTGGCTAAGCCTACAGAAATGAATAAGTTAGATGTCATTGCGTCAAAAACCATTTCTTATGGTGTGTATGAGTTCGGATTATCATCACTTCATGCCCGCATTAATGTGATGGAATGTCTTCTACACATAGCGTATCGTCTCGACTTCAAAAAGTGGTCTGCAAGAGGAGAAGGTCATCAAGAGTTATTGCATTCACGAAAAAAACTCATTCAAGATCGATTCAAAGATGATCTCAACCTTTTGATTGACATCGTTAAGCAAGGATCAGGCACAACTAACGACCGGAACACAGCAAGGCGGTTTTTTGAATTTCCTGATAAAACTGCGATCACTGGATTAGATGAAGACCTAATACGCAGATTTGCTGTGATTCTGCAAGCTATCACATCTGGAGAGATTGTAGACGTGCCGAAATTTAAAGAATACGCTAGAACAACCGCTGAAAAATACGTGGAACTGTATGATTGGTACTACATGTCACCAACCGTCCACAAATTGTTGATTCACGGAGGGGACATAATTGCAGAAAATGCTATTGTACCAATTGGAAGTCTTTCGGAAGAAGCTTCAGAGGCCCGAAACAAAGACTTTAGGAGGTTCAGAGAACACCATTCTAGGAAAAAGAGTAGTAAACGAGGATATCCTCAATATGCTTATCGTCTCTTCTGATCCTCTAATTTCTTCCACAAGACCAAAATTAGATGCCCACAAGAGGCAGACATACTTTAAGGAAACAGTAGAACTACTGAAACTTCAGGATCAGGAAGCTCCGACAGAGTTCTTAGAAGTTATATCTATTGTAGAGCCTGATTCTGAAGTGGATTCTGATGGTGACGAAGTATAAAATAAGTTAACTTTTATTGTTTATGTTAGGTTAGGTTAAGTTAATATTTTTTTTTAATAATTTGCTTTTATTTTTAATCATACAATAGTTTACCATTTATTGTTATTGACTAATGATCACGTTTATCTAATTACCCTCATTATGGTACGTATCCTTTTAACAGGTATATAGGTATTAAGTTTTATTAATCATTAGCTAATGTGGACTTGAGGCATTAGACAAGATTACATTATTATGTAATTCATAATTACCATGTCATTTCAAATAAGTAGGTAATACGACTTTGTGATTTCTTAGAATGTTTTGGTCTAAGCATAAAAAATATTGTAAGTTACACTTGGTATAGCCATATTTAAGCATTAAAATGTACTTAACATAACATTATATTAAGTATGTCAAAAATTCACAAATATATAGTACTATAACAGTGTGCAAGGATATAACGGCGAACCTTGCGATTCCAGAGATATCCTCATTTTTCATGTCAGATCCATATATTTTTTTCTTATAAAAATTATAACTCTTCCATTTGTGCACACAATTACTTCATATGACATTTTATAGAACAGTAATGATCGGCAGAAGTCATTTCCAACAAAAAAAATAACATTTAAGACATCGAGATCCTATGTCTTCTACAGCCGATTTTCAATCCACCGTGGGGCGCGGCGCCCGTAATCCACCACGCGCGCCCGCTGCCATACGCGCTGTGCGAGCGCATCGACGCCGAGCTAGATGCAATGCTGGCGTCATTGAGCCGGTGGACTGTTCGGACTGGGCTTCACCACTGTTGCCTGTGAATAAAGTGGTATTACGTATTTGTGCGGGTTACAAGTCGACACTGAACCTGGTGCTACTGGTAGATCGACACCCACTTCCTAAAATTGAAGATGTGTTGGTAGGGCTTAATGGGGCTCAAATCTTAAGTAAAATTGACTTATCTAACCAGATCGAATTGGATGATTCAAAAAAATTCACTATCATTAACACGCATCGAGGGTTATTTCGCTATTAGACTATAAGCGTAGGAATATTTCAACGAATCTTAACGAATTTACTGCAAGGCATACCACATGTACAGGGATTTTTGGATGACGTCATAATCAAAATCAAAATCAAAGCATTTATTTCAAGTAGGCCAGTTACAGGCACTTTTGAAATGTCGAAACAAAGATGAAAATTTAATGTAGCTACAGTCCCAGTCACAAGACATAAAAACTGTGAAAGTACTGTAGTTGCCCATTCCCTAGCGTAGATCTCTATGGAGAAGAAAGGGCAAGAAACTCCATGGACACTCTTTTAAATCAAAATATTGTTACAAAATCTTGGTTACATCATTCATGTTGAGATGGTATATTATGTGAGAACAATGTAGCAAGATGTGCACGTTAAAAGTGTCCATAGTAAAAACAAAAAATACAATTCAAAAATAAACATTCAAATAAGCCATGGCAACTAAGAGATGACCAGTCATCTGTACAATCTTCAGCAGCTCCAACAATTATATTTAATGCTATCAATTTATGCGCCCCTGTCCATGTGGAGCAGGTCCAGCATTGAGCCAAGCATTTTTATCAGCGATATAATCACCCAACTTGTAATAAGCTTGCTTACATAGTGTGCGTTTGATGCATGTTTTAAATTTCGTGTCATTTAGTTCAAGAATACTTTGTGGAATTTTATTATAGCATCTCAAACAGGGTACTGTTTGAGATGCTATATATATGCATGAAAGATGAGTCTACTTTAGCGAGTCTGAAGCCTGGGTGAACTAGTTGGTCCCTATTTCTAGTACTGTAATTATGTCTGTCACCTCTTTTACCAAAAAGATGCAGATTTTTTCTGACGTACATTATGTTTTCGTAGATGTACTGACAATGTACAGTCATGATGCCAATATCCTTTAAAAGTTCCCTTAGAGAATCGCGCCTACGAAGATTATATATGGCTCTGATGGCTCTTTTTTGCAGAATAAATATAGACTCAATATGAGCAGCCCGTCCCCATAGCAAAATGCCGAAAGACATTATACTGTGAAAGTAACTAAAATAGACCAGTCTAGCGGTATCTACATCAGTAAATTGACGAATTTTTCTAATAGCATATGCTGCTGAACTTAGACGCGCCGCAAGGGATGTTAAATGAGAACCCCAGTGTAGCCTTGAATCAAGCGTAATCCCCAGGAAAACCATTTTATCTACGAAATCAAGTTTCTCTTTGTTTAATATTATTTCACAATCACTACTTTTAACATTGGGTAAAGCAAATCTTATGCATTTAATTTTTTTTTCATTTAATACTAAATTGTTTGCTGTGAACCAATTATGGACCTGAAGTAGGGCATTATTCACGTCATTGATTTTGGGCCCGTCTATTTATCTTATAAATAAAGGAAGTATCATCAGCAAACAACACCATATTTCGAGGTTGGTTTTTCAATAAATAGGGTAGATCATTTATATACACGAGAAAGAGAAAAGGACCCAATATTGAGCCTTGCGGAAGCCCCATTATTACTTTTAAATCCTGTGAATTAATACTATTTACTTGAACACGTTGTTGTCTATCACTCAAATATGATTTTACAAAACTAAGTGCAAGTTGACCTAATCCGTAATGCTCAATTTTCAAAAGTAATGTGTCGTGATTTACGCAATCAAATGCTTTAGAAAGGTCACAAAATATTCCTATGGCATCTTGAGACTCTTCCCACGCAGTAAATATGTGCTTTAATAAGGTAACACCGGCGTCAGTCGTACAACGTCCTTTGCTGAAACCATACCGTTGAGCGTGTAAAATTTTGTTGATGTTAAAATGATTGAGCATTTGATTAAGCATTACCTTTTCAAACACCTTGATAAAAACTGGCAACACGGATACAGGTCTATAATGATTAGTATCTTTACTGTCCCCGGATTTGAAAAGAGGTATGACTTTACTTTATTTCATTAGATCAGGGAAAACTCCTTGGTCTACACACAAATTAAATATTAAAGCTAAGTATGGGGCTATAGGCTCAAGGATGTACAAACTTTGATAGACATTCCCCATAGATCTTCGGTCAGTTTGATTTTTATTTGCCGGAAAGCTTTAATAACTATCATAGGGTTAAATTTTAATTCAACCGTGCAGCCAGATACATTCGCCTTTAATAAACCAATTGAGACTTCAGGTGAGGAATTAAGAGCTTTCGTCGTTTTTAATGGTATACCGGTAAAGAAGTTTAGGACCACATGCTGAATCTAATATGTAGCTAGTGTTACGTATTTTCTTCCTATTAGTCTTATTATTTATAACTTTCCAGACTGTCTTTATTTTGTTTTCTGCTGTTTTGATTTTGTTGCTAATATGCAGGGCTTTAGCAACCTTGCATGTATTTCTAAAAATTTTTGAATACTTAGCAACATACCGGTTAAAAGTTTCAGTGTTTATATAAGGCTTAAGGCCATAAAGCTCAAAAAGTCTATCCCTACTTTTTCTGATACCTCTAGTTGCCCAATCACTAAATATGAACTTAGGGCTAATACTTTTGGTCTTCTTTTCAAAGGTTTTGTTGAATTCCGTGTGAACTATTGAAAAGAAATGATCATACAATTAATTTACATTAATATCGTCATGGCTCATAACACCTAACTTGTTCTGTAGGGAAATATTATACCTATTTAATTTGCTAGAAGTTATAGGTCTAAATTTGATCTGAACTTTTTGCAATGGTGTATTACACCCAAAAGTTACAGTTTGTCCGCAATGGTCAGACGGCAGACAATTTACTATGGCTTTATCTAAGTAATCACAATCGCAGAAAACATTATCTATACAAGTAGCAGAAGATGGAGTGACTCTAGTAGGTTCTATAAAAGTGTTGGTCAAGTCAAATTACTTAAAAAGATTTAATAACCGACTGCTATTTGAACTTTCTTCTAAAATATTGATATTTAAATCACCACAAATAATTGTAGATTTATTACTGGCTGCAAGCTTTGCCAGAACATCTTCCATTATTGATTCAAATAAGGAAAAGTTTAGATAGTTTGGGGGTCTGTCTGTCTGACAATTACATGCTTATCTAGCTCAACACAGGACAGTTCGACGCATGTTCAACCGAGAGACCTACTATGTCATTACGTTGCTTATATTTTAACAATTTTTTATTAATATTAGTGAACCTCCACGAAGCATAGTTTGACGATTAAAGCAGCTACCCACCATATAGTTCTCATAATTTATAAGCATTTGGTAATCCTTTAGCCAATGTTCAGTAAAACAAATAATGTCAAACTTACTATTTTCTAAAAGCAATCCTATTTCTAATAATTTGAAAGAAATGCCTTGGATATTTTGGTGGAATAATTTTAAGGTGTTTTGCTGAGGCCCTTTTTTACTAATTAATTGAGTGCAAGAAGATACCTTGCTGTTGGTAGGATTAACAATATTGTTAATGGTACCTTCTGTTGTCTCACTTTCTAGTTTAAATTAATATTAATATTTGAAGTGAGGCCGGAGACTCCCGTGCCATCCCCAGACAACAAGGCCCTATCACTAATATATCCTAATTGAGGATTTTCCACGGTGACACATGGATCCTCCTCAGAATGTTTGTAAACATTTATAGCACTAATGCTATTTTCATTTAAAGTCACCTGTACATTAGTATTATATATAGGCAGAAACACTTTACCTCGAGTCGATCTAAGTTTATCAACAAAAGTGTTGATATGAGTTTGTCACTATAATGACCTGCTAAAAAATTTAAATGTTTATTTAGCATGTGAATATAATTGTTTTTTCTGTTACATACATTTTCAAAGTATGGTAAAGTACACAATATTATTTTATTACACTTTAACTTCAACAACTCTGAAACACAGTCAGTGATGTCTTCCTTTTTAATCTTTGAACTATTACCATCACATATAGTAATGGTGGTACTAGGATCACAAACAGTATTTATTACTGATGCCATAATCTGTTTGTAGGTTGACCCTGGCATACAATTGTTTTGGGTACAATAACTCAGGTTGTTACTAATTTACCTAGCCCCCTACCTATACTGTCAGAGAACATAACTGAATGATTACAATCATGACTATTAGGAGAAACGATCATGACTATTAGGAGAAACAATAGGAGCTAAGACACGATCGGAGCATTTAGAAGCTTTGGAGATTGTTTTAAAACGGTTAGCTGATTATAGGTTAAAATTAAAAAGAGTAAATGTGTATTCCTAGTAGACAATGTTAAGTATTTAGGGTATGTAGTTTCCAAGGAAGGGATTAAAGCAGACAAAACAAAAATTGAAGCCATTTAGGGATGGTTAATTTCTTTACGAAAAGTCCTCTGGACAGCGCTAAACCACACCTGTTGCGCGAGGTGTTCTTCAGTTGACAGCGCTAAACGCCTTTTGTTGCACGCGTCTGTTTAAAAAAAAAAACGAATAAAACGTGTGTTGTCAGTCTGTTTTAGGGTTTATTTCCAATTTCTATAACATTTCCGAACGACTCACCAAAAGTCCCAGCTCTATTCCATTGACAAGTTGTCAAATAATATAAACAAAGTTGCGTCAACACTCCGCGCCATTTCTTGCGTCATCGTGTTATCGTTAGCGTCACATTTCAAGTGATTGCGAGCTACGGATTTGTTATTGTAATATAGTGTTATACCTTTAAATGTTCGTGAGAAGTTGTACAACTTCTCACGAACATTTAAAGGTATATCGTGTTATGATAACGCAAATTAGGTTTCGAATCGCAAAGTTGCAGTATTTCGCCTGTGAAAACGCGTAGGTATAAATACCTATAGTGATTGTGAAGTGTGAAGAAATACGTGATTTAGTGATTAAAACGTGTGTGAAAGCTTACAGTGAGTGTTTAATTAGTGTGGTGATTAGATAGTTTAACTATTTACACCAATAAAACAAGTGATTTTGTGTTTTTTTTCAACCGACCGCAGCTGAGTCGTCGGATCACCCAGATGTAAACAAACAGTGAGTATCTAGGTTGTAATGAATGTTTTGATATGATGCTAATGAGATATTAATGAGATTGTGGTCTTATTGGAAAGGTAATATAATCTAGTTTATTTTAAAATAATAAAAAATAGTAAAAATGTTAATAGTTTTTGATAAAATTAATATTTTAATAGCAACATATCCGTTTTTATCGCTGTTTTTCAAGTTCTACATTATGTTTGGAGTATCAAATTATAATTGTAAGTCTTGATATTTAGTTTAATAGTTTCCTTATCTATTCTGCTATTCACTGTAAATTTTATAGAGCTATAACTCTTGTAGTTTGCGATCGACAAGTGTTTTTATAAAAAGTGTCAAATTACGTGCAAATTTTCGCGGACCTCCGCGGTTGGCCGCGGTTGGGGGTACAACGGAGCGCAGACGACGCTTGTGAGAGGCCTCTCTATCGCGACGGACCACACTCGTTGCACGCGGTGTTCTTCAATAGAGCGCGGGAGACCACATGTGTTGCTAGCGTCTGTTTGAAGATATTTTAAAAAAAAAAACGAATAAAACGTGTGGTGTAAGTCTGTGTTAGGGTTTATTTCCAATGTCTATAACATTTCCAAACGAAATACCAAAAGTCCCAGCTCTATTCCATTGACAATGTCAAATAATATAAACAAACATTCCGCGCCATTTCTTGCGTCATCGTGTTATCGTTAGCGTCACATTTCAAGTGGTTGCGAGCTACGGATTTGTTATTGTAATATAGTGTCATACCTTTAAATGTTCGTGAGAAGTTGTACTATCGTGTTATGATAACGCAAATTAGGTTTCGAATCGCAAAATTGCAGTATTTCGCCTGTGAAAACGCGTAGGTATAAATACCTATAGTGATTGTGAAGTGTGAAGAAATACGTGATTTAGTGATTAAAACGTGTGTGAAAGCTTACAGTGAGTGTTTAATTAGTGTGGTGATTAGATAGTTTAACTATTTACACCAAAAAAACAAGTGATTTTGTGTTTTTTTTCAACCGACCGCAGCTGAGTCGTCGGATCACCCAGATGTAAACAAACAGTGAGTATCTAGGTTGTAAGGAATGTTTTGATATGATGCTAATAAGATATTAATGAGATTGTGGTCTTATTAGAAAGGTAATATAATCTAGTTTATTTTAAAATAATAAAAAATTGTAAAAATGTTAATAGTTTTTGATAAAATTAATATTTTAATAGCAACATATCCGTTTTTATCGCTGTTTTTCAAGTTCTACATTATGTTTGGAGTATCAAATTATAATTGTAAGTCTTGATATTTAGTTTAATAGTTTCCTTATCTATTCTGCTATTCACTGTAAATTTTATAGAGCTATAACTCTTGTAGTTTGCGATCGACAAGTGTTTTTATAAAAAGTGTCAATTTCGTGCAAATTTTTGCGGACCTCCGCTGTTGTGCGCGATTGGGGGTAAAACGGAGCGCGGACCGCGCGACAGAGAGGATTGATACCATGCCCGTTAATAACGAATCGATTAAATTCAAAATCAAAGGTATCGATTCAACCACTGATAGTCCTCTATGCACATTAGGACAAATCCCTATAACCATCTTTAGACATGATAAATCTCATAGTGACTGTAAATACCTATTACATATATTCAATGTAGTTAATGAATAAAGCATACCCTACGATGGTATTGTCGGCAACGACTTATTCAATTCCATGAGTAGCCAAATTAATTATGATGAAGGTGTGTTGCATTTAAAAGATATTATGCTTAAAATGCATTTCAATGAACCCGTTTATACTATTGCACCACGCAGTGAAACCATAATCGAATGTACTGTAGCAAATCCAGAAATCAAAGAAGGTTTAATAATTGACCAACATATTTCCCAAAATCTATTAGTAGCAAACTGTTTGGTTCAAGTTAAGAATAACAATCGTGTTAATATTTCCATTGTTAACACCTCAGAAGAACTTGTAACCGTTAAGTCTGATCTAAAATTACATTTAAAGCCTTTCGAACTAAACGCTTCAGTCTTTATCGGTAGCATAACCGAACCCCATACTCGTGAACGCACAGAAGAAGTTCTAAAGCAGCTTCGCGTGTCCCATCTTAATCCAGAAGAACCTGAGGCATTATACTCTGTTTGTTCTCAGTTTTCAGACATTTTCCATCTACCCGACGACCAGTTAAGCTGCACTGATGCAATAGAACATAAAATTAAAACCACGTCTGATAGCCCAATTCATGTTAAGACATACAGATTTCCCGAATGCCACAAAAAAGAAGTTGATTCTCAAGCTGAAAAAATGCTGAGACAAGGTATAATTAAACCTTCTATGTCCCCATGGTCCTCACCAATTTGGGTAGTACCCAAGAAGCTTGATGCTTCCGGTGAAAGAAAATGGCGCGTTGTAATCGATTACCGTAAGCTCAACGACGTGACCATCGGCGATTCCTATCCTATCCCAAACATAGCCGAAATCCTAGATCAATTAGGCAAGTGCAAATACACACATCAAAAATGTCTAGGGATCAAGCATTTTTATGCGGATTTCTTGAGATTGAGATGTGGCTTTGTAATAAATTTATGATTTTATAAATTTATATGGATCCTTTTTGGTGCATTTCATAATTTGAATCAGGAACTCTCAATCAAATTCGAGTAAAAGATGAAAATAAGCTGTCAATATTTTCCCTATAAAAACATACAACGCATTGAAGACATTATTAGTGCTACTGTTTCCCTACTACTGATTAAAACCAACGTTATTATGGAGCGGCGACGTCATTTAAGCAGGGAAGAAATGCTCAGAGCCGTGGGAATGATAGAAGCTGGTTCCCGGCAACGTACTGTAGCTTTAGCTCTGAATACAAGTCAGAGTGTTATCAGTCGACTTTGGACACGTTACCGAAGCACTGGTACCGTGGCTGAGCGCCATGGAGGACGGTATCGCTGCACCACACGGAGACAAGACCGATACATTCAAATCTTAACTCGAAGAGCTCCAACAATAACCGCCATGATGTTAGCCGTGAGGCTTCATCACTCTTCAGGGAACTTAATTAGCGACCAAACAGTCAGAAACCGCTTGCATGAAGTGAACCTTCATTCCCGAAGACCGCTACGGGTACCACCTATAGCAATGCACAATCGTAGGATTCGATATCAATGGGCTCTTGAACACAGAAATTGGGCAGAAGAACAATGGCGTTTCGTGTGCTTTTCTGATGGAGACTCATCAGAAAAGCACACGAAACGGTTTTGGTATGAGACCGGATACAAGACGTATACGACACTGGAGAACCCCTGGACGCCAACAGCGATTAAAATCCTGCCAGGAAGTCCATCCTTATAGTGGTGGAACCATCATGGTATGGGCGGGTATTTGGATCGGCGGAAGAACTGAGTTGATTTGGATCAGAGGCAACCTCAACGCTCAAATTTATGCTGAGACGATTGTATCAGACGTCATCGTTCCTCTACAAGTGCAAATCGGTCCCTTATTTCAGTTAATGCATGATAATGCACGACCGCACACCGCAAGAGTTGTAAGACAGACTCTCGCCGCAGCTAACATCAATGTCCTGCCCTGGCCTGCTCAGTCGCCAGACTTGAACCCGATTGAGCATGCATGGGATATGCTACAGCGAAGAGCTCTGCCGAATATGGAGGGTATCCAGTCGCAAGAAGACCTTTTTTTGTTGTTGCAACGAACATGGGCGGCCATTCCACAGCGTGATTTGGATGAACTCATTTTGAGTATGCCAAACCGATGTTCTTGTGTTGTTAGTGTTCGCGGTAGAAACACGGATTATTAATTGTTTAAGTTACCCAATAAAATTTTAAAGAAAACTGTTATTTCAGTCTTTTTTTCGAACTTTAATGTTAGTGGTTCAAATGTCAAAAATCCCTTTATTAGGAAAATGGCAAATTTCTTTATTAATGCAAAGGTGACTTGGTTTATCGTTACTGTGACAAACGAAAACACTTTATTTGATGAATCCTTAAAGAAAATTTTAATTAATATCAATCAGGAGAAAAGTTATTGCAAAAATATATGTTGATCCCTAGATACTTTTGATGTGTGTATTTCAGCACATTAGACCCAGCTTCCGGTTTTCATCAAATAAACATGTCTCCTGATGATTCCCCTAAAATTGCATTTTCATTCCCAACAGGGCATTACGAGTTTACACGTATGCCATTTGGACTAAAGAATGCACCATCCACCTTTCAGAGATTAATGAATTCCGCTTTATCTGGTCTCCAAGGCATCCAATGCTTCGTTTATCTTGACGATATTGTAATTTACTCATTTGATATCCCTTCTCATATAGATAACCTAACTAACGTATTTTATAGACTCCGTCAATTCAGTTTAAAACTACAACCGGATAAATGTGAATTTTTGAGAAAAGAAGTTTCATATCTAGGCCATGTCATTACTGACAAAGGCGTAAAACCAAATCCTGAAAAACTCAGGGCAGTTCATGAATTTCCTATACCAAAAACTCCCAAGGACGTCAAATCATTCCTCGGTTTCGTCTCTTATTATCGTAGGTTCATCTCTGATTTTTCAAGCATTGCAAAACCTTTAACAAATCTGCTGAAAAAGAACGTAGAGTTCGTTTGGTCAAACGAACATCAGTTATCCTTTGAAACCCTAAAAAATAAATTAACTACAGCTCCGCTATTGTCATATCCTGATTTCTCTAAACCATTCCTTCTCAGCTGTGACGCATCCAATTATGCAATCAGCGCTATTCTTTCCCAAGGTGAAATAGGCAAGGATAAGCCCATCGCCTATGCTTCCCGTACACTCAACAAAAATGAGTGCAATTATTGTACAACTGAAAAAGAATTACTTGCAATTCTCTTCGGCTGTAAAACCTTCCGTCCTTACCTCTATGGCAGAAAATTCACAATAATTACTGACCATCGTCCATTACGTTGGCTATTCAACCACTCTGACCCCAGTAGTAAACTCCAAAGATGGAGATTAAAATTGGAGGAATATGAGTATGAAATAATATATAGAAAAGGGAAACTAAATAATGCCGCTGATGCATTATCCCGCTATCCTATAACTAAATCTGTCAATCCTATAAATCCTATACCTAGTACTTCTAATGAAAATGTTAACTCACCTGATTATGACGAAACATCGAATCCAGATGTTCTTCCAGCTGTCTCTCCAGATGATTTAATCCAACTTGAAGATCTCACAGATCCACTTATCCAACCTGCAAGCTTACCAGAGTTAGGTAACCTTGATGACTTAGATAATATAATAAATGAAAACTTACCCTCATCTTCCACTAATCATCCAAATCCAATATCACCACCTGATGTCTCGAGCCCTAGTAGCTCCAGTACCCTAGATGGTAATTACTCGAATCCTTAAAACCACCGCTAAGGATTTTAATCCTAACGTAACCATAATAGAACATAATGAAAGTCTATCCAAAACCGATAAAAAATATATCATCATCCCTACATCTATAGATATGGACGAATCTGTCCCATATACTCAAGAAATCATATCCAATATTCCTAACTTGAACGAATTCTCATTACTAGAAAGAACATTACATTCCTTCCTTAAATATGAATTCGAAAGTAAAATGTATTATTTTATTTTCACCAAGGTCAATCACTTTGACACTTGCACATATGAAGATATCTACAAGTGTCTTAAATCCGTAAGAAATGAGTTAGTTGTCAGCCTCACAGGGCAAAATAACCCTCATATAGCTATTTCTGATTTTAATAATCCTTTCGATACTCATCAGTATATCAAACTGTATAATATGATCCTTTACCTATTCCACAACTCAGAAATGACTATACACATTTATAAGAATACTATTATCTACCCATCACTGAGTGAAGTCCCTAAAATCATGATCTCCCTATAGCCGGTCACTTAGGTTCCGGTAGAATGCTGAAACGCATTCAAGAAAAATACTACTGGAAAAACATGAGAGTAGATGTCGAAAACTATGTAAAGAAATGTCCGCAATGCCAAATTAATAAAGCCCTCAGAAGAACTAATCGTGCCCCTATGCAAATCACATCTCTTTCCACACGGCCCTTTGAACGTGTAGCTTTCGATATAGTAGGACCATTACCAGAAGCCGGCAACGATAAATGTAAAAACATATTGACGCTCCAAGATGACCTTACAAAATTCTCAGCCGCTTATCCAATTACTAACACTACAGCTGAGGAAACATGCGAATGTTTGGTTCATTTCATTACTTTATTTGGAATACCCAAAACAATTCTAACAGACCAAGGCACCAACTTCAAGGCCGAACTATTTAAACAAACATGTAACCTATTAAAAATAAAACAATTATGGTCCACCCCGTATCACCCTCAGACTCAGGGTGCTCTCGAGAGAAATCACTCCACCTTAAAAGAGTACCTAAAATCTTATGTTAATGAGCAACAAAACAACTGGCCCCGCTTTGTGTACACAGCTATGCTTGCGTACAACACAGCCATTCATTCTACCACTCATTTCTCTCCCTATGAGCTTGTATTTGGAAACAAACCCTATATACCGAATTCCATCTACGAGGAAACTGCAGGCGCTACTTACCCTGAATATGTCCGTATACTCCAAAATAGACTCAAGTACTGCCGAGCAAAAGCAATAGATCATATACAAAAATCAAAAAAAAAACAAAAGTTACTATGACACTCACACAAGGCCAATTAAATATAAAGTCGGCGATCTTGTTTACCTTAAAAATCACTTACGCCTTAGAAAAGCTCTTTCACCAATATGGAAAGGCCCGTTTAAAATCGTAAAAATCCATGGCAACAATACTGCGTCACTATTAATCAACAGACGTCACGTCAAACACCATTTTGACGAATTCAAATTAGCAACTAGTAATGACAACTAGTAGTATAAACAACTTAGCTAATTTAAATTACCTTTCCTTACAGAATTGGTTACATTTATCCTACCCTGGCGTCAAACAGTCAAGGATATATCCAGCCAGCATCAGACGACGCAGGCATATATTTTGACCCCATTGGCTCTCTAAAAATAACCGATGATACTTTAGATATTATCATCCCCATAAGGGATATCCTAAGAACTTCTAAATTTCTATGTAATCAAAGCAATGCATACTATGAAGGCGAATGTCACTATTTGTTCCAACCATTGTCATCCCGTTATTCTGATATAGTTAGAGACTTTGATTCTATTTCTCATCTTATATCTAAATCTTACAATAAAATATCTGCTTGGTTTGGTGGAATCGGCTCAGTAATTAAACAATTGTTTGGAAATATGGACCAAAACGATGCCGAAAAATACAGTAATGCCATTCAAACCTTAGAGAATGATCAAACCAAATTGGCAACCCTCATGAAAGAAAACATGATGGTTACAACATCCACACTATTGTCTCTTAAAGAAGTCATTGATCAAATTAATGCAAATGAAGTTAGCCTTAGTTATGCTATTGATATCCTGAACCAGGAAATGGCCAATTTAACACTACTTTCCAATAAGCTATTAATAAGGTCTAAAATATCGGGACTGTCGAATATTTTAGAAAGTAGTTTATTAACCTTGTCATTTAAGTTAGAAGATATAATTAATGCTATTATGTTTAGTAAGTCCAATATACTATATCCATCTATTATTACCCCTAAACAACTGTTTTCAGACCTTGTAAACAACTATAGATTTCTCCCTAGTTCTAAGCAATTACCTGTACCCTTAATCTTAGACAATATCCATATCCTAGAAAATATATCCGATGTATCCAGTTATTATGCAAATAACAAAATTATCTTTGTATTACAGGTGCCTTTAGTAAATACTAAAGAATTCGATTTGTATCATACTACACCTTATCCTATTGCCCTTAAAGCTGTAAACAAAACATTGTATTCTACAATAATACCATCCACTAAATATTTGGGCATAACTAAAGATAAATCTTCTTATTGTAAATTAAATTCACTCACTACCTGTAAAGTTATAAATACGCAATATTAGATTTGTGAAATTTCCAATGTATACTCCACGTCAGCCGTACCAATTTGTGAAACTGAGGTTATTTCAAAAGCTCTGACTTCCGTTCCGCCTCTTTGCAAAACTGAATTTATTAGTGGTAATTTCGAAACCTTTCATAAGTTACATAGCAATCAGTGGATATACATGATTAGTCAAAATTCTAAAATAACAATAGAATGTAATAATCAAGACTTATCTGAATCTTTTATTTCTGGTACTGGTATACTAACTATACCAGACAACTGTATTGCCTATTGCAACGACAATAAGTTAATACCTAAATAGAATTGTTGGAGCTGCTGAAGATTGTACAACTGTCTTTGCATTGTATAGAATCAATCTCTAGTATTATATAATCGCACAGCCCATATTGTGTGAGTACTATGTACTAGAAAGCTATCATTCACTGAAATCCTACGTCTTTTCTTGACTTGAATGTGCCCTGGCGGTTGTGAGTATGTCACGCTCACTCTAATGTCTCGCTGATGGTGGCGCGTGTGTCGGATCATTCAGTTCCCTTCAAAATGGTTGAGTTGAATGGTGCTGATCCATGCGTCATGTTCGTGAACGGGCGCTGTCAGTTGTGACTGGTCAACTCTTAGTTGCCATGGCTTATTTGTATGTTTATTTTTGAATTGTATTTTTTGTTTTTACTATGGACACTTTTAACGTGCACATCTTGCTACATTGTTCTCACATAATATACCATCTCAACATGAATGATGTAACCAAGATTTTGTAACAATATTTTGATTTAAAAGAGTGTCCATGGAGTTTCTTGCCCGTTCTTCTCCATAGAGATCTACGCTAGGGAATGGGCAACTACAGTACTTTCACAGTTTTTATGTCTTGTGACTGGGACTGTAGCTACATTTAACTTTGTTTCGACAATTCAAAAGTGCCTGTAACTGGCCTACTTGAAATAAATGCTTTGATTTTGATTTTGATTTTTGACATAACATTGAAATAAAATTAAAACCAATAGTATTGCACTTTGAATTGATTAAAGATACTTGTTGTAGGTCCACTACATATTTAAAAGAAAAAATTAAAATTCCCTACGTTAACTTAAAAAACATTAATAATTTAGATTCTCTTTTCTCAAATTATAATAAAGTAACTGATTAAATTAAAACAAACCTTAATGGAGTAATTGAAAAACCTCATATTGTCCTTTACGGTAACTATTATTCATATACTACTGTTATTATAAGCTTAGTTATAATCTTAGTTATTTCCTATAAATTGTATTGTTATTGTAAGTTAGTTAAGAAATCTAGATGTACCCCTTTACCTGATACTCCCATAGAAATGGCATCCACAGATGTCGAAGATATTCCTGCTCCTCGTCTCCGAATGACCTAAAACCTGTAAAACTTACTTTTCCTTCCGGCGTCAACTTACCTTCCACCCGTAAGTTTCCTCCTAATCGGGGGGCTGTTACATCCCTCATCTGTACCCCTTCTGGTCTACTCAGCAGCCTACGCTGCATTCCTGCTGCTGACGCAGCATCCTCTCGTTCCTCTCTCCCCCTCGTCACAGTCCAGCACTCCAGTCGTCTCCCAACCGTCCTACCGTGTACATGTATCTTGCACTCGTGTCTTTTATTTGATTTAATATACAAGTTTATTTTAGCCAAAAGTAATTTTCTTTTTTAAAAACCTACATCGGAACCCGGTTCTAACAGTTCCATCGTAGACGTTTTCATGAAGGCTGCTAGGCTAAAATAGGATTGGGCGGGTCACGTCACTCTCATGCACGCTGAACGCTGGGCAAAAGTCTCAACGCTATGGTTGCCGGAAGACGGATGGCGCCGCCAAGGCCGGCCCGGAAAGAGTTGGTGGGACGATTTGGACGCGCACCGCGAGGGTTGATTCGAGGAAGCACGAGAAAAGAGCACATGGAAGAAATTGGGGGAGGCCTTTGCCCAGCAGTGGGACAGTACAGGCTAACAAAAAAAAATAAGTATGGTGATAACTTATGTACGAGACGGTTGGCCGGAAAAATGTGAAATAAGGTATGCAGAGAGAGGAGATCAGAGTTGTATGAGGAACTAGGTTGTGTGATGTGGGGTCACCGGGTAGTGATTCCAGAGTGTTGCCGGGATAAGGTTTTAAAACTCATACATGAGCCGCATATGGGTATCGTAAAATCTAAAGCCATTGCTCGTAGTTATGTGTGGTGGGCCGGCATCGACGAGGCTCTCGAGCGGGAGTACCGCGCGTGTGCCACCTGTGCTAAACTGGTGGACGCGCCGCCACGATTTTCCCCACGGCCCTGGCCTTGCCCCTCAGGCCATGGACTAGACTACACTTGGATTTTTTGGGTCCATTAGATGGAAAAACATTTTTGGTCGTCATAGATGCCATGTCGAAATGATTAGAGATTTTTCTAGTACCCAGTACGGCAGCGCGTAGCACTATTTCTAGACTAGTGGAGTTATGGAGTAGGTTTGGAATTCCTAAACAAGTCGTGACTGACAACGGACCACCGTTTACGAGTAGCGAATTTGCTACATTTCTAAGCGATGCGATGGTATTGAACACATTTTTACTGCACCATATCATCCCGCTTCTAATGGGGCTGCAGGAAATGCAGTAAAAACTCTTAAAAAAGTGGTTAAAAAGGCATTGGCGGAAAAAAAAAATATTGAATTAACTTTAAATAATTATTTATTACATTATCGTAACACAGAGCATTGTTCGACCGGTGAGTGACCTTCTATGTTATTAATGGGTAGACATTTAAGGACAAAGTTAGATGTTTTGAAACCGGACAGGGAAACATGGGTTCGGGAAGCTCAACAGAGACAGGTTAGGACTAAGGGAGGAGTAGGTAGGAAGATAGGAATTGGGGAGGATGTTTGGTATCGCCAGTATTTGAAAATGGAGAAGTGGCAACCATGATCAGTGGCGGGATTGTTGGGAGCTTATGATTTTAAAATCCTAGATAGCAAGGGTAACATGATTCATAGGTGTTCTTTTTAAGTTTTTATTGATTTCATTTGTTATTATTATTATTAGTTTTTATTGTCGTTATTACAAACACAATGTGAATTGTGTGTGTTAAACTGGAATTGATTTTACGATGCAAAAAATAATGACCATTTTTCAAGCGACTAAACATCATCATCATCTATCATGGGGTATTGGTTTCCGCACTTAGTCCTTGAAGTGGACCATTGTGCGCGAGCCAAGGTGGCCGATTACTCTAACCAGCCCACCTCCCTCCAGAAGCAGATTAAACTTCCCGGTCTCCTCAGGGCATCCGCAAGGGATCTTGGTGTTCCCAGGGTCTCCTCGCGAATCTTGGTAATGCCTGTGCACTCAAGGAGCACATGCGCCACCGTTTCCTCCGCCTCCATGCATGCTCTGCACAGGGGGCTGTCAGTAATACCTAGGGTGTGGAAGTGTTTATTCAGTGAACAGTGTCCGGTGATGGTCCCCGCCACCAGACGCAGGCTATCTCTGTCCAGGCGCAGAAGGCGCCTGGTCAGCTTTGTATCCAGGGATGGCATAGCTTCCCTGGATTGCCTGCATCCTGGTGTCGAGGTCCACCATTTCTCCGCTTGTATTCGGGTGTGATCTTTTAACCAGCTTCTTAGCTGCTTGAAGGGAATGGGCACAATGGGTTCGGGTCCGTAAGGTCTTGTGCTGGATCCTCTTCTGGCAAGTTCGTCAGCCGCATCGTTTCCAAGTGATCCACTGTGACCTTTGATCCATTGTAGCGTTACCGTGTTGTGATTTAGTACCGTGATGCGTTCTAGGGCCTTGTGGCATTCTAGTGTTAGTCTCGACGTGATCTGATTACTCTTTAGGGATTGAAGAACTGAGGCACTGTCGGAGAGTATTCGAATATTGGTATCTGTAACCTCCCTGGCCTCTATAGCATGTGCCGCTTGGATAATACCTACACACTCTGCCTGGTAAACAGAGTTGAGCATTCCAAGTGGTTTGGAAATCTTAATGTTTAGGTCGTCGGAGAACACCCCGACGCCTGTCCCATCATCAGTTTTTGATCCGTCAGTGTAAATCCTTAGCTCTTTTGTACCTGAGTAGTCACATAACTCCTCTATGAGCTCTATGTTGTAGTGTTTTTGGAAACAGTGGGTCTTCAGGATTCTGTCGATAGGTGATGCCATCATCGGCTGTTCTTTGATTGAGTCTGCTCTGATGCGTGTGTGTTTGATTCTGGAGTCCTTGCTTAGGGTGCCGGATACTTCGAGTCTGAAAGACGCTATGGCCGCCTCCTCTCTTACGACGAGGTGTAGGGGTGGTAGCCCCAGCATCACCTGTAAGGCAGCAGTGGGGGAAGTTCTCATGCTGCCGGTGATTGCTACGCAGGCAAATCTTTGTAGTTTCTCGAGATCCTTTTGGGTCGTACTTAGGTTGGTCCTAGGCCACCAAACTAAAGAGCCGTATGTAATGATTGGTCGGATAACTGCGGTGTATAGCCAGTAGGTGATTTTGGGGCTTATGCCCCAGTTTCTCCCGAGGAGTCTCTTACACTGCCATAGGGCTATACTGGCTTTTGTGATTATGTAGTCAGTGTGTTTTGCCCAGTTCAGCTGTTTGTCCAAAAAGATACCCAGGTATTTGGTTTCAGTCGATAGGCTTATAGTTGTCCCAAAGAAGCTTGGTAGTTGTAACGTTGCCAGCTTCCTTTTCTTTGTAAAGAGGACGAGTTCGGTTTTGGTAGGGTTCACTGCTAGTCTGTATTCCTTGCACCAGTCTTCTACTATCCTTAGGGCTTGGCGCATAAGGTTGCATAGTGTGTTTTCGTTTGTGCTGTTTATTATTATGGTCAGATCATCAGCATAGCCCACCGTATAATAGCCTCTGCTGTTGAGACGTTTGATGAGGCTGTCTACTACGAGGTTCCATAGTAGTGGCGAAAGGACACCACCTTGGGGGCAGCCCTTCGCCACTATGGCTCTAGTGGTGTCGTTTACAGTGACTTGTATGGCTCTCAGTCGGAGCAAGCGACTAAACAATTAAGCAATTTAAAATACAATTAAATATATAAGAAAAAAATGGAATGATAATAATGGATAGTATAATATTAAAAGAATAAGTAAATGGATAGGATTATGAAATAATTAATAGGATATGAAATATTTTAAACTGAAAAGTAAAAAAGCGGTCTTCCTCTCTACAGATCTACTAAATTTGCTGTGCCCGACAGGGTCCATAATTGTTTCTATGTTTTTATTTAGGACCTGTACTTAATTGTACATTATGGATTAGCAATAAACAATTTTGACTTTGACTTTGACTTTGATAGGCATATCGGTCAATTAAAGCGTAGATCTAGAGGTTAACTTGTAATTCCCACAAATGCTAGGCTATCACCTCAGGATCCACCTGTCTGTGTGCCGGTCGAGCCTGCTGAGGTGGAGTTCGGGCAGTCCGAGTTGTCGAGAGGCGCGGGCGGTCTGCGGGCGAAGACACAGTCTCCGTCTGACGTAGTTTCGGATGCACCAGCTGCTGAACAGTTTTCTATGCCTCCTACAACCCCTGTTCCGTCCCGGTCGAGACCGATTCGTAAGTGTCGCCGCTAAGACGACAGATAGTTAAAAATATGATTATTAAAAAATATGTACCTACTTAATTTAAGCATCGTTTACAGGGTTGTTATTATTGTTAATTATGTGGGGAGGGATGTTGTGTAGGTACCTACTTTAGTAATATTAATATTTTATCAAATGGGAACAATAAACAGCTACATTATGGGATATTACAACATAATAACATAAATAACTAAATAATAATGTAGCCCACAGCGCTGTTCACAGATTACCATTAATGACTAAACCTTAAATTGCTAGGAAAAGCTGTTCATGCATGACAGTTAAATATCATTACAATTACAAAAAAAAAAAACAAAACTATGATTCCTACTTAATACTAAATTACATAACATTGATGAATCTAAGAGCCCACTCTACAGCGTCACACGCGCAAAAATCGTATTTTTTTTTACATCGAACCGCGTTAAATTCGCGAATTAAACGCGAATAATTCGCAATTATTAATAAACACTTGACGATCGCAAACTACAAGAGATATAGCTAAATAAACTTTACAGTGGATAGCTGAATAGATGTGTAATCTATTTAACCAAATTTCAAGATAAATAATTATAATTTGATACTCAAATAATAATGTAGAACTTGAAAAACAGTGATAAAAACGGATATTTTGCTAATAAAATATTATTTTTGCTCAACAACTAAATTAACTTCTTATCTATTTTTTTATATCAAAATAAACTAGATTTATATTTCCTTTCCAGCAAGACCACAATCTCATCAATATCTTATTAGCATCATATCAAAACATTCATTACAACCTAGATACTCACTGTTTGTTTACATCTGGTAACTAATTTTACCAGCCGCGGTTGGACGAACAAACAAAAAAAAAACACAAAACCACTTGTTTTTTTGGTGTAGATAGTTGAAAAATCTAATCACCACACTTATTAAACACTATTTGTACGTTTTCAAACACGTTTTAATCACAAAATCACTTATTTCTTCACACTTCACAATCACTGTAGGTATATATACCTACTGCATTTTCACAGGCGAAATACTGCAACTTTGCGATTCGAAACCTAATTTGCGTTATCATAATACGATAGTACAACTTCTGCCGAACATTCAAAGGTATAACACTATATTACAATAACAAATACGTAACTCGTAAACACTTGAAATGTGACACTAACGATAACACGATGACGCAAGAAATGGCGCGCTTTGTTGACAATAATTTGTTACTTCATTGTGACACTTGTTGATGGAATAGAGCTAAGATTATTGGTACGGAGTTGAGGAATATAGAGATGGGAAGTAAACTATTCTATCCACGAACAAAGCACGTTTAGTCGATTTTTAATTAATTTATTAACGGGGGTATTTATCAAATGTTTTGGGTATGTTAGTGACCCAGTAGCGGTTGGGGGAAAAAAATCGTTGGGTATGTTAGTGAACCGGTAGCTGTGTGTCTCATACAAAAGGCTTCGAAACTTTTGCATGGAGCATGTAAATATATCTATGTGTTCGAATTCTTTATTGTATGATGCTGCCATGCGCCGAATTGGTGAACGTTCGCCAGTGTTAGATCGGCAGGTACCTATTGCAAATAGTGTACCTGCACGCACCTGGCGTCTATGAACAGTTCTGGGGACAGCATAACACAGTACATTATTCAGGTCGATACAGTCAAATTTGCCATTAACAATATTATATATAGTCATTGCTTCTAATTGATTGCGTCTGGAGCTGAGCGTCAAAAGTTTGTATTTATCGAGCAATCGGTTATAAGGCAAATAAGCACGAAGGAATTTGCGTTGTACATTTTCTAGCATATCTATGTACTTTTTATAAAAAGGGCAGATGGGCACCGCGTATTCAAGCTGTGAGGAGACTAGAATTTTATATAGGCAGAGGTACGAAGAGGTCCGTTTAAAGTCGTGAGTTGATCTCATTATAAACCCATACATCATCTTGTATGCTTTATTAATGATTTGTTCGATATGTAAATTCAAGCAGTGTTTAGCATCAAGCAATATACCTAGGTCACGTACCGAGCTTGCTTTGTTCAGAGAGATACTACCTATGGAGTACACAAACCTAATGTTTTTATTTTTGGTAAAATTTATATAGTTGCACTTTGGAATGCTTATATGAAGCTTACTTGTGTAACAATAGTCCGTCAGTCTGTTCAAGTCCTCTTGTAGAAGATAGCAATCCTGTATATTTTTAATAGGTCTGTATACCTTAAGGTCATCTGCATATACCAAAAATTTCGAGTTGCGAAAGCAGTTACGAATATTATTTATAAAGATAATAAATAAAAGAGGACCGAGAATAGAACCTTGAGGGACGCGGGAGGTAACCTGGATAGCATCAGAGTGACAACCGTTGATTACAACCCGTTGACAGCGTCTAGTGATGTAAAAAATAAACCATCGCATCAAGTTACCCCGAATGCCATTAAAGGCTATTCGGCTCATCAGTAATTCATGATCCACCTTGTCGAAAGCTTTCTGAAAGTCCGTGTACACCGCATCAACCTGTATACGATTATCCATCTCGTCAAATAGATTGCTGGAAAAAGCCAATAAATTCGTTGTCGTTGATCGCTTTTTAAGAGCTTCGACAAGGTAGACAGAATAAAAATTGGTCGATATTGTTCAACACTACGTTTAGATCCGGCCTTGTGTACAGGTGTGATATTAGCTTGTTTCTATACCGTAGGCATGACACCTTCAGTGATGCACCTATTATAAATTATGGCTAAGGGTCTACATATAACAGTGGCAGTATTTATGAGAAAAAACGCAGACAAACCATCTGGACCTGGGCCTTTAGTTGGATCCAGTGATTTCAGTTCTGTCATTATTGTTTCCTCTTTAAAGTGAAGGTCAGAAATAATTATATCATTAGACATTGTTTCAGAAAGTGGCTCCCATCGAGAAAGGGTAGGTGAAGCAGGCTCATATACGAAAGCAAAGAAATCTGAAAACATGTTGCAAATCGATTGTGGATCACTGGATACAACGTTGTTATATTGTACCTTTGCTGGTATACCGGGTTTGTCTTTGCGATTTGTAACATAGATCCAAAAATCTTTAATATTTTTATGAATACCATCCTCAATCGACTGAATGTATTTCGAGAAACATTTATCACTATTTTCCTTAAATAAGGCTCTGTGCTGAGAAAAAGTTACGTAGTCTACAAGATTGCCGTACTTTTTCCATTTGACCCATGATTTTTGTTTTTTTCTAAATGTGTTAATTAAAGATTTTGTGAACCAGACTGGAAAGCCAGCCGTTCTGGATGCAGATAGTGGTGTGTGCTCCTTAATAATTTCATCGATTTTATTGTAAAATGTGCTAAGTGCCCCTTCGGATCCTAAAGGGGAAGAAGTTCCATATACTGATGGTAGTTTGCAAAAGTGTTGTGACGGGCAGTCCGGAATAAATCTTGCTACGAATCGGCTGTGTTTCCTTTGTGCCCCCCCCCTGGTCGCAGATATTACAGTTACAAAGAATTTTGACATGCTCTTTAAAGTTAAGGTTTTTGTCTAAAATAATACTAAGGTACTTTAGAGTATTAACGCCTTCCAGAGGTGAGCATACACAACTATCCGCATAAATGCTCGCATATGATACCATTCGTAGGTAGGTCGCCGCGAATATTCACCACCTGCCTAATGCTAAAACAAATATAGTTTTATCTACGTTTAACGTGTGTTTTTCTGCAACCATCCCTTAGTCGCATTAAAGCCATTTTGTGCGTTAGTGAAGACCTCTTCCCAAGTATTACCCGCAAACACCAATGCTGTGTCATCCACAAAAGATATAATTTCACCTTTGGTGAGTTTAAGACAAGTAAGCTCATTTATGTACACGAGGTATAAGGTGGGCCCCAGTATTCTTCCCTGAGGCACGCCGTGTGTAACAGGAAGATGTGTACATTTGTGTTTATCCACTCGGACACACTGAGTTCGCCCAGAAAAGTAGCTTTTCAAAAGTTCAAGCTAGGTGCCCCTGACACCCAGTGCCACCAATATATTGAGTAAGAGGGAGACAGAAATTGTATCAAATGCCATTGCCAGGTCAAGAAAAATAGAGAGACATTTTTTCCCTTTGTCCAGATTAGAACTAATAAAATCTATGACATTGTTCACTGCCTGTTCTGTAGATTTTCCTTGCCTAATTTATGTTGTGGCTATCACCGTATTTTTTTTAAACAAATTAATATTTTTGTGTGCGTACAAACTGTTTTTATAAATAAACTGAGAGGGCACAGTAAGAGGGAATTGCTGGGACTTAAATTATAAATTGAACAAATTACCCTTGTTTGCAAAACAAATATTGTCTGAATATCGGTGGCATTGCCCCACAAGAGAATACCTTACGACATTACGCTGTGGAAATAACGTATCGCTGCAATAAAAGTGTCGCTAAGTGACCGCCTAATATTAATATTTAGTGTGTACCTACCTGTAGACAGTGCGGAAAATTTGACTGAATTCACGGATTGCTTAGGAACTATTAGTGCAATTATTGAGGAAAGTAATGTGGAATCAGTTATTATTTGGGAGATTTTAATGCGCACATATTTTTTTTTTTTTTTTCGGATTGGTTATCATCAAATGACTCCTACCGCTCTGGGCGGAGCAGGAGGGTGTGTCAGACTTTTACGGACTAAAACCCCCATCCATGTTCCTTCATCGCCCTTTGTGTTTCGGGGTCACGGTATCTCTTTCGAACAGTCCCGCAACCCTGGCTTAATGCGCACCCTGGTAAATTGTTTTTCAGAGAGCTCGATAGTTTTTGTTGTGAACAAGAATGGTTATGTGTAGATTTAAATAACATGAGTTCTGACACGTATAATTTTATTAGTGATGCTAACGGAAGTAGAAGATGGCTGGACCATTGTGTGGTCACTAAAGCAGCCTTACCGTTAATAACAAGTGCATATGTTAGGTACGACATATATTGGTCCGACCATTTTCCGCTTCTCATTAAATGTAACTTTAATCTAATTAAACATAAACAGTTGTATTCGTGTGCTCAAGTATCCGACGGTGTTAGGTTGGAGGAAAGATCCTCCGCACAAATAGAACAGTTCTCAAGTATCTGTGGTAATCACTTACGCAATATAGATTTCCCGGTGCAATTCGAATCCTGTAGTGGGAAGTTTAGTACTAAAACTAGCCATAAAGCAGTGATTGATGAGTTGTATAGCGACATAGTACACTCCTTGAGGTTGGCAGCTGGTTCCACATTACCAAAAGAAGCCTAGGTATCGTAAATGTGTTGCAAGTTGGAACAGACACGTAGGTAGTGCGCACAGGGAGGCCCTGACTAAGTTTAATACGTGGGACTTGCACAGCAGACCATCATCAGGGCACCTTTATGATGATATGGTAGAAGCGCGGAAAGTTTTTAAATGTAGGCTGAAATGTTGTCGAAATAACCAAGAGGAAATTAAAATGGACATACTAGCCTCACACCATGCCAAGTCTGACTTCCGTAGTTTCTGGAAATGTACCAGTATGCCTTCGAGTTAGTCTCATACGACACTCTCTGGGATAAGTTAAAGGCTACGGGGAAAAGATCTCCCGGTTCCGTTGTAAGAATGGGGGTACCCCAGGGCTCAATTCTTGGCCCATTTTTGTTTCTTATTTATATAAATGACTTGCCTTACCTCATAAAGGATAATCATGACATAGTATTGTTTGCAGATGATACTTCTCTTTTATTTAAACTCAAACGTCAGCAGATAGTTACGGACGACGTTAATAGCGCCCTGGCAAAAGTCGTTAATTGGTTTAATGTGAATAATCTACTCCTAAATGAGAAAAAAACTAAATGTATTAAGTTTAAGATACCCCATGCAAGACAAGTGGAAACTACTGTACAGATCAAGGATGAAGAGTTGAAACCGGAAGATAGCACAGTGTTCTTGGGCATAACTTTGGATGCCAAGCTGCAGTGGGGCCCGCATATAGACAAATTATCAACAAAACTTAGCTCTGCAGCATTCGCCGTTAGAAAAATTCGTGACTTAACTGATTTAGAGACTGCCCGTTTAGTTTACTTTAGTTATTTCCACAGCGTGATGTAACCAAAAAGGGGCAATTCGTTCAATTTATAAATTAAGTCCCAGATACTCCCTCAGAGAAAAATTTAAAGAAATTAATATTCTTACTGTGCCCGCTCAGTTTATTTATGAAAACCTTTTGTACGAACATGTTACATACACGCATAGCACCTAAAACGCTGACCGCGCGTTAGCCTAATTACCGCGTATTGCACCTTGCACCAGCGGAGACACGAGGCGCCGACGCAGCTCAACGTGATGCAGCCCGGCACCGGACATCGCGGCCTTCGCGAAATCGTCACTTTTGGCACAGCATCGGTCAACTGTCGACTATCTAGCTCATAATTAATATTGTAATTTTCGTAATTAAGTTAAGTTTTAGTCAATTTTGTATTTCTTTCAATCCTCCGGCTACAGCCTTCGTAATTCACATAAAAATATTAATTTATTTACAAATACAGTGATATCCACAACATAAATACGAGGAACAAACACAAATTTGTTGTTCCTGCAACGAGGCTCAAAAAAATAGGGGGTACGTTTAGATGCCAATGTATACGTTTTTACAGTAAACTTCCGAGCCATATTCAAACATTAAGCCTAAATAAATTCAAATCGTTTATAAAACTGAATTTATGCCTGAAAGCCTACTATTATGTTAATCACTATCTCGAAGATTATAGCTTGGGATTAAGATGCTACAATGAAATTTGCTCTGTTAATGTCGAAATTTCGGACTTCGCTTGTTTAATATTAATTCCTTTCTTTTACACTTACAATATTATACACTAGGTATACACTTTGACATTGAATGATTTGACATGAATACTTAGTTCAGTATTTTTTTTTTTACTTTATTTTACAATATTTTATGTGACATGTATTGATTTGACATGAATACTTATTTTGTTAAGTATTTTACTTTTTTATTATTATTGTGACATTTAATGTTTTTTTTTATATTTATTTATTTTTGACATTCATTTAGTAAATTATTGTTAATTTTATTTAATTATTGAGAATGTGAGGACCATGTGGGTCACATATTTTATTTTATTTTTTTCCCCACGACTGCTCCTTGAGTTATAAGTCGAGCTACACACTAACTGACAAATGCTTGCACTGACTGGACAGGTCCACTCAAATCTGGGTGGTTCTTTCTTCAAAAGACCATCTCAGACACTAATCTGCATAGTCATCATCTGAATTGAACAAGATTACGTCTGGACTTCAAAAGAGACTATGACCTCTGGCTCGAGCTTATGTGGGCAGAACACGGGTTTCGTGCTATGAAAACACACTGGATGCGATAGACTATTTTTATTTCACATTGCACGGTTCGGTTTGGTAGTTTCCATGGAGAAGAACCGGCAAGAAACTCCATGGTTACTCTTTTCAAACAGATACACTGAGTCTAACAAATTACTTGACATTACACTTTCACATATTCACACTGGGCGCAATGAATCGGGTACAGTTTCAAGACGTCTTAAATCCGCTGCGATCAGACTCAGAATCCTCCTCGCCGCGAGGTGTCAACATCAGGACTCTGTAAAAGCCGCCATGGTGGGGTAGACTGGTACGTAGGTCGCGTGATGTCACCACTGGCGCGCTTTCGATTCATTCGACCCATGACCGGATCCGACAGTATATTGTGTAAATTGTCAGTGGATCATGTTGTCTGTTAAATAAATAAATAATAATAATAAAGTAAACTAAACGGGCTGTCTCTAAATCAATTAAATCACGAATTCTTCTAATAGCGTATGCTGCGCGTATGCAGGCTGCAGAGCTAAGTTTTTTTGGTAATTTGTCTATTTGCGGGCCCCACTGAAGCTTGGCACCCAAAGTTATGCCTTAGAACACTGTGCTATCTTCCTGGGGCATCGTAAACTTAATATATTTAGTTTCTTTCTCATTTAGGAGTAGATTATTAACATTAAACAAATTAACGACTTTTGCCAGGGCGCTGTTAACATCATCCATAACTAACTGCTAACATTTGAGTTTAAATAAAAGAGAAGTGTCGTCTGCAAACAATACTATGTCATGATTATCCTTTATGAGGTAAGGCAAGACATTTATATAAATAAGAAACAAAAATGGACCAAGAATTGAGCCCTGGGGTTCCCCCGTTCTTACTACGGATCCAGGAAATCTTTTCCCGTTAACATTAACTCTCTGAATCCAGATAGGCGTTACGGATTCCGTAGTGGTGTAGTTTCCTGATTAATGTTTCATGAAGTACGCAATCAAAAGCTTTAGATAGATCGCAAAAAATGCCCAAAGACGTCGCATTCGCCTCCCAAGCATTATAAATGTATCCTAAAAGTTCAACACTCAGTAGTTAAACGACCCCTTGTAAAACCGAACTGTTTTATGTATAACTTATGTTTATTGAAAAACCTTTGCATTTGTGCCAAAATTAATAAAAGGTGGGTAGTACTGAAATGGGCCCATAATTAGTGGGGTCTGATGTACGCGACGCGATTTAAACAATGGTATTATTTTACTACATTTCATTAGATCAGGTAACTCTCCACGTTTAATACAATCGTTAAATATTACAGCTAATGAAGGCGCTACAATGTTTATCATGGATTTAGCAACGTCCACAGAATCACCCCATGGGGTCTTGGTCTTGGTCTTCCTCTACTCATATACCTATCCACATTCATACTGAAAACTTTCCTCACGACATTTTCCTCATTTCTCCGCATCGTTCATCTAATTCATCTTGTTAAAAATAAAATTGATTGATAATTCATTTAAAAGATTGATAACGCTCGTCTAATTCCGCTTTCTGAGCGCCCGATATTTGAAATATTGAAAATAAAGTTAATTTTCGTTAAATGGTACCTCTTTTCTTAACTAAATCGCGAATAATATCTTCACTAGTGTCTATTTCTACTATTGCTCATTTGGTGGGTTGCAAGAGAAAAGAATAAAGTACCTACTTACAGTAAACTGGTGCGCGACGTGCGTTTGAGTCCGATGTAAGTAGACACACAATTGTACACCGTAGGTACACCGAATTTTGCGAAAAACTAACGATATTAGCACAAATTGAACTGAGTCTGGGTTTGGGTAGTAAAATGGATGGATTGACCTAACCGTTGGATGTTGCTGTTGCTCCAGGTGTTGATCCAGGTTCCAGGACTAGGGATCCAGGGCTGATCCAGATGAATGTTCGGCTCGAAGGTCCAAATTATGTTGGGATTTTTGATTTCAGGTCGTCGGCGGCGCCGTGCATTTGAAATTATACTCAAATATGCTCGTAATATGCATGTGTATTTACTTTTTGAATTTTTACAATGGTTATGATGTAGCCGTCGCCGCGTCACACAGATCAAGAAGCGCGCGCGCCGCTGGTCTCATGTTGTCCGTGCTCACCCCTCCCCGTCCCATCCCGCCACCCGTAGTAAGTTAGTTGTTGCTGCCGTGTTGGATAGATGGCGCCGTGGTCATTAACACCTAGGAAACATTTGATTATTTTATATTGTGTCTTCTTTTAATTTTTTTGCCTCTCCTCCGTCTCCTAAGGAAGGACTTTCAATGCTCATTGTAGATGATTTTCAACCAATGACGACGCTTGGAACTTGCTAGCGCCATCAACGCCGAATATTTCTCCTTGTCCTTGTGTTCCTCATCAGCCTATAAATGTTCCCACTGCTAGGACACGGCCCACAGTGGATCGTCCCCATACAAGAGGTCGGACATAGAATGAAAAATTAAAAAAGTATTTAATTAAAAAAAAAATATATACAGTTGCATTCCTCTATTGAAGAACAACAAAAAATGTTACTACGCTTTTTTTATTTGACCAGCACTTTAGGAGCCATTCGATGAAAACTGTTATTTTTGTATGGAAACGAACACAAAAATGTCTGTATCTCATGATTCCCTCCTTGTTTCGATTTGCGGTTTTCACTACTGTCTATTTTACCTATTTTATGCCACGTTTTCTTCAAGGACACATGGTGCCCGCAGAGCGCCCCTTTCGAGATATTTTGCCTATAGTAACTATCTTTGTTATTGTATTACTGATGGAATGGAGGTACATTAAGTATACTTATTACTGAGAATTAGTCATCACTAAGTAGTTCCTTAAATAACAGGTGCATTTGTGAGTACTTTAATGACTTATTAACGCTTTTGTTGCAATTTAACAAAAGCGTTAATGAGTCATTAAGTAACGACTACCAGTACTTGCTTAATCTAATTATTTATTATAATTACTAAGAATTACACATAAGAAGTTAAATGAAGAAAAGGTGCATTAGTGAGTTCTATATGTATATTGAAAAAAAACATATCGGTAATGAGTTGTGACATCGCATTAACAATAACAAATCAAAAAGAAAAGAAATGTTTTATGATGTTGATGAATAAGAAAATACGTATTTATAATTTTTTTAATTATATAATATAACACTGTAAAATATATTTAAATCTTTAAATAAATTACACTTAAACCTGTAATAATTTATAAATAAAAAATAAAACAATTACTAATAACTAAATTGTAAATATTGATTATAATAAAAAATAAATAAACTAATACTACCTTAAAGTTACTAACAATTATATTACTATAAGACTTAAACTATATTTTCTTCGTCTTCATCAATAACGACATCATGATCATTATTGTCGTCATCTTCTTCAATGTCACTACATTCCGAAACTGCTCCAACTATTGTATCTGTTGAAATGTCAATAAGCTCCAATTCACTCTGGTCATGTATGAGCAAATCGTCCAGTTCTCTAAATGAAGATTTTTTAACTCTATTGGGCATCCTCGGTCGTAGGCTCGTTAGAAGAGGATCGGAAGATAAAAGAAGATTATGAAGAATGTCTTCATTAGTGGCGATGCTACTGTGCTTTCGCGTATGAGTTTCTCTAAATTTACGAAAATCCTTGTTTCTTGCTTCAGATGCTTCCTCAGACAAAAAACCTATAGGCACTACTGATAGGTGTTCCACTATCTGCGATCCATGAATCAGCAATTTATGCAAACTTGATGACATGTTATACCATGGATATAACTGTACGAAGAAATTTGCTGTTTCATCACAATATAACTTGAATTTTTGGATTTCAATTTTTTCGCCTGAGGAAATGCTTTGCAAAATTACAGCGAGTCTTCTAATTAAATTGACGTCTAATTTTGTAATTTCCGCAGTCGTTTCAGGGTTTGCAAAAAACCTTCTAGCAGTATTTCCAGTGTTTGTATTGCCACTACCCTGCTTTACAACATCCAGAAGTAAGCCTGTGTTTCTTCGGAAAGCAGCTTGAATAGCTTCTTTCTTATCTTTAACAATTCTTTTATTATCGTCACCTTTTGCTTGCCATGATTTTATGTCCATTCTGTAGGCAATGTGTAATAAACACTCCATAGACCGAATCCAAGCATGCAACGAACTAAATCCATGCTTGTATAAATCTTCGTTCACAGGTTTAGCTCTCACTTCTTCCAAATTATTCATCTCACTTGGGCGAGCTTTGCACAAATCACATACTGCTGCCGATGTTCCCGATATGATTGAATGTACCTTACCATCAATCATGGTTAACCACAGATTGTGCGTAACAGTAGCATTGCCGCAAGCAGTTGGGTTCAGTTCACGAATCTCGGTCTCAAATATATCCATTTCAGCCTTTACATTTGCTTCCGTTTCTTTCATAAACGTAAATGAAATCGGACGACAATATGTGGTTGACGATGGCCGATCATTCTGCCACATTGTGTTTCCACTAGAAGTCACTAACTTAAGAGGTACAAGACTTGCCAGAAATACACTGGATAAATCTTGTTCACTTGTTGTTGTTCTTTGATGATAAATGCTTTGACTTGAAGCTCCATCAAAACCCCATTTACTGTGAAGCACAAGTTGTTCACCAGCATCAAAATTCGGTTCAAGTGAATCGATCAGCCTCCTAACTGTGAGATCAAGGAGGGCTTGGAGTCGTATCTTTGCGGAAGTATCAGTCACAGTTACGTCTTCTTTTGCTGGGTAACACTTAAGTTTTTCTTTCACTAACATGTAATAGCTTGGGTATTTCGCATGACCTTCTTTAAAACTAAAGTCCCTAAGTGTGATGTAACGCCACTTGGATAACTGCATGTGAACGTAAAGAGCAAGTGCTTTGTGAGTAGGAACTTCACGAAGCAAAGTATTCTGTTTAGTTTCCAGGACATTCAGAACGGTTGAGACATGTTCAGGATTTCCCAGCAAATGCTTCATGATTCTGGCCACATCGTTTTTTCCGGCAGACTTAAGTGCACTTTCAACAGTATGTAAAAGCTCATCTGGACGACTGCAACTAGCCATATTTTCATCAACACGTCTTCTTTTCTGTCTACTGGATAAATCTTCAAAGCGTTTTCGAGGAGATTTAAATGATGAAGTTGATGCATCTGATTTTGATGGACTGATTACCTCTTCTGTCTCATCTTTAGCTTCTTCAGTGTGAACAATATTTTCCTTAAAGCAATTTGGCCAAATGATATCGGAACTTAACCACTCTCTGTTCTTGTCCATGAACTTGTCCACTGTCCTTCTTGATTGCACCCATTTGGACTAAACCCGATAACAAAATCGTCGACACCAGTTCTTTAGGTCCGACACATCATTTTCACTTAACTGGACGTTACTATTCGACTTCAATGTATTACATAAATTTTCATAGTCACGAAGACCTTTATGATTACGAAGAGCAAAATAAAGATCAAGATAAGTAGAAAACCCACGGAAAGCCATAATGACAACACTTGGTAGAGGTTGAAATTACAACTGAATAATATTTGCAAAACACACTAAAATATATAGGGCAGCAAGTTGCAACTAGTAATGAATTTGATAAGCTAATGATGACATACATTCAGTCAAAAAAGTATCGGGAATGGATGATTTGTTTATGGTTCCAAATTCAAATTTTTGTTTTTTTGTAGTTGTTAGATTGGCTTGTTTTCCATTTTGGCGCGGAGTTTGAGTTGCATCTGTTATTTATATTAAATACAGTGCTGGTTTTAGTAATATCATATATAGTGTGTATTGCGAATTTCATAATGGACAAAAATATCGAACAAAGAGTTTGTCTTAAATTTTGCATCGCCAATGGAATTTCGTATTCGGAGTCACTGAAAATGTTACAGAAGGCTTACGGTGAATCGACTTTATCAAAAACTCGTGCTTATGAGTGGTTCAAAGCGTTCAAAAGCGGTCGAGATGTGATGGAAGATTTGCCTCGCTCTGGTAGGCCGTCAACGTCTGCAACTGAAGTTAACATCGCAAAAGTGAAGAAAATAGTGACTGAAAATCCCCATTCAACTCTGAGAGAGATAGCCGCCGAACTTTCTGTATCTCACGAGTCGATCCGTACCATTTTAACTAATCATTTGGGTATGAAACATGTTGCTGCTCGGCTAGTCCCAAAAGATCTGAATTTTCTCCAAAAACTCAATCGCATGAAAGTAGCTGAGGACATGCTAGAACGAGTCAGTTCGGACCCAACATTCATGAAACGCATTGTTACTGGTGACGAGACGTGGGTTTACGAGTTTGACATGCAAACTAGTCAACAAGCTTCGGAGTAGCGCCTTCCAACTGAACCGAAACCGAAAAAACCACGCCAAAGTCGATCAAAAGTCAAAGTCATGTTGACTGTTTTCTGTGACTATCGCGGTGTTGTGCACTCTGAATTCTTACCGGAAGGTCTAACGGTAAATAAAGAATATTATTTGAGCGTTATGCGGCGTTTAAGAGAGCAAATTCGACGAAAAAGGCCAGATTTGTGGAAAGAAAATTCTTGGATTTTGCACCACGACAATGCGCCTTCGCACAAGGCTATCATTGTGAACGAATTTTTGACCAAACACTCAACAAATACCATCCAGCAACCACCATATTCACCAGATATGGCTCCTGCTGACTTTTTTCTTTTTCCTAAACTCAAATTACCACTTCGTGGCACCCGTTTTCAATCGATAGAAGACATAAAGGAGAATTCGCGGCGAGAACTGAACTCAATTCCGGAAGCAGCGTTTAAAAAATGTTTTGATGAATGGATTATTCGTTGGCGCAAGTGTATCGTTTCTAAAGGAGCATACTTTGAAGGTGATAAAATAAATTTGGATGAATAACAGACATTTTGTGTATTATTGATCTTTTCCCGGTACTTTCTTGACAGAGTAGTATGAGCCAATCACAATGCAGAGCTTAAGGGCTGTTAACATGGTAATTACAATAACTAATTAGATTAAGCAAGTACTGGTAGTCGTTACTTAATGACTCATTAACGCTTTTGTTATATTGCAACAAAAGCGTTAATAAGTCATTAAAGTACTCACAAATGCACCTGTTATTTAAGGAACTACTTAGTGATGACTAATTCTCAGTAATAAGTATACTTAATGTACCTCCATTCCATCAGTAATACAATAACAAAGATAGTTACTATAGGTAAAATATCTCAAAAGGTTCGCTCTGCGGGCACCATGTGTCCTTGAAGAAAACGTGGCATAAAATAGGTAAAAGACAGTAGTGAAAACCGCAAATCGAAACAAGGAGGGAATCATGAGATACAGACATTTCTGTGTTCGTTTCCATACAAAAATAACAGTTTTCATCGAATAGCTCCTAAAGTGCTGGTCAAATAAAAAAAGCGTAGTAACATTTTTTGTTGTTCTTCAATAGAGGAATGCAACTGTATATATATTTTTTTTAAAATTAAATACTTTTTTAATTTTTCATTCTATGTCCGACCTCTTGTATGGGGACGATCCACTGTGCGGCCTCCTCTCAATGAGAGGGATAGGGGGATAGGGGGCTAGCGCCATAAACACCGAATATTTCGCCTTGTCCTTTACCAGCTGAAACTTGTCATTTGCGAATGAACCCCAACCGAAAGCATTTTTCTTTGAGACAAGGTACATACAGCGAAAACCATCTGACATATAAAGATTTTCACCTGTCGTTCCAGGTAGTCAGACGCTCGGAAGCCTGACAACCAGGCTTATCAAGGGGTATCGTGTTACCTACAACCTGAAACTCTACAGAAAAGGCAGCGCAAGCACATTGCAGCAAACAATTTGACCCATGGCCCGTTCCGAAGTGTTTGGTTTACAATTGCCGCTATCTAGCAAGGACGTCGCCAGCTTTTGAGCTAGGGGGTGGGTGAGGGCAAATGGATTTTTAAGGGTTTTTAATAATTACGGATGTAGCTGAAGTTCTTCTAGGAATATAAAATTCAGATGTACTTTTTTGACAAATTGATTTTCGAAGTATACATTCGCTCATGAGCTATCAAAAAGTACCAGTTTAACATCCTAAACGGCATAGATTCCTTACAATCAGCACTTTATCGTGGAGAGGTGACAAAATTAAAAAAATATATTGATAATTTCGATTTCTGAAAAACTACCCAATTTGGATTGGCATTAGTTCAAATTTCACCGTACGTGTTTTTTTAGGATACTGTGTTTGATTCCTTAAAATATTTCGGTGAACTTGTATTATCAGTGTTTTCATTATTTTATTGTCGCATTGTCGTCTTCACCTTGTATATATTTAAAATCACCTTTTAAAACCTTCATGTATTTAATACTCCACTCGATAGGTTTGGAAGAAAAAAAATATTCGAACCCCATGATATGGCACCCAAAACCCACCATGTTTTACTATTCAAATTTTAATGTAGCCTGTGATACTCGCGCCGAAATTTTGATAAAAGTAAAAATTTGATAAACTTACCATTAGAACTCCTCGGCACATGAACTTCAAACATTTGTGGGTAATTGTTAGCTACATAACTATACGCTTCACGTAACCAATCAAAAAACCGCCTCTTCGCCCTTGTCTGTCTGTCTTCACCTAGGAAGCATTTGATTATTTTAGATTGTGTTGTCTTTTAATTTTGGTGCCTCTCCTCCGTCTCCTAAGGAAGGCCTGTCAATGCTCATTGTAGATAATTTTCAACCAATGACGACGCTTGGAACTAGCTTTTATAGCGTCATCAACGCTGAATATTTGTCCTTGTCCTTTGCCAGCTGGAACTTGTCATTTGCCAATGAACCCCAACCGAGAGTTTTTATCTTTAAGTGGTCAAGGTACACATACGGAGAAAACCATCCGACATTCAAAGATTTTCACCTGTCGTTCCAGGTAGTCAGAAGCTCGGAAGCCTGACAACCAGGTTTATCAAGGGGTATCGTGTTACCTACAACCTGAAACTCTACAGAAAAGGCTAAGCACATTGCAGCAAACAATTTGACCCATGGCCCGTTCAGTAGTGTTTGGTTTTCAATTGCTGCTATCTAGCAAGGGGGTCGCCAGCTTTTGAGCTAGGGGGTGGGGGCGGGTTTGAAATAGATTTTTAAGGGTATTTACTATTTACGGACGTAGCTGAAGTTCTTTGAATATAAAATTGTTTAAAACTTTACTTATCTACAGGGTGATTGTATAAGATGATTGTAGTAAGATTTTGTTGCACGATGCCTACTTTCACACTATAACTAATTATTTGTACTTTCAAGAAATCGGTAGCACGATGCCAACATTTTGAAACCATCATACATTAGATCGCACGATGCCTACTTTTTATTTTTTTTCGCAGTTTGCCTATTTTATGAAAAATCTAATCTGACGATAGCAATATGTCTACTTTTGTACAGTCTAACACAAATATTTCTAACCGAATAGCTTTTCCACTTTGATTTTAACAAAATAAATGACTATTATTAGTTATTTATTTTGTTAAAATCATACCAAATTATAACTGTTTTTACTTATGAGATATTCATTTGACTATTTAAATTATAAAGATTATTTAATAAATAAATGAAGGTTGGTAGTACTGGTGTCGCGCTGTTGTTGGTCCGTTGTGAGTTTCCGGGCAATAGTGGGGCGACACTGGTTATTTAGATAGTTTATAAAAGGAGAACTCGGGCAGTTGGTTGGCTAGTCAATAGAGGCACCACCAGCGCCGGCCCAGCTGCCGGCTCGGAAGCCGAAAAGAAGGAGTTCACAGCCCGCGCCATCCAGCTGCTGATGGACCTAATTGGTGCCATCAGGCAGGGTCAGGACGTGGAACTGGTCGTCCTTGACAGCCTAGCTGCGTTACTCTCCTTGTACAGTGGATAGACCGTCAAGGATGACTCAGGAGCGTCCGCGACCGGCAATGCATGGTCGCCCCCCCTCCGCCGCCTTCACCACCGGATTGACCCAGGTGAGCTGTTCCTCGCTACACGCAGCTTACCTGCACAATATGACTCTACACACATTACGCACACCCAGCTGCGCGACTTGTTCTAAGTTAATATAGGCAGGGCGCGCAGCTATGGCCACACATGCACTCCTCTACAAGCACGTAGACACACGCGTGGACGCGGCCCTCGGGCCCGCGGAAAACGCAAACTTGGGCGGTGTTACACATACAATACCGCCCACACACACACGTCGTTTCCGCAGCCCGAACCACTGCCGGCTAGCTCTGGTTAGTGGGGCGGGCGGGAATCACACATCCACTATAGGCGCGCTGTAAGTCGGTGCCTCTGTCGCTGGTTGTCCCCCGCTGGGCCTCCCTCGGTAACCGGGGGTCTCACCACAAGGAGACAGACCGCCGGGGCACTGTGAAGAAAGCAGCGCTGTGCAACAGCGCTGTGGCGCGCCTACAGGACACATACAGCAGCCACACACATGGGCGCATGTTACATGCGCCCAATAGGATCAAGGACAATTGGTCCAACATAAGGACGGGTCCGTTTTTACGGACCGAGGTATGGCCGCCGCGGTCAGAGGGCATAGCCCTGAAACCACCTGCCGCGCCCCCTGGCGGGGGCGCAGCGAATTCCAATTGTATTGGTTGGCTAGTTCGGTACGAGTAACATCTCCGTAGTGGTGCCATAATGGTATATTTGTATCTAAGAATAGAAAAGTGAGTTATAATTGTGTCTGTGTGTTTGATTAAAGTGAAGTTTAAATGTTGTGATATTTATATTATAATGTGGTTATAATAATGAAAATAAAAAAATAAAAAAACCTTTTATTTCTAGCAAAACACAAAAGAAAATACCTTAGATTCTATTTAACTGTAGAATTAGATTCTATTAAACTGTGAAAGTATTTTTGTTAGTAGGTACATAAGTAAAGTTTCTTAGTTTAAGATGTTAGTTTAAAATAATTTTACATGAATTTTTGATTTTTATTTCAATATGACAATTTGTGTTAGTAAAATTAGGTTTAGTTCTTAAACTCTTAAATTTAGTTGTTAGTTTTATTTTACTTAAACTTAAATATTTCGTTGTCTGCTAGAACTCCTCTGCAGGTGAAGGCCTCCCCCAAGATAGCCAGTCCTCTCTGGATTGGGCTACTTGAATCCAGTTGGGGCCTGCTTTTTTTTTCAGCTCATCTTCCCATCTATCTACAGGTCTACCTCTTTTTCTTTTGCCTTGAGGGCCTGCCCATGCGGTCACCCTTTTGGTCCATCTCTGGTCTCTTAGGCGTGCCACATGTCCGGCCCACTTCCATTTTAGTGATTGAGCATGTATCAATACATCTCTTGCCTTGGTCCTGTCTTATTTTTATGTGTCCTATTTTTTGTATTTTTTAAATATTCATCATACTGCGCTCTATTCCCCTTTGGCATGTAGTTATTATTTCTTTTGTTTTTTTGTAAAACGTCCATGTTTGACACGCATACGTTGGGTATAAGGAGTTCAGTACCTTAATTTTGGTTTTGATCGGCATGCTGCTTTTGAAAATGTCCTTCAATGCCCAGTATTTGTTTCACGTTAACTGTTTCCTGCGCTCCATTTCTTGGTCGTTGTTTTTTTGGTCAAAGCTAAGTTGTTTACCTAGGTATATATAGTTGTCTGTATACTTGAGAGCCTCTTTTTCAACATATATTGTTCTCTTAGTGCTGTTAGTCATCACCATTGTTTTGGATAGGTTCATTTCCAAGCCTACTAGTTGACATTGAGTGTCTCTATCATGTGCTGTAATTCTGATACTGTTGCTGATAAGAGGACCAAGTCGTCTGCAAATCTTAGATGACTTAAATAGGCTTCATTGATCTTAATACCCCGATCTTTCCAATCGAGTTGGCTGATAATTGACTCTAGTGTTGCTATAAACAGCAGTGGAGAGAGAGGGTCGCCTTGTCTTACTCCCCTTTTGACCGGAAACCATGGCCCAGCTGTCTCTAGTTTTACTCTACTCTTGCTACTATTGTATATACTTTTGATTACACAGATGTATTATTTTTCTACTCCTTGTGTTTTTAGAGTTTCTCATATATGCTGTGCTGTGGTTATACTCGCAATACTTAATTAAAATAACTGTTGGCATTTACTGTGTTTATTGTGGTGATCCTTTACATCAGAAGTGATACGAAAAACGTACCCTGATAAGACCGCAAGCGCACTCGAGGGAGAAGTGCGTCCAAAAATGTTACGAGCTCATCATCGACCTCTGGTTCAGTTATATGAAGATCTAGCAGCAACAGCAGCAGCTCTGATAGGCATAAAAAATAGGCATAAAACAATGAGTCGCACCAGGCGTGCATGGTACGACTCGCTTCAAAAAAACAAAACATGGACTACCTGGAAATGGAAGGATTGGCGAAATACATTATTAGTTACATTGCAAATTAAGCGTTATATGTACAGTTTGTTAAAAGACTTGGTCCAAACGAAACCTTTGGATGGTTAATCATTATATAAAAACCGATTCGTGCTCCGAGGTCTCACATGGGACTCGGGTTGTTATAATGGTTGACAATGCTGAGATTAGTGTAGTCATATATATTTGTGTGCTTGCCGGTTTAAAATTTAATTGGTAGGAATTTCACGGAGGATAAAAGAATTATGTATGTATGTGTAGTAAATAGCCCTTCTTTTTGCCCCATTAGTAAGTACCAGGTAGCTTTAGAATCATTAGGACAAACTTCTTGCGTGGAGTTAGATATTGAATTAATAACGAATAAACCAGTTAGTCAAAGACCCTATCGCATGTCTGAATTGGAAAAGGCAGCAAATAGATAGATTATTGATGACCTATTAGAAAATGGAATAATTAGCGAAAGTAATTCCGCTTACGCCAGGTTCCATTAGTTGATAAACCTTCGAGTGAAAAACTCTCTAAATAAAATAACTGTCAAAAAAAAATACCCAATGCCCATTGTAGAAGACCTTATAGACAAAGTTAGAGGATTTAAATGCTACATCTATAGATTTAAAAAGTGGCTAGAACCAAATTTCTTAAATGAAAACTCTATTTCTAAAACTGCTTTCAGTACCCCAGATGGGCATTTTGAATTTAGAAGGATGTCATTCGGTTTATGCAACGCACCATTTTTATTTTTTTTTTCGGATGGGAAATCATCAAATGACTTCTCCGGCTCTGGGCGGAGCAGGAGGGAGTGTCAGACTTTTATTGACTAAAACCCATCCATGTTCCTTCATCGCCCTTTGTGTTCCGGGGCCGTCAGGCATCGGTCCTTGCGGACCCCTTCCTTTTTGCTGACCTTCTTTGAGGCGTGCGTGGAACACGAACGCACTGTCGACACGGCCGGTCGTCATGAGACGGACGGACGGCGAGCTAGCCCATAGCCCACCGTCCACAGGCCCGCGCCTACGGTGGCCGGGGGCCACGTGGTAGCCCCCGACGCCCGGGGCGTCTCCCGCGGCGGCCGGGACGCTGTGAGGTTCTCTCCCTCTCACGTTCCGCCACCTCCTTCTCTGGCATTACTGCTTCGCAGAAGGAGGTGATGGCGTCCCATTCCGTCTCGCTCCGGACCATGGCTTGCACCAGGGCTGGACGCGAGAGGTCGCCGCCGCCAATCGCCGCTTCGAGGACACGGCGGTGCTCCGCCCACGTAGGGCACACGTCCACCGTGTGCTCCACCGTGTCCTCCGGTCGATCCTCGCAGTGGAAACACCCGGGCGATTCCTCCCGCCCGATTCGGTGCAGAAACCTCCCGAAAACACCGTGTCCGGTAAGGACCTGCGTCAGGCGGAAGGTGAGGACGCCCTGGCGTCTCTCAATCCACTCCTCAAAGAGAGGACTTATCGCCACTTTCGCGGCGTGCCCTGCAGGGGGTTGCGACAGTCGCTCTCTCCATGTCGCCATGAGATCCCGCCGGAAGTCTGACCGCTGAGCGACAATTTGTCGCGGCAGCGGAGTTTCGCCCCGGCGTAGCGCCTCCGCGCGCCATTCATGCAGGCGCGCGAGGACTATTGCCTCCAGATCCCATGGCGGCAATCCGGCAAGGAGGCACGCCGCCTCGCGGGCAATCAATGCAACGCACCATCTGTATTACAAAAGTTAATGAACAAAGTCATAAGTAAACTACGTTTTGGTAAAGTTATTTGTTAATATGGATGATCTATTAATCGCTACCAAGTCAATATTGACAAAAATGCTAATCAGACGAAGTATTAAATGTATTGCAAAATAATGGTTTGACAATAAATTTAGAGAAATTTTACTTTTTCCAGAGCTCTGTTATCTTTTTTGGGTACGATATTTCAGAAGATAGTATACGACCAGGTAAAAAGAAATTGAAGGCAGTAGAAAACTATCCTGAGCCCAAAACGGTGCATCAAGACAGTTTTTAGGTCTCATTCATTATTTTAGAAAATTTACAAATAATTGCGCTCTTATAGCAAAACCCTTGACAGAGCTTTTAAAAAAAGATGTCAAGTGGGAGGGGGGATCCGAACAAATTTCAGCAGTTAATAAATTAAAAAACGAGTTGTCACTTTGTGTCACTTTGTTGTCTTTATTAAAAATATGTGACCACAAATTACCAACTATTTTATACAACGATGCTAGTCGTATTGGTGTAGGTTGCATACTGACTCAAATTACTGGTACTGATGAAAAGTCAATCCATTTCTATAGTCGACAGACTTCGAATGAGGAGAAAAAGTACCACTCCTTTGAGTTGGAATTCTTAGCTATAATTGTTGCGCTTCAAAAATTCCGTCACTACGTATTGAGGTCCACTTTTAAAACTTATACTGATTGCAATGCTGTTAAATACACAATAAATAAGCAGGAAATTAATTCTAGAATTGGTAGCTATGCGTATTGCTTACACAAGAATTCACGTTTGAAATAATACAGAAACCCGGAGCTCAAATGCAACATGTTGACTTTGAGCCGAAACCCTGTTGATACAAATTCTACCCCCATATGCAATGAAAGCGTATTGGCTATTACCGAAGCAGATTGGTTATTATCAGTTCACTTACAAGATCCAAATATTTGTGCAATTACAGAAATATTACAGTCAGGCCAGGCCGAGCTTAATAAGAAAGTGTAAAATGATTATGAGCTATTAGGTAATAAGGTATACCGCCGGACTAATTACTATAGTAGACGATGGGTTGTCCCTAAACAGTGTATTTGGCAAATTATAAGAGCTTATCATAACGAACTTGGCCATTTTGCTGTGGATAAGACAATTGAAAGGATAAAATCTTGATAACAAGAAACCAATTTTTGGGAAAGCAATAATGGTTTCCCAAAATTAAGAAAGTGGTATCCAAATGTATTAAAAATTGTATTACTGTATTTACTATAAAAATATCCATGGCAAAAAGGAAGGCAAACTGTTTCCGATACCTAAATATGCAAAACCCTTTAACACGCTTCACATAGACCACCTGGGTCCATTTGTAAAAACTACGCGTAAAAATACCTACCTTTTGGTTACTGTTGACTCTTTTACAAAATTTGTGTTTATATCACCTGTTCCTTAATACTAAGAGTCAAGTTGTTATTAACGAATTTGACAAAATATCGGTAATCCGAAGCGTTTTATATGTGATGCTGGAAGTTTTTTCACATCCAAGTTGTTCGTAAAGTACTGCCAGGACAAAAATATTCATAGCTACTGCTGTTCCACGCTCAAACGGTCAGGTGGAATGCTTTAATCGCACCATCCTTGACGCATTGAGAAGTATGGGTACTAACACCAGCTACGACAAATGGGACACTCATATAACCAGTATCCAACAAGGCATTAACAGTATCATTAATAAAACCACTTCAGCCATTCCCAGTGAAGTGATTTTTGGATAACGTCTTCAAACTGATGCTGACAAACTGACACAAGAAAATCAAACTGTTGACGTTACGCTATTAAGAAATACTGTAATAGTTGTATCCAAGGAATTTGGAATCGAAAGCCTGCTTTTGTTAGTCTGCACTGGAGACAAACAAAATCAGACTTTCGATTCCAAAAGAAAAGAGGCTCACAATTACAACATCAACGATTTGTTAGTTATAAAAATTCCTAGTAAATCTAATGAGGGACAAGCAAGTGCTATGGAGGAACCACGTGTGCTGAGAATATGAAACCTTGGATCAAGTTGGCAGATTTAGTTGACAGTTTGGAAATGGCCTCAGATGTTGTCAGGTATGAATTGAACCCAAATAATGATTCGATTTATTCAAGATATTTTTTACTACTTGTTAAAAGCTGTCTAGTGCATTTGCATCCAACATAATATTTTGGTATTTGGATTGTGTTGTGTTCCGGTATTTATTCATGTAAAATAAATCTGTGATAATTTTGGTTTGGGATTAGCAGCAACTAGGGTTGGCTAAAGGCATCGCCTAGGCTGAACTGCAAGCTCTAAACTAACCAATGACTGACCGCTGATGGAACAGTTACAAGCACATCTAGATACCAATATTATTCAAGGTGATAAGTTTTTTGAATTGTGGTCTTTCTTCTGCTGGCCGTTGATGGAATAGCAGAGTAGACGCTCAGTTCAAATGACGAGTAATTTGTAATTACTGCGTAACCTTTTAATAATTGTGACTTATTCATATACTTTGTTCTCAGCAATTGCACCAGACTGGGACGCTATCCAAAGACGTATGTTGTCGCCTCGAAGACAGCCATACATTTTTACGCATAAAATTCGTTATTTTGATTAATGGTTATATTATAAGTTATTTCTTAAAATCATACTAAATTATAACTGTTTTAAGCACTACTTACTTTAAATGATAAAGATTATTTAATAAACATGAAGGTTGGTAGTAATGGTGTCGCGCTGATGTTGGTCCGTTGTGAGTTTCCGGGCAATAGTGGGGCGACACTGGTTATTTAGATAGTTTATAAAAGGAGAACTCGGGCAGTTGGTTGGCTAGTTCGGAACGTGTAACATCTCTGTAGTGGTGCCATAATGGTATATTTGTATCTTAGAATAGAGAAAAAATAAATTCTATTATTAGAATGGTTTGCGCAATACCCGCGATTTCCACGAACATTCCTGGCACCGTAACTTGACGCTCTACGGCGATGTACTATTGAGGATACTCCCGCCTGATCACCACTAAGCTAATTTTTGCTTGCACTTACAACATAGAAATGCTCTCTAGCCCCGCCCCGTTGAATTTGTATAGAAATAATAAATGAAAAGATACCGATCGGCCGAGCGCACTGACGACGCACGCCAAACGAGAGATATTGTTATTTTGCGCGCCAAAGTTGACGCTTGCCTAATAGGCCTAAAATTTAAGGGGGCGTGGCTCGGTGCCTCTGCATGATTTAAGCAAAAAAAGATTAAACTGATCAGGCGGAAAAACCACGACTGTACATGGGCGCCGCGGCTGTCTTGTCACGTGTTTCTTGGCGCAGCAGAATTTTGATGCGCACCGTGTGGTTGCCTACCATTGTGGTTACTACCTCGAAAATATCTCGATGTATTTCGACTACGAAATCTACGATGAGCAAATTTATTATTTCGAGGAGGCTGGTGATTATATGACATAACGGCCTGACGCTCCGATGATAAGCTGCTTTCATCTTCGGCTAATCTAATGGCATCCTTTAATGAGGTCAAATTTCGTGCTGATATAATTGTCCCTATCTTTTGGCTTTTTAAACCCTCGGAAAAACATCTAATAGCGTTCCTTTCATTGAGTGGACGCAATATTTCGTACGCTTTGTCATCGCCATTAGCCTGGGAAATTGTTAAATCTACAAACAACTTTTCAAGCTCTTGGCCAAACTCTGTAACTGACTTTTCACCTTGCCTAGCTTTTTGTAATCTAGACTGTAAAGCAGTATCTGACTTACGAGTAAGTAAATATTTACGCATATCTTCTAAAAGCAACTCAACAGAAGTATAAGAAGTAGCCAACCGCATTTTTGCTCCACTTGTTAATCGACTCTTTAAAACAAAATTGATTAAAGTCGCCTTATCACCATCATCAAATATTGAGTCATACAATTCAATCGCAGACATTAATTCGTTTGTTACCTCTTCATCACCAGTCATTTTAGGCAATAGGCTTACAGCCGTCTTTAAATTAAACTTTTCACTTGTTACTGGCATTGTTGCTGATTTATTTTGACTGATCACTACTCGTGCCAGATTCCAACTCAAATTTCAAGATTTTATCATAGCATCTATTTATGCATGAACACAGAAATAATAATTCTATAAACACTTCTTTAGGCAAACTACTTAAAATCTTTTTAAACGACACAAATTAGTCTTAGGTCTTATAGGTCTTAGCTTCTATAATCTTAATCTCATAATTACTACCTACTCTTCTTGCAGGACCTAACTTAGAAATATAATCCGTACAATGTTTTAATTGCTTATAAATATCTGATAGTTCTAACTCTATACTAATCCAATCCAATAATTAGATATCGGATTCCTCAACTTTATACCAAAATTACACAATTCAAGTTGGTAAATTTACTCAATAATACATATATTTTATAAAAGAGATTGAGACGCGCGGCGCGTGGCTATTAGTTACAACTTACTTGTTGGTTACGCTTGCTTACACATTAGTTTCTAGATTCTCGCGCTCTGTGAGTTCCTTGCGACGTCGGTAGTTGACACGGGACAGGACTCGCTCTAAAGCATCACTCCTCAGCTGCTTCTGCAATGCAATGCGATGCCACACTAACTGGATAGTTAGTGTGGCATCGCTTGTACAGGCAGAAGAATCCAATCAGTACCGCCAATGGCATACTGGCGCTTATTATGGGCAATGTTGTTCGCCTGAAGGTGTTCCGCCGTCGCTTGTGCGTGGTTGCTTCCAGCTGCAGACTGCGCAATAACCACTTGCTCCTTGCTTTTTGTAGTTCCCATAGTCTTTCGATGTCTCAAATTGCAAATATCTCAAAGCTCGGTGCGACGTTCCAAATATAAATGAAGGTTGAAAGTCGTTGTTGTGTGACTGGCAGGGTCGTTGCAGTATGGTAATTACAGTGACATGAGGACTGGCAGGGTCGCCATGTAGTGTGACCAGGTCGCTAGGTTGGAAGAGTTGAAATTATACGTCTGGTTGGTTTCATGGTCGGGTTTAATGTGTGTTATAAATACTTACAATTTATTGTAAATCTGTATTGCTGAAGAAGCACTTTAAATAAGGCTGTCTACATACATGCTTACTATTACTTACACACTACAGTGTGTTAGATTAAAGTGAAGTTTAAATGTTGTGATATTTATGTTCTATGTGGTTATAATCCTTAATTAAAATAACTATTGGCATTTACTGTGTTCATTGTGGTGATCTTTTACACATAGCATAGCATAGCATATTTACGCATAGAAATGTATTTGTAGATTAAGTAAAGTACTTCGTTTTTATTTTTTATGTTTCGTTCCTAGATATCGTTAAATTTATATAATATTAAATTATAGCATTTCCCCCACGACTTCGTCTGCGCGCCGCAACCAGGACTTAGTCTTTTATATTATTATGTTATAAAGATTGTTTACAAGATATAGAGAAGTAAAAAAAATCGGAGATTTTTATACGTTAGTACTAGTAAAATTATCGATTGATTTTATTTTTAATTTGTCCCTCATAATAATATGTATATTTTTGAAACACCCAAAGTAAAACAAATTTTGTGCTGACTGTACAAATATGGTAGGCTACTTACATTTAAAAAATACTGACGAAATCTGAAGTAGGCATGGTGCTATTAGAATAACTAAAAACTGCATCAAAATCGGAATAGTAGTATTGGAGAAAAATGGCAACATGTATTTGAACAAACAAACAAACACCCTACCACCCTACCCTAAACGCATACACCGTCTCCGTTCCGTCGTGGGTAATAACAAAACAGTTTTCATAGTGCGAAAGTAGGCATCGTGCTACATCATTGGGTGCAGGCCTTTAAAAGGCTGGTAGACCTTACTTGCTACAATTTTGAGCCCGATGACTTGGGGTCCAAACTGGGTAGTTTTTGAAAAAACGAACTTTTAAAGGCGTTGTAATATAATAATTTATATAATTATGTAATAACTTTATCACCTCTCCACCATAAAGTGCTGATTGTGAGGAATCTACGCAGTTCAGGATGTTAAACTGTAACTTTTCTGATAGCTCATGAACTAATGTATCCTCCAAAAACCAGTTTAGTCGGCGTAGATAACTTATAATCAGCACTTTATTGCAGAGAGGTGACAAAATTATAAAAATATTGAAAAGTTGATTTCTGAAAAACTAACCAGTTTAGATTGGCATTAGTACAACTTTAACCGTACGTGTTGTTTTTTTTTGATGAGCCTGTGTTGTTCTACTGCCAGGCAAATGCCACCCCCATTCTTTTCCACCTCTCTCGGTGTTTTTCCTTGTCTGGCCTAATCAATCAGGAATATTGGTTCCCTAACCTAATGTGACTCGTACCTTAGGTTAGGGAACCAATATTTATAAGTGGTATTGGATTTCTTCAACAGTTTTATTTGTATGAAAAAATATTTTTAAATGATGTTAGGATATTTTGTTTGATTGTTTAAAAATATTTCAGTGAACTTTTATTACCAGTGTAATATTTACTGTCGCATTGTCGTTGCCACTGATTTGTAATCACCTTTTAAAACCCTTCATGTTAATACTCCTCCACTCGATAGGTGAAAAAAAAAAAATATTCGAACCACATAATACGGCGCCCAAAACCTGATTTGTTATTTTTTTTCAAATTTTAATGTGAGCATGACACTCGCGTCGAAATTATGAAAATAGTAAAAATTGGATTAACTTACCATGGAAACTCCTCGGCACATGAACTTCTTCAAACATTTGTGGGTAATTTTTAGCTTCATAACTATACGCTTCACGTAACCAATCGAAAATCCGCCTCTTCGCCCTTGTCTGTCTGTCTTCACCTAGGAACCATTTGATTATTTCAGATTGTGTCGTCTTTTAATTTTGGTGCCTCTCCTCCGTCTCCTAAGGAAGGCCTGTCCAAGTTCCAAGCGTCTTCATTGGTTGAAAATTATCTACACTGAGTACATTGTAGATAATTTTCAACCAATGAAGACACTTGGAACTAGCTTTGCTAGCGCCATCAACGCTGAATATTTCTACAACCAGGCTTATCAAGGGGTGTTACCTACAACCTGAAACTCTATTTAAAAGGCTAAGCACATTCCAGCAAACAATTTGACCCATGGTCCATTCAGATTCTGGTTTTCAATTGCTGCTACCTAGCAAGGGCGTCGCCAGTTTTTGAGCTAAGGGGGGGGGGGGGGTTGAAATAGATTTTTAAGGGTATTAACTGTTTACGGATGTAGCTGAAGTTCTGTTAAAATTGATTAAATCTTTACTTATCTACAGGTTGACTAAGATTTTGTTGCACGATGCCTACTTTCACACTATAACTAAATATTTGTACTTCCAAGTAATCGGTAGCACGATGCCAACATTTTGAAACCATCATACATTAGATCGCACTATGCTTTTTAATGTTTGTTGCAGTTTGCCAATTTTATGAAAAATCTAATCTGACGATAGCAATATGTCTACTTTTGTACAGTCTAACACAAATATTTCTTACTGAATAGTTTTTCCACCTCAAGTGACTAGGTACTAAATTTAACGTTACTGGTATGGACGATGATTTTAAATAAAAGAATCAATCCTCCTGACATCACAATGTCAATAAATTCAAACAAATTTCCATCCAAAAAAAAAAAAAAAAAAAGGGGTGGGATAAATTTATAGGATACTTCACCCAATATACTTCACTTTGTAAGTTATTTTGGCAACACTTTTAGAACAATAAATTCGGTGGAAGGATGGCATTCTCGGCTAAACAAAATTATTATAAAAAGAAAACCAAAGTTTCCTATGTGCGTTACCCTGGCAAAATGTTGTGCATTTGAGAGATGAGACCATAACAAATAATTAGTGTATCATGAGGAGCAATTTGTTTACTAATAGCAAAATTTGTGTGAATTATAGTTTTAAAGTTATTTGAGAAAAACAGTTACAAAACGTTGGCATCGTGCTACCGATTACTTAAAATAACAAAAATGTTTTCATAGTGCGAAAGTAGGCATCGTGCTACGAAATCATTGGTATTTGGGTGCAGGCCTTGAAAAGGCTGATACTAGACCCTACTTGCTACAATTTTGAACCCGATGACTTGGGGTCCAAACTGGGTAGTTTTTGAGAAATCGAACTTACTCGTATAAAGGCGTTTTAATATAATAATTTATATATGTAATAACTTTATCACCTCTCCACCCTTCGAAAATCAATTTGTTCTAAAAATACATCTGCCTTAAAAGTAAGCGCCCTAAAGGTAAAATAGTTAGGTGACGTGTCGCTCCTAATTCAGCTTCAACTACGATGTCCAAACAGAATAAAATTACAGATTTAAATGCCTGATAGAATATTTTAAAATACACCTGAGAGAGACAGATCTTACCTGATCTGATCGACTAAAGTCTGGCGCATACAGTCAAACAGCTAACAGCACATAGTGGTTCTTATCCACCTTTCTCGGTGTTTTCCCTTGTCTGGCCTAATCAATCAGGGATATTGGTTCCCTAACTTAAGGTAACTCGTACCTTAGTTTAGGGAACCAATATTTTATAAGTGGTGTTCGATTTCTTTAACAGTTTTATTTGTATGAAAAAATATTTTTAAATGATGTTAGGATATTTTGTTTGATTGTTTAAAAATATTTCAGTGAACTTTTATTACCAGTGTAATATTTACTGTCGCATTGTCGTCGCCACCGATTGCTAATAAAAATACTCCTCCACTCGATAGGTCTGGAAAAAAAAAACCAAAAAAAATCCACATGATACGGCGCCTCGCAACTCGCCTTGTTAATTTTTTTCAAATTTTAATGTGAGCAATGACACTCGCGCCGAAATAATCATCATCTGCCTAGCCTGCCCGCCGAAATAATGACAATAGTAAAAATTGGATTAACTTACCATGAGAACTCCTCGGCACATGAACTTCAAAGATTTGTGGGTAATTGTTAGCTTCATAACTATACGCTTCACGTAACCAATCGAAAAACCGCCTTTCCGCCCTTGTCTGTCTGTCTTCACCTAGGAAGCATTTGATTATTTCAGATTGTGTCGTCTTTTAATATTAGTGCCTCTCCCTCTTCTCCTAAGGAAGGCCTGTCAATGCTCATTGTAGATGATTTTCAACCAATGACGACGCTTGGAACTATCTATGATAGCGCCATCAATGTCGAATATTTCTCCTTGTTCTTTGCCAGCTAGAACTTGTCATTTGCGAATGAACCCCAGCCGAGAGTTTTTTTCTTTGAGACAAGGTACACATACAGCGAAACCATCCTTTCACCCAGACTCAATGTTTTTATTGTGTCTGGACTACGCGGTTCTAGACAAACGTATAGTTTGTGGCCAATTATTTTATTAAATTAGATTTAAACTTGCTAAGGAAGCCTCAGTAGACGGTATTAACTTAACGTGTGAGGCTTATTACACCAACCATATAAGTGACATTAAGAACTTCCGTACAGAGTTATGGTCAGAATATTTTGACAGAAGGTCATTAACGAAAGGTATTTGGCACAGAACTTGGCAACCAACATATACCTTTACCTCATAAATTATGGTTTGAAAAATCCGATATGGGAAGGTATGACATAGTAACGAGTTTCAGACTTCGCTCGGGACACATTCCATTAAAATAAGTTCGCTTGTATGATGGGTAAGGTTGTTTCATCGAACTGTACTGAATGCGATGTAGTAGAAGATGTTCACCACAAGACATATTAATGGAGTGTGTCCGGAACGAAGCCCTTAGAAATTTTATAAAATTTAAAATTAATTTGATTCCCTCAGATGTGGGCTGGTGTAACAACATTTTGTGTTTCTTTTGTCGAGGGAGGCCAGACTGCTGTACAGGCTAACTCAAATGGGCATTAAAAATAGAGTAGCCTAAGTAAATCTATGGTGTGATTGTTTTCTGAAATATTTTTTGGATTCTATAATCTGTATTACAGGGGCGACATCTTCTTATTGAACAAAGTGGTGTTCGATTTCCTTAACAGTTTTATTTGTATGAAAAAATATTTTTTTATGTTGTTAGGATGTTTTGTTTGATTGTTTAAAAATATTTCGGTGAACTTGTATTATCAGTGTTTTCATTTATTGTCGCATTGTCGTCGCCACCTTGTATATATTTGTAATCACCTTTTAAAACCCTTCATATCAGTATTCCACTCGATAGGTTTGGATGAAAAAAATTATTCGAACCCCATGATATGGCGCCCAAAACCTGCCATGTTTTATTTTTTCAAATTTTAATGTGACACTCGCGCCGTAAAACTTAAGTATGTGAAAAATATTAAACCAAAACTATGATAATAGTAAAAATCGGATAAACTTACCATGAGAACGACGAGGAATAGTCGCAGTAAAATAATAATCATTCTCAACACCTTGGTTGTCCAAAATATTAAGAAGCCAGTCCCAAAACCCGCGCCTCTCCGCCCTTGTCTGTCTGTCTTCACCTAGGAAGCATTTGATTATTCAAGATTGTGTCGTCTTTTTATTTTGGTGCCTCCCCTCGTTCTCCTAAGGAAGACTTGTCAATGATCATTGTAGATGATTTTCAACCAAAGACGACGCTTGGAACTAGCTATGCTAGCGCCATCAACGCTGAATATTTCTCCTTGTCCTTTGCCAGCTGGAACTTGTTTTTTTGCGAACCCCAACCGAGAGTTTTTTTCTTTAAGACAAGGTACACATACAGCGAAAACCATCCGACATACAAAGATTTTCGCCTGTCGTTCCAGGTATTCAGACGCTCGGAAGCCTGACGACCAGGCTTATCAAGGAGTATCGTGTTACCTACAACCTGAAACTCTACAGAAAAGGCTAAGCAGCACATTCCAGAAAACAATTGACCTATGGCCCGTTCAGAAGTGTCTGGTTTTCAATTGATGCTGCTATCTAGCAAGGGCGTCGCCAGCTTTTGAACTAAGGGGGGAGGGGGGAGGGGGGGGCAGAAAGATGAGAAACAAGAATTTGTGTGGTACTACCGCTAACAACCCGACTTCCGATCTAGACCATACCTGGGAACCTTCTAGTTACGGAGTTATTGGGGGTCAAAGTTCCAGTTTTATCAGAAGTTTTTTTTAAAATGCATGTTTTAAAAGTAAGATTTTTACTTTAAACACCTGCACAACCCCCGTACTATTGAATCCATCTATCAACACAATGTTTTGAGTGCATTACATTGAGTCCGACCGTAAGTCCTGATGATTCACCGAAAAAAAAAACAATCGTTTCCCAGCAATAATTTTCGCATAAAGTTACTTAGTTTGATGTTCTGATGTTTAGTTGACGGCTTCGTGAAGGGTCTATTTACACCCTGTAGACTGCTAAAATCATAACTCTTCTTTTTGGCTTCGCCGTAGTCGGGTAAGAAATAGATTTTTAAGGGTTTTTACTATTTACGGATGTAGCTGAAGTTTTGCTAAGAATCTAAAATACTATAGCCACCTCAACAATGTTAGCACTTCGGGTTGTTTAGATCTTAACTTATCTACAGGCTGATTGGTAATTGAGTGCAGGCCCTGAAATGGGTGATACTACTACTACTACTATATTTGCTACAATTTTGGCCCCGATGACTTGGGGTCTAAACTGGGTAGTTTTTGAGAAATCGAACTTTTAGAGTTGTTTGGAAATTGTTTCACCTCTCCATCATAAAGTGCTGATTCTGAGGAATCTACGCCGTTCAGGATGTTAAACTAATACTTTTCTGATAGCTCATGAACGAATGTATCCTCCGAAAAACAAATTGGCAAAAAAATACATCAGCCTTTGGAAAATAAACTGCACCCAGTTACTAATCACCCTGTATATCTAAGTAGAAGTTGAAGTTATTTGAAAATACTTGGATTTGAAAGAAAATGTAAGCAGTCCAAGAAAGTTAGTTTTTCTTTAGTCCTTCTTTCAGAAATAGATGTTACTTAGTTGACATAACGGGACAACTTTAAGAACAAAAGTTCTAGGGCTCCAATAGCGAGTTCTAAATTTGTAACACCCTGCACAGCTGCAGCATATCCAAATCATTCTTGGAAGCCCATCGACTTACCATTGCTTCATGTCAAAATCGGACATTTTATATTAGACAGACAAAATATCCCACTTGTTTCATGCCATTCAGTTCTTTTTAGTGATACCAGGAACATTCAAATCGCTGTCTTGACAGGTACGATAGCCATTCTTCACACTTCTTGCAGTTTAATACTTGTCGAGTTAGTGGCGTCAAAATGTATCTTTTTTCTTTTTGTTGGTTTAAAAAACCCAACAACACTTACTTGTTCCTTGGAATGAAATCGAGCTCCTAAAAAGTTATCACAAGGAACCCTCTCGAGGAACCATCCTCGAGAGGGTTCCTTGTGATAACTTTTTAGGAGCTCGGTTCCTTCTCTACTATCCATACTATCCAATTCAGATAATAAAATTGAAACATTTGCTACCCTCCTCTACACCGATATCAATTTCCTAGACATAAAACTCATCAAAACGTGTAACCTTTATATGATAATCGTTTTTAATGATTTTTGGCGTATGGACCTTGTGATGATGATGATGCCCATCTAGCCGATTTCCGCCACAGCGACTGCATTTGATGGCTTTTTAGGGTGGTTGTCGAGTGTTTTGGTATGCTGCTTTTTCGTGTGCTCTCAAGTGGCTAGCATATCCAACTTTGGCCGAAAAACTCCGAGCACAAAGCGGACATGTCAGAACACTATTGACAAAATTAATTCTAGGTGGTCTAGCTCTAAGTCCGGCTGCGACCTGCCGATGCACACGACGTCTCCACTCGGGCCGATTTTGTGCCTGCTTTTCCCACACTAAGGGGTCAGTTTCGCATCTTTTAAAGTGTCTATTCTGAATATCCTTGAAACGTAAAAACTGACCACCACGTTTTCGTTTTCCTTCCTGGTGTTCCGAATTGAATATATGCGCTTCGCCAGTCTATCTTCGTGCATCCTACAAACATGCCCACACCATCTTAGCTGACGTCTCATCAAGTAGGCCTCTATGCCAAGGAGCTTGGCTTGCCTTAAAACGTTCGTGTTTCTAACACGGTCCGACCATCTGGTGTTCATTATGATTCGGAGGCATTTGAGATGGAATTTGTCCAAGGTCTTTATAAGTCTACCACGTTTCCGACGATTACAAAAGATTTGCAAGGACTATTGCCATTTGTATACAGATATCTTGGTCTTGAGCTTCAAATTGTGCGAACTGAAAACTTTGGGCTGCAATTTGCCAAAAACTGCTGCTGCAGCACATATTTAAGAATTCGAGCAAAGTCAAAGAAAAATCGAAAATTTTGCAAAAATGAAACACTGGCCTGTATAGTTATTTAAGTTGATCGCCGCCGCTCACCCGAGAGAACTCTGTCAAACGCTCGTGTTTACGTGCTAATCGCGGGCGTCACGGTGGGACGGGTGCGTATGTCGCCAATGTCACTCTGATTTCTGTATGAGTAATCCAAAGCAAATGTAACCCACATTATGTGGAGCTAATAGCAACCCCTCCTAGGTCTACCCAGCAATAGACCACTTTAGGGGAAATTTCGAAAATAGTAAAAAATTTGATAAACTTACCAAGGTGATGACGTAGTGCTGGGAAATTATAATCAGGTATTAGATAATAAGGCTCTGGAGTATATCCAGGTACTTTCATTTTGGGAGGTGAACTTGTCAGTCTGTCTTCACCTAGGAAACACATGATTATTTCAGAGTAGATCTTCTTTTGGTGCCTCTCATCCTCCTCCTAAGGAAAGCCTGTCACTGCTCATTGTGGATAGCGTGACCATCATGTCACGTCAATGAGGTCAAGCTATTTTGAAATATAAAATGACATGAAGAGTTTTTCAACCAATGACGATGCTTGGAACTCCCCAAAACTGAAGACATCTGCCTAGCCTTTACCGGTTGGTGTCGGCTTCCAGTCTAACCGGATGCACCTGAATACCAGTATTTTACATGGAGCAACTGCTTGTCTGACCTCCACAAGCCAGTTAGTACTAGGTAATAAGATACACCTTGGTAAACTGTTTGTCAGACTTTCGGGCCACTGACTACCTAACGACTGTCAAAGATCTAGAATTGACTGCCTTATCGTGCTTTCCGAGGTACAGAGAAAACTCGGTATGTTATGGGTGGTCACTCATCCACGGACCAACCTAGGTACGGCTTAACCTGAAGATCGACCCGAGCGGCTGTTTTTATTTAGCCACAAGATCCTCTTATACTGCTGACTGGCCATAAACTCCAAAAATATATACTTGTTTTTGCCAAGTGGAACTAATCATTCGCGGATGTATCTGTGAATGTTTGTTTTTTCTGAGATAATCCTTCTTATGAAGATATTTGACTGGCGTCACTACAAAAGTGTGAAGATGATAATGTTATTGAAGTAACTGTTTTTGATTCTCGTGCACTTTCACATTGTTTCAAGAGATATCATAAAAGTTTGATCCATGGCCCGTTCAGAAGTCTCATTGTTATGTCGGTATATCTTAATACTTACCTGAGTCGAATTCAGAGTAATCTTTATCCTTTGCGTACAAAATAAGTATTGGCTTGTTCCCTGGCATGAGATCTAAAGGGAAAAAATAACAAGTTAGGGTCGAGCAATATTATTATAAACATTGCGTTGGCTTACAATGTTGAACGAACGATAGAATAAACGACTTATATTTCCCAAAACGTGTCGTTTTAGAAGATGTCTCAAACAAAACTTGTATGTATTGATACCAGCTATTAATAATTGATACAGGTTTTATACGTGGCCATTTTTTTTAAATAAATTAAAACTGCGGAAGTTAGGCAGGCCACACTTCATACAAAAATCTTCCAACCCTTTCAGCGAACATCTACCCATCAATATGAGATACGTGTCTACCTACTTTATTACTCTCTCCGGTCCTTTAGAATCTTCCTGCTGGAACAACTACCCCAGCTGGATTCATTTTTCAGCTTTTTATCCAAAAGACAGCTCGCACATTTTTTTATTTGCAATACTTAAATTACGCTCTAAATCATTCGTAGAACTCAATTTATTCTCGAAGTATTTCCTGCCCGGGTAACGCACACTAGGAATATACATAGATATGTGTGAAAAAATTAAAATGAAAATGAAAAATATTTTTATTTAAACAAAATGTTATAAACCATGAGTTGTGTTTGGAGCCTCCTTTTAGGCAAACAATGCCTGTGTTAGGAGACTCCGCTCCTCCATATCTTAGATATATGTTACATATTATATTACAGCATATTGTTATTTTTTAATTTAACATTTGATTATGAGCGTGATGTGCTTTAGTTAGGCTTAGGTGTGGCGTGTGTAAGATTTAGTGTGGTTTGGTGTGATATGCGGTGTGGTGTGGTGTGGTGTGTGGTGTGGTGTGTGGTGTGGCGTAGCGTGGTGTGGTGAGGTGTAGAGTTGTGTAGTGTGTGGAGTAGAGTGAGGTGTGTATCGTTAGGGTGTGTGATTATATAACTCATGATAAACCAGAAGAGCTTCCGTATCCTCATAATTACTGTAATGAAACTCCCGCTGTACTTTCAACCACCAGTATAATGTCTTTGATTTTCGTTGCAATTTGCAATGTTGACTCAACACTTGTAATATTTACCCGACCCGAATGGCGCAGCAGTAGTGAGGCTGCCTTGCGTTCTTAGGGTTCCGGGTTCGAATCCCGGTCGGAGCAAATGTTTGTGTGATGATGAGCATGGGCATTCGTTTCCGAGTCATGGATGTTTATATGTCTAATAAGTATGTATTTCCAAACAAAAAGTATCTATGTAGTATATCAACTCTCTGGTGTCCACGACACAAGCCTCGTTGCTTAGTGTGGCACTGGATGGTGCTGTGTGTAATGTCCAGCGATATTTATTTTAATTATTTATTTATCAACTTTTTATATTCACAGCTTACAACCACGTGGTTATAGGTATGCTCGGTAGCTCGCATGCGACCAACACTTCCAAGCACTCGGAACAGAGAAGAAACTCGCCCGAACGCTCGAGGCTTGCCGCCATCTTTCTTCTACCGGAAGTGTTGCCCGCACGCAGTACTTGCATTTTAAATAAATTCCAAGAATAATAAGATTCTTACATTGAACAAATTACTTTCAAAATAGTCATAATAAAATACGACATCAATTAAATCATTATTAATACACAATTCATTCATTTAGATCGGCTAACTTATTTTAAATCATTTGACTTGATCGACTTGACTGTACATAATTACTTATAAAAAATCAAATTCATTATCAAATTATACATAATGTAACCCATTATTTCTAAAATGATTTACCTAACTAGTCAATGCTAACATTACTATAAGACTTATTACAGTTTGTTATATTTTTTTACAGTGGTAATTGTTTTAATTGTGTACATATACTACTCTGTCAAGAAAGTACCGGGAAAAGATCAATAAAACACAAAATATTAGTTATTTATCCAAATTTATTTTATCACCTTCAAAGTATGCTCCTTCAGAACCGACACACTTACGCCAACTAATAATCCAATCATAAAAATATTTTTTAAATCCTTATTCCAGAATTGAGTTCAGTTCTCGCCGCGAATTCTCCTTTATGTCTTCTACTGAATGAAAACGGGTGCCACGAAGTGGTAATTTGAGTTTAGGAAAAATAAAGAAGTCGGCTGGAGCCATATTTGGTGAATAAGGTGGTTGCTCGATGGTATTTGTTGAGTTTTGGTCAAAAAATCGTTCACAACTGTGCGAAGGCGCATTATCGTGGTGCAAAATCCAAGAATTTTCTTTCCACAAATCTGGCCCTTTTATCTAATTTGCTCTCTTAGACGCTGCATAACGTCCGAATAATATTTTTTATTTACCGTTTGACCTTCCGGCAAGATTGTCAGTCACTATTTCCTTCACTTTTGCGATGTTAACTTCAGTTGCAGACGTTGATGGCCTACCAGAACGAGGCAAATCTTCCGTCACACCTTGACCGCTTTTGAACGCTTTGTACCACTCATAAGCGCGTGTTTTTGATAAAGTCGATTCAATTTAAGACAAACTTTTTGTCCGATATTTTTGTCCATTAAGAAATTCGCAATACACACTAGATATGATATAACTAAAATCAGCACTGCATTAAATCTAATTAACAGATGTAACTCAAACTCCGCGCCAAAATGGAAAACAGTTGTGCTAATCTAACAACAACAAAAAAAAAACAAAAAAAAAATTTGGAACCATAAACAAATCATCCATTCCCGATACTTTTTTGACTGAATGTATGTGTTTTTATTAATCTTATTGTATATTTGAGCTTAGAGATGATAAAAATTGTCTGCTACTAAATTTGGCTTTACATTGGGGAACTACTGCAATAATATCCATTCTCCTTTCGTGTTTCTAATTCATATAAGGGAGGGTTTTATTTTTTTAGAACCGTTTGGGTTATGTACAGTTTTCTGACTGAGAGTAAATTGCTGATTTCGTATAGGTTTTTAGTAGAGTATCTTTTATTTTTATAATACATAACCTTTATAAGTGCTAGTTGTGCACGTTCCGCGTCCACAAATCTAGTTTTAGCTGCGCCACCCCAAATGGGGATACAAAACAGATGGACGGACTGTGCTAGAGTAAAATAGATTTCGTTGAGGAGGCTTCTAGGTCGCTTATCACTCCTCAACATTATATACGGGGCCACGTGTCTTAGAGTTTTGAAGACCCAAGTATGCTTTCTAACCCTGATAGTCACCTGCTCAAGGTGAGGGTACCAAGACAGAAACTGGTCAACCATCACACCCAAGTATTTAGTCTTAGAGACTCTATATAGGCAAGAACAGTTACAGCTTATCCTGTTTATATCTCCGCATGAGTGTACCCTCAAATTGAGGTCTTCATTGGGCTGTGTCCGGTTAATAATACTAAAACATAAGCAGTTGTTTAATGTTAGTAAATTGTTTTTCAGCCATTCACCTACGTAGGCAATCCCTACATCTGCCCTCAGTTTAACATCTTGCCAAGAATTACCAGCAAATAAAATAGCAGTATCATCGGCGTATGCAAATACCCTGGTATTTGTTAATTTAATATTGTACGAATCATTGATGTATATTAAAAACAGGGTAGGACCCAAAACACTACCCTGTGGTACGCCGTATATTACCTCTGCTTCGACGCTAGTGTATTGTGTGAAGCTTTATTTAGTTAAAGCTTAAAATTGTTATGTTGCCGTAGATGCAGAATTAAACATTATAGTAAAACTTTGTTTTACTATGTAGAAGGAATATACATATTTTTAAGGTAAAGATGACAAGACAAATATAACAAACATTGCTAAGCAACCAACCATCGACACTATAATGAAGGTTGTATATCTTCACATCCACGATACTTTTTAGAGCTTGGACAAATCTTGAAGTCCAATTCTACAGCTTAGCATGTTTAGTCTTGGTCCAAACAACGGCTTCGTAAACATGTCCGCCAATTGCAATTCTGTAGAGACTTGTTTGACAGCGAAGTCTCCATTCTGAATACATTCTCGAATGAAGAAATGTTTTATCTTGATATGTTTTGTTCTCCTATGGAACTCATACGGTGGGTTCTCAGACAAACTTATAGCAGACTCATTGTCAACGTAAATTGTTGGTTTTCCATTCAGGTCTGTTAAGTCCGTTAATTCCTCCAGGAGTTCTTTTAGCCATAAGGCTTCTCTCGCAGTTTCTGTCATGGCTACGAGTTCGGCTTCCGTTGAGGAGATTGCTACTCTTGGTTGTTTTTGGCTTTTCCACATGATGGGACCGGAGAATAGGAAAATCATCCCTGACGTCGAGTGGCCTGTCGTTGTGTCACCACCAAAATCAGCATCACTGAAACATATCAGCCTCTTCTCCCGGCTTTTCGCGAAGACAAGTCCTTTGTCTATAGTACCCATGAGGTATCTAAAAATTCGCTTGACTCTCATCACATCAAACTTAGTAAGACTTTCTAGATGTCTTGACACAACACTCACAGCATAGCTTATATCTGGCCTTGTAGCGACCATGAGGTATGCTAGGGCTCCCACAGCTTGACGATAGGGAAATGACGAATTTGATTCATCATCTTCTTCTTCATCTATGCCAATTTTTACTGCCGGCGTTGCAGCAGCTTTGCAGTTAGTCATTCCAAACTTTTCAAGTATCTTCTTACAATAAGACCTTTGGTTTAAGGTAACACAACCATCTTTGGTTTTACTAATTTCAAGTCCAAGGAAATAAGACGCCGGTTTTGTGGTTATTTTAAACCTTTTTTTCAGCTCTTCAATAAATTTTCTTCCAGCATTTTCACTAGTTGAAGCCACCAAACCGTCATCTACGTAAAGCGCAATTATGACTTGTTCACTTAAGTAAAGGCAAGGATCTTTTGGGCTTTGCTTGAATCCTGAATTTATAAGATACTCTGTTACGCAGACATTCCAGCATAGAGGAGCTTGTTTCAGCCCGTAGAGGCTGCGTTTAAGTTTGCACACTTTCTTAGTGCCATCATTGAATCCCTCTGGCTGCTTCATAAAGATTTCCTCTTTTACAGCTCCGTTTAGAAATGCAGTCGATACATCGAACTGTTGAAGTACCAAATTTTCTTGAGCAGCTATTCCTAAGACAGCTCTTATAGTACTGAGGCGGGCTACCGGACTGAAAGTCTTCTGATAATCAACGCCAGGTTTTTGTGAAAAACCTTTTACTACTATTCTGGCCTTGAGTCGCTCAATTGTACCATCTGGATTGTTCTTTATTTTGTTAACCCATTTACATGGCAATGGTTTACGATTTTTCGGAGGGTCGACTAATTCCCAAGTCTTCATTTCTTTCAATGATTTCATTTCATTTTGCATAGCCTCTAACCATTTGGCCTTATCCTTGCTATTCATAGCATCTTTAAACGTTTGAGGTTCTGTCTCATTATCCATATCCATGGCTGCCATAATATAATCCTCAAATATTTTATGTCTGTCAATCTGTGATCTATCACGAACATTGTATGACCTCCGTTCTTCTGGGACAAGAACGGATGCATCGACATCTATGTCGTTTTCATTTGGTTGATCACCAGTTTCACCACCGTCATCAATCTCGAGAGTGTCATAAAACAACTCATTATTTCCATTTTGTATAGGTACTTCGTTAGAGCTTGCAATAACATTATCTTGTACTACTTGCTGTCTACTTGCAATAACATTATCTTGTACTGCTTGTTGTCTACTAGTATTTTCTTTTGTAGTACCTTCTATATATATTTCTGTTTTATCCAGTTCACTTTCAGTCTCGTTTGATCGCTTGTTATCATTTAATTCTTGAAAAGGAACAGAAATTACATTTTTACCAACTTCGTAGAACATTTTCTTTAAAATTCGAACATCCTTGGAAACAAGAATGCGTTTCTTCGATGGGACGTATATTCTAAACGCTTTTGAAACTTCTGAATAACCAGCGAACATACCTGGAATTGCCTTTGAAGCAAATTTCTGTTCATGTTTTCCTTTCTTTAGGATGAACGTTTTAGCACCAAATACATATAGAAGATTAGCACACAGGCTTGGTACATAAAGTGCATCAGCTATTCCAATTTTTCCTTCTTTAATTTCTATTTCTGCAGGCCCTGACCCTTTTATCTCTGCAGTTTTGTCCTTTGAAGCGAGTTTAAGGGTTTTTGAAATTTTCTTTATCTCAATAAAAGGCTTATCCGAAAATGTCATATGTGACGTACATCCACTGTCAAGTATCCAGCATTTTTGGGTTTTGTCATTTATGAAGTAGCTACTGAAGAGGTTTGTTTCTTTTTCGTCCTTTTTGGTATATCTGTTCTTAGGCTTCTTATTATTTTTCTTGCCTGTATTCTTATTTTTAGACCAGCATTTGGACGTGTCATGGCCTTTCTTTTTACAGATCTTGCAAAAAGTGTAGAAACTTTCTTCAGTGTCATTCTTTACGCTAGTACTAGGAATGTCACGACGACGTGCATCACTCTCTTCTATAATTTTAATCTTTAGCTTTTCAGAATCTGGAAGAGAGTCTTGAGATTCAATTGCAGTCCTGAAATTTTCGTATTCTGAAGAAAGGCTATAGAGCATCATGATTGACAATAGATCACTGTTGATATCAATATCCATATCTTTTAATTTATCAACTGTATCCATAAATCTCTTTAAATGCTCGCGTGTATCTGAACCTTCTTCTAGTTTTGCTAATATAAGTTGCTTTAGTTGGGTAGCCTTTCTGGCTGGACCCTTACTAGCATAGATAGATTCAAGAGTTGTCCACACATCTCTGGCAAATTTACAGTTTTTTACCTGTTTCAGTTCTGAAGGCGCTATCAACAACATCAGCCCTGATTTCGCCATTTCGTCATCGTCAAGATAATTTTTTGACGCATCTTCCTTTGGATATTCTTTTACACATGCCCATAATTTATTTTTTATTAGGTATGCTTTTGCATGTATACACCACGTATCGTAGTTTTCTTTTCCTAAAGGTTGGATTTTTGCAATTGACATTTCGTGTTTTTTTTTTCTTTTTCGTTTTTATTCCATTACTTACTTACAACCACGCTCTGCTACCATGTGAACCTTTATTTAGTTAAAGCTTAAAATTGTTATGTTGCCGTAGATGCAGAATTAAACATTATAATAAAACTTTGTTTTACTATGTAGAAGGAATATATTTTTAAGGTAAAGATGACAAGACAAATATAACAAACATTGCTAAGCAACCAACCATCGACACTATAATGAAGGTGTGTATATCTTCACATATTGTCCTATTTTTACTCTATAAAGTATAATATTTTCAGTGATAGTTCGATAGATGCAAAGAACTTCTTTTTGTTTATATTTAACATGAAGTGGTCAAGGCAGTTTTGTTCCCTGGTGGCAAGTGTATGTCCAGGCAGTATACCGAAATGAGATAGCATATTTAGGTAACTTACTATATTCTTGCGATCTTGGGATGATTCAGTCTCTCTAGCTATGATGTTGACGTTTATATCTCCAGCTATAATAGTGTTCAAATTTGTGCAACGATGGGCTAGTTGTATATACAACCACCCCATCTGCCATATTCATTCTGGTTAAGTTGTCGAGTTGTCATAAAAAAGTGGTAATTGATTATTTGCGAAATAGGTTTAAACATGCTGTCACTCACTATGCAAAGCACAAGACGCCGATTTATGCCTGCTTCCTGGACCTGTCTAACGCTTTTGATCTGGTTTCCTATGATGCGTTATGGAGTAAATTAGAGCGGGCTGATTTGCCAATAGAACTTCTTAACATTTTAAATTTTTGGTCTGGAAACCAGATCAACACTGTGCGAAGAGCTGGGGCGTTTTCTCATCCGTACGGGTTGGAGTTCTGAGTAATCGCGAGTGATGGAACGAGCAATTTCAATGTTGTCTAACTCAGACACAGTTTGTAAAATATTATCCATTAAAACAGAGTGAATCGGGGATGAATAGTCGTATCAAGGAGGTGTATATTTCAATATAATTAGATAATAGAATACTACTAACTGTAATAATGATTGTAATATGAGTTTTACGTGAGAAATATGTTTTTGTTGTTTAAGTTCTGGTGTTTGAGTAAACGAATAGGTGTTGTAGATATGTGCTTTGAGTTTGTGTGTTTGTATTTATGGATAAGATTAGGTTTAGTTTAGTTAGGGAAAAACATTGTAGGAAATTAATTGGCAAAACAATAACAAAATAATGTAGGTTAACAGGCACATCTAGTAAAAGCAATAATATTACTAATTTAACAGTAACATGAAATTTAACTATAGAACTTCAGGATAATAGTCATTTTTCTAGCAAAAGTTTGTGTACCTGGTCTTCACTTAATAACTATTGTTGGGGAATTTTCATCTTTCTTAGCGTAGACTTTGCCGTAGGCTGTTCAGCAAAACTTGTAGGTTCCAGACTTAGTGCACGTGCCAGGAAGTGTAGACGGGAGCCTTTGGCGGTCCGATGTTCTGATATAAATACTGGAGTATCTACTTGAGTTTTAAAACCCATATGTTTACACGATCATTTGTTTTAATGCTTTTAGTTAAATGCTTTTGCCATTTTCAGAATCTCAGCCTTCAAGATCGTGGAGCCCGTTTCTACGACAATAGGCGTGTTCTGTTTATCTGCTGATTTTCCGCGTACTCTATAGATGTCTTTTATATCGTATTCTTAATGCTGCACTCCGTGTTTCGGAAAAGACACATGGTCATTAATTCAATAAGATCTTCTTTAGTCTCATCTTTTATCTAGGTACGTTTTTAATCACTAGATTACTTTTTCGGCTTCCCGTTTGCAGGTCTTCAATTTTATTTTCTAGGATTTCATGTTACTGTCTTTCAAGCTGGGCAATTTTTAACCCCAGACCAAAAAAGAGGGGTGTTATAAATTTAACGTGTCTGTCTTTGTATCTGTGTATCTGTCTGTGGTATCGTAGCTCCCAAACGGATAAACCGATTTGCGTTTAGTTCTTTTTTGTGTCTTATAAAATTTATCCCAAGTGTTCTTAGCCATGTTTCATGAAAATCTGTTCAGCCGTTTGAAGATCATCAGCTCTTTAATAGTTGATGAGTGAATCTGACTACCTTCCATTAATCTAGTAAATTAAAACTAATTTGTACAATAACATACTAATATGTATGTGTAATAAGCTACTAACTAAGTTACTAACTCAACTAACTAATCACTAATAAATACCTTCCTAATATTTATACCTACTTCAAAAAGGACAAAATAAAAGTAAAATTAAAAATTTTAAAAACCCTCGACACGAAAAAATAAACTAAAAACAAACAAATAATATTTTAAACCTATTATAATTCTTATCGTCACATATATTATGTAAGTTCAAATATTTTTATTTTCCAAGCGTCGTCGCATCGGGGGTCCGCTAAGTGAGAACAACAGGTGTAGTCACAGATTGCAACAAAAGAATTTACTCCGAAAAATTCGCAAAATCGACACAACCGTCAACGTCGTCTGCCTGCGTCTGTCTAGCGGTCCCAAGAAAAGGGTTAACACTTTTCTTGGCAACGTATTCCTCAAGACACAGTCAATTTCAAAAAAATCTCACTCAAATATTATTTACGTAACTTTAACGCAATGTTATTTTTGAATAAAGTAGAGGTTTCCGATCGCATCTAACTGACATTGACAGATCTGGATTGTCAAATTCGTTCAAAAGCTGTCAAAATGGCGAGTTGGATAGGTGCGATCCTGCGAAAGAAGGCAAGTTTTTATTTATTTTAATAATTTATCACTAATGGATAGACTGAAAACTGGTTTTATGTTATTTTATATGTTTTTGTGTATGCTGTAAAGAAAAAAAAATACAATGAAAATTGCATTTGGCTTCTCAAACTAAACTCAAACTCAAACTCAAAGCATTTATTTCAATTAGACCATTACGGCACTTTTGAATGTCAAAATTACAAAAAAACAACAAAAGAAAGCTAAAGTAAAAAACAAAGCTACAGTCCCAGTCACAATGCATAATAACTTAAGAAAGTACTGTAGTTGCCCATTCCCTAAATCCCTAGAGTAGATCTCTATGGAGAAGAACGGGCAAGAAACTCCATGGACACTCTTTTGATTCAAAATATTGTTACAAAATCTTGGTTACATCATTAATTTTGAAATTAAACATATATGTGAGAACGATGTAGAAAGAAGTGCACATTAAGAGCGTCCAGAGTAGAAAAATACAACAATTTAACAACAAACGAATTAAAATGAACCCTGGCAGCCAAGAGATGACCAGTCCCAACTGACAGCGCTCGCTCACGAAAATGACGCGCGCATCGGTGCCATTCAACTCAACCATATTGAAGGGAATTAAATGACCCGACACACCCGCCACCATCAGCGAGACATTTGAGTGAGCATGACATTCTCTCAGCCACCAAGGCATATTCAAGTCAATGAAAGATAACTAAATGTAAATGGTGGCTGAACAATACAAAGCACACACATACATACACAGCACTAACATCAAAGACCACTGTATCCTGCAGGATACATTGCCAAGTGTCCTAGGATATTGTTCGGACGGGTAAGGTATCCTGTAGGATTCGTTGCCAGGACCGCTATGATTTGATTTGTACTATATTTTTTGGGGAAAAAGGCAATGTTGCTAGTAATTACCAGTTATATGGCACCAGTCGCATCTATCAACATAACAATAATAATTAACATTTATTACTTAGGTACGTAATAGTTTCGCATAGGTACCTAATGCACCATCCATCCATCTAATGAGCAGCGGTGGCCCAGTGGTGGCTGCCCCAACTTACGAACAGTAAGTCGTGGGTTCGAACCCAGACAGGCGCATTACTTTGTGTAATTAATTTCATCATCACTGCTCTCAAAACGGTGAAGGAAAACATCGTGAGGAAACCGGCATGTCCTAGAACCAAAAATTCGAAGACATGTGACATCTACCAATCCGCACTGGGCCCGCTTGGTGGATTATAGCCCATTCCCTCTCATTGAGAGGAAGCCGTGTCCCAGCAGTGGGAACATTATAGGCTGATGATGATGATGATGGCTTAATGCACCTACCTAAGCTTTGCATGGGCATGAGAATATGATTCTGTTTTAGGGAGGAACGCAACCTTCTTTTCACCGAGCCAGAAATATATGTGCTCTTGTACCAAAGCCATCTACAAAATTGGACGATGACGAAACTGAATCCGAAGATGAACTTCAGCATCTTTTAACAAGATTGCAACTGTTGAAGTGAATGACCATAACGCCGAGTTGGATGACAATGATTCTTCACCTGCACTATCCTTACCATCTTCCATGGAAAATCTAAATTTGTGGTCAGACCAAGAAATAGCAGATGTCAATGATGCTATAATCCAATCTTCTTTGATGCCCTCACCTCAAACTATCCAGTCAGTCTTAGCCTCAACCACTCAGACTCAGCTTCAACCAGAAGTACGACAAAGAAGAAAGACCCGTCACTTTTGAATAACGTAGGTTCTTCGTCGATTTCTGCGCCATCGTCCCCAGTGATCCCATCTAACAGTCGATCACGAAGACTGACAGTAGCAGCAAGGACTCCGAGAGCAGTTCGCCCCTCAATTTTGTCTAGCTTAATTTATTTTTATTTTTATTGAGCAATACCTGTTAATAATAGTGTTATTTTCATGTTTTAAGTTATATTGGTGTCGATTCTGTTGTGCACAAACTAAACTTAATTTAGGCTATTGCTATCTTTTTCTCTCTAATAAAACGAGAAGGAGACGGACGTAATTTAGAGCTGTCAAATTTAGTTGGAACTAATATTTCCATACAAATGACGGTGAAGCGCAAGGCATAAACTAGTTTGACATCTCTAACTTAGTTCAAAGCTATAGCCGTCCTTTTCTCGCACTGCCTTTTAGTGAAAGATAGCAATAGCCTAAATTAAGTTTAGTTTGTGCACAACAGAATCGACACCAATATTATCTTAAAACATGAAAATTGATTGTTTTTCGTGAGTTTTTTCATAATAAGTACAAACTATAGTTAAAAATTTAAAACGGATAATTTATATTTGTATTTCACATAACCTGGCAACATATCCTAAAGGATACAGACCCACTTAGTTCATTTTTTCTATTTTCTAGGCGGTGTATCCTGAGAGATACAGTCGATAAGTTAGTTTGTAATAATGTCAGATTTTTTTTAATATTTTTTCCCGGAATGTGGAGACTATAACTTGTGTTTTGAAAATCATTTGGCAATTCAACTGTTTTTTTTTGCCAATAATAGGGTTAGGGTAGAAACCTCCATGCACTCCCTGCTCCTTTTAGCACGCTGAAATATATAGTTTGGTGGTGTTGTATCCATACCCGCACTACTAATTTCCGAATCCGAAAACAAGTTTTTCATCAGTGATTACATATTAGGTACGAAGCAATACGATCTTAAGTGGAGTAAAATACAAGCCGTGCGCTGTGCGCTGCTAACACCATAGAAGCGCAGTCGCGAGCGTGTAGCAGTGTTTTGGCCGCGGGCGCACAGTGGTCTGGAAATCGAGCTCCATTCTCATAGAAACTCAACTCAAGTCAGGAATTCAAAAAATAAAAATTGCAATGGCTCTGGTATACCTCTTTTTACATCATATTAACGTATGGATGGTATTAGTAGCTCCGCCAGTAAAAAAAGTATTGTGTTTTTTTTTGTATGGGAGAAAACCCTTTTTTGATACATTTTTTTGAAACTAAATGGAACTGAAGGGCTAGTACTCATACGAGCTATTGTACCACACACGACGATCAAGATGACATCTAATTTATACGCCTTTGGTTGCCGCTTCGCACGTAGCAATTTTTTTAAATTTAGAATTTTTGATATGAGATTTTTCAAATTTATGACGTGGTTAGATGAAGTTGCGATAACGTTAGTTTATAGCCTGTTAATGACTTTTATGATGATGCTATGACTTTTCTCAAACTTATTAGTTTCGGAAGGATTAGCTTTACATACATCACAAGTCAGCGATGAGGTATTTGATTGCTGTAAAGCAGAGCTTCTTATAATAGAAGGCTGCAGTTCTGCAATCTCAGCTTCAATCAGAGCCTGATCTCCCACGATGTTTAGCTTATTTTCGTTCGAAAACTTAAAATAAATTGGTCTGCAGAACATTGTGGATGATGGCTTTAGATTCTCCTCTCTCTTGTCTTTTTTTTCCGCCAGAAACTTAGCGCAGAGGCACTAAAGAACAAATAAAAATATCTATGCTGCATATCTTTGCCTGCCATAGTTTGCTTATACTAACTTTGTCCTGAAGCACCATCAAAGCCCCACTTTGTAACAAATCTACTTTATCCTATCAAAATAAAGGGATATAAGCAGACTTGTACAATTAAAATTTAATAAGGGAATATTTACAGGTGAGATAAAAAATACAGCTAATAATAAAAAGACCTACCTAGCACGCACTCTATGAGGGTAGTAGTTTTATAGATCACACAGTTAGTGACAAGTCAGATCAGCACTGTAGGAGAGACAGGAACAGGCGTTAGGGTAGCACTGAAGGTTAGTTAGCAGGAAAACTTCAAGGATCGAGTTTGAGGAAACCTCTGCTGCAAGGGCGTCGTGCAGTTCTCAGTCACGCACCAGGTCAGCTCTTTAGAAAGGCACCAGTGTAGATCTTAGGGCCAGACGTCAGGGTAGCTCTGCGAGACAAGTGGTAGGGCAGGCTCGAAGATGGCTTCCGAAGTTCCGGTCTCGAGGTGGCATTGCACAAGTCCGAGGCCATGTGCTTTCATGGGCCTCGGAATGCGCCACCTCCGGGATCCTCACTGACGGTAGGAGGGGTATCCATCGGCGTCGAGTCGACGCTGAAGTACCTGGGACTCGTCCTCGACAGCCGATGGAACTTCGTGGAGCATTTCCGACGTTTGGCCCCCAAACTGGAACGGACCGGGGCTGCCTTCAGGCGGCTCCTGCCCAACCTTGGGGGGCCAAACGCCTCCTGCCGGAGGCTCTACGCGGGAGTCGTGCGGTCCATGGCCCTTTACGGGGCCCCGGTGTGGGCGCGTTCCTTGAGGCTGCGTGCAGCCCACTACCTGAACGCGCCCCAAAAGGTGGTAGCCGTAAGGCTGGCCCGTGGGTACCGCACGATCTCCCGTGAGGCGGCGTGCCTCCTTGCCGGATTGCCGCCATGGGATCTGGAGGCGATGGTCCTCGTGCGCCTACATGAATGGCGCGCGGAGGTGCTACGCCGGGGGGAAACTCCGCTGCCGCGACAAATTGTCGCTCAGCGGACAGACTTCCGGCGTGATCTCATGGCGACATGGAGAGAGCGACTGTCGCAACCCCGTGCAGGGCACGCCACAATAGTGGCGGTAAGTCCCCTCTTTGAGGAGTGGCTTGAGAGACGCCACGGCGTCCTCACCTTCCGCCTGACGCAGGTCCTCACCGGACACGGTGTTTTCGGGAGGTTCCTGCACCGAATCGGGCGGGAGGAAACGCCCGGGTGTTTCCACTGCGAGGATCGACCGGAGGACACGGTGGAGCACACGGTGGAGGTGTGCCCCGCGTGGGCGGAGCACCGCCGTGTCCTCGAAGTGGCGATTGGCGGCGGCGACCTCTCGCGTCCGGCCCTGGTGCAAGCCATGGTCCGGAGCGAGACGGAATGGGACGCCGTCACCTCCTTCTGCGAAGCAGTAATGCTAGAGAAGGAGGTGGCGGAACGTGAGAGGGAGAGAACCTCACAGCGTCCCGGCCGCCGCGGGAGACGCCCCGGGCGTCGGGGGCCACCACGTGGCCCCCGGCCACCGTAGGCGCGGGCCTGTGGACGGTGGGCTATGGGCTAGCTCGCCGTCCGTCCGTCTCATGACGACAGGCCGTGTCGACGGCGCGTTCGTGTTCCACGCGCGCCTCAAAGAGAGTCAGCAAAAAGGAAGGGGTCCGAAAGGACCGATGCCTGCCGGGGTTGCGGGACTATTCGAAAGAGATACCGTGGCCCCGGAACACAAAGGGCGATGAAGGAACATGGATGGGTTTTAGTCAGTAAAAGTCTGACACTCCCTCCTGCTCCGCCCAGAGCGGGAGAAGTCATTTGATGATTTCCCATCCGAAAAAAAAAAAAAAAAAAAAAAAAAGGTCTTCAATTTTATTTTCTAGGATTTCATGTTACTGTCTTTCAAGCTGGGCAATTTTTAACCCCAGACCAAAAAAGAGGGGTGTTATAAATTTAACGTGTCTGTCTTTGTATCTGTGTATCTGTCTGTGGTATCGTAGCTCCCAAACGGATAAACCGATTTGCGTTTAGTTCTTTTTTGTGTCTTATAAAATTTATCCCAAGTGTTCTTAGCCAGGTTTCATGAAAATCTGTTCAGCCGTTTGAAGATCATCAGCTCTTTAATAGTTGATGAGTGAATCTGACTACCTTCCATTAATCTAGTAAATTAAAACTAATTTGTACAATAACATACTAATAACACAGTGAGAACAACAGGTGTAGTCACAGATTGCAACAAAAAAATTTACTCCGAAAAATTCGCAAAATCGACACTACCGTCAACGTCGTCTGCGTCTGTCTAGCGGTCCTAAGAAAAGGGTTAACACTTTTCTTGGTAACGTATTCCTCAAGACACAGTCAATTTCAAAAAATTCTCACTCAAATATTATTTACGTAACTGGAACGCAATGTTATTTTTGAATAATATAGAGGTTTCCGATCTCATCTAACTGACATTGACAGATCTGGATTGTCAAATTCGTTCAAAAGCTAACAAAATGGCGAGTTGGATAGGTGCGATCCTGCGAAAGAAGGCAAGTTTTTATTTATTTTAATAATTTATCACTAATGGATAGACTGAAAACTGGTTTTATGTTATTTTATATGTTTTTGTGTATGCTGTAAAGAAAAAAAAATACAATGAAAATTGCATTTGGCTTCTCAAACTAAACTCAAACTCAAACTCAAAGCATTTATTTCAATTAGACCATTACGGCACTTTTGAATGTCAAAATTACAAATAAAAAACTTAGCTACAGTCCCAGTCACAAGGCATAATAACTTAAGAAAGTACTGTAGTTGCCCATTCCCTAGAGTAGATCTCTATGGAGAAGAACGGGCAAGAAACTCCATGGGTGTCCATGGAGTTTCTTGCCCGTTCTTCTTGACCAAGATTTTGTAACAATATTTTGAATCAAAAGAGTGTTCTTTTGATTCAAAATATTGTTACAAAATCTTGGTTACATCATTAATTTTGAAATTAAACATATATGTGAGAACGATGTAGAAAGAAGTGCACATTAAGAGCGTCCAGAGTAGAAAAATACAACAATTTAACAACAAACGAATTAAAATGAACCCTGGCAGCCAAGAGATGACCAGTCCCAACTGACAGCGCCCGCTCACGAAAATGACGCGCGCATCGGCGCCATTCAACTCAACCATATTGAAGGGAATTAAATGACCCGACACACCCGCCACCATCAGCGAGACATTTGAGTGAGCATGACATTCTCTCAGCCACCAAGGCATATTCAAGTCAATGAAAGATAACTAAATGTAAATGGTGGCTGAACAATACAAAGCACACACATACATACACAGCACTAACATCAAAGACCACTGTATCCTGCAGGATACATTGCCAAGTGTCCTAGGATATTGTTCGGACGGGTAAGGTATCCTGCAGGATTCGTTGCCAGGACCGCTATGATTTGATTTGTACTTTATTTTTTGGGGAAAAAGGCAATGTTGCTAGTAATTACCAGTTATATGGCACCAGTTGCATCTATCAACATAACAATAGTAATTAACATTTATTACTTAGGTACGTAATAGTTTCGCATAGGTACCTAATGCACCATCCATCCATCTAATGAGCAGCGGTGGCCCAGTGGTGGCTGCCCCAACTTACGAACAGTAAGTCGTGGGTTCGAACCCAGACAGGCGCATTACTTTGTGTAATTAAATTCATCATTACTGCTCTCAAAACGGTGAAGGAAAACATCGTGAGGAAACCGGCATGTCCTAGAACCAAAAATTCGAAGACATGTGACATCTACCAATCCGCACTGGGCCCGCTTGGTGGATTATAGCCCATTCCCTCTCATTGAGAGGAGGCCGTGTCCCAGCAGTGGGAACATTATAGGCTGATGATGATGATGATGGCTTAATGCACCTACCTAAGCTTTGCATGGGCATGAGAATATGATTCTGTTTTAGGGAGGAACGCAACCTTCTTTTTACCGAGCCAGAAAAATATGTGCTCTTGTACCAAAGCCATCTACAAAATTGGACGATGACGAAACTGAATCCGAAGATGAACTTCAGCATCTTTTAACAAGATTGCGCCTGTTGAAGTGAATGACCATAACGCCGAGTTGGATGACAATGATTCTTCACCTGCACTATCCTTACCATCTTCCATGGAAAATCTAAATTTGTGGTCAGACCAAGAAATAGCAGATGTAAATGATGCTATAATCCAATCTTCTTTGATGCCCTCACCTCAAACTATCCAGTCAGTCTTAGCCTCAACCACTCAGACTCAGCTTCAACCAGAAGTACGACAAAGCCCGTCACTTTTGAATAACGTAGGTTCTTCGTCGATTTCTGCGCCATCGTCCCCAGTGATCCCATCTAACAGTCGATCACGAAGACTGACAGTAGCAGCAAGGACTCCGAGAGCAGTTCGCCCCTCAATTTTGACTAGCTTAATTTATTTTTATTTTTATTGAGCAATACCTGTTAATAATATTGTTATTTTCATGTTTTAAGTTAATATTGGTGTCGATTCTGTTGTGCACAAACTAAACTTAATTGCTATTGCTATCTTTTTGTAGGAATGTAGAGACTATAACTTATGTTTTGAAAATCATTTGGCAATTCAACTGTTTTTTTTTTGCCAATAATAGGGTAAGGGTAGAAACCTCCATGCACTCCCCTGCTCCTTTTAGCACGCTGAAATATATAGTTTGGTGGTGTTGTATCCATACCCGCACTACTAATTTCCGAATCCGAAAACAAGTTTTTCATCAGTGATTACATATTAGGTACGAAGCAATACGATCTTAAGTGGAGTAAAATACAAGCCGTGCGCTGTGCGCAGCTTACACCGTAGAAGCGCAGTCGCGAGCGTGTAGCAGTGTTTTGGCCGCGGGCGCACAGTGGTCTGGAAATCAAGCTCCATTCTCATAGAAACTCAAAGTCAGGAATGCAAAAAATAAAAATTGCAATGGCTCTGGTATACCTCTCTTTACATCATATTAACGTATGGATGGTATTAGTAGCTCCGCCAGTAAAAAAGTATTGTGTTTTTTTTGTATGGGAGAAAACCCTTTTTTGATACATTTTTTTGAAACTGAATGGAACTGGCGATCAAGATGACATCTAATTTATACGCCTTTGGTTGCCGCTTCGCACGTAGCAATTTTTTAAAATTTTGATTTTTGATATGAGATTTTTCAAATTTATGACGTGGTTAGATGAAGTTGCCGATCGATTTACTTATAATAACGTTAGTTTATAGCCTGTTAATGACTTTTATGATGATGCTATGACTTTTCTCAAACTTATTAGTTTCCGAAGGATTAGCTTTACATACATCACAAGTCAGCGATGAGGTATTTGATTGCTGTGAAGCATAGCTTCTTATAATAGAAGGCTGCAGTTTTGCAATCTCAGCTTCAATCAGAGGCTGATCTCCCACGATGTTTACAGAATATTTACAGGTGAGATAAAAAATACAGCTAATTATAAAAAGACCTACCTAGCACGCACTCTATGAAGGTAGTAGTTTTATAGATCACACAGTTGGTGACAAGTCAGATCAGCACTGTAGGAGAGACAGGAACAGGCGTTAGGGTAGCCCTGAAGGTTAGTTAGCAGGAAAACTTCAAGGATCGAGTTTGAGGAAACCTCTGCTGCAAGGGCGTCGCGCAGTTCTCAGTCACGCACCAGGTCAGCTCTGTAGGAAGGCACCAGTGTAGATCTTAGGGCTAGACGTCAGGGTAGCTCTGCGAGACAAGTGGTAGGGCAGGCTCGAAGACGGCTTCCGAAGATCAGGAGTAGAGGTCCCAGGTCACGAAGGTAGCTTGCGAAGATCGGGAGAAGAAGTCCCAGGTGAATATGTAGCTGGATCCCCTGGGTAGTATAGGTATGTGACAGCAAAAGCCAAGCTGTTTTCTGATGCTTCTCATCTGAGATCCCATAGTAGACTGCCTCCGGCCGTTCGTAAGCTCGTTTTCAAAATAATCTTCTTTCCAATTTTCAAATTATCGTTTTTCTTCTTATGGCCATAAACTCATCACGTCTGTCAAGTGTGTGACCTATCAGACTTCCTTCGAGTGCGTTAAGAATTTTATAAATATAATTTAAAATTAAGTTATTTAGTAAATAATCGTAATAATCTATAAAATACAATAGTTAAACATATTGATAAAAATAATTTAAATTTTAGAAACCAAAAAGTAACCATCATAGACCAAGCCAGAAAGAGAAATAAAAAGTAACTGACAGTTGGACAATTTGACGTAAGTGTCAAAACGTGAAAATTATGAGTACCTACTAATATTTAATTTCGGCTATTTTTAAGTTAATGAATCGTATTTAGATCGATTTGTTGAGGGTAAACATAGAAACAAATAAAACGGATGACAAATAGTATTAGGAATGATGAATATAAAGTGTAAGTATAGCATAAATACTATAACTTGGCATATCAATGGCAACTTTTTGCCATCTAGCGAAGATTCCACATGTAGAAATTTTCCAAGTCTAGCCACAGTTTTGTCTAAAATTTCTTGGAGCTTTACTTTTACATCTCCGTAATGTGTACCTATGGTATCTTTTAGGAGATAGCAGTCTTTCTTCGCCTCATGGATGGCAGTATCAAAAGGATTCAGTGGTATTCCTTCTTCAAAATCGAAAAATAAGCTGCTGAAAATGGGAGAGGGTCATCCGGAATCGGACGCAGATGGGAAAATTCTATTTTCCGATGATTTTTTCCATGCCTACAGACGATGAAGTTATCATGCACGTTTTTTTACAATTTGCAGGTTAATTTAAATAATGAAGAGTGGGTGTGTGAGAGGGCAGTGCTAAAAACGAGTGAGTCAGTAAAATTAACAAAAACAAAATTGACATGATCGTCGGCGATTCAAAGGCACTGTGATGACTAATGACGATAGTACTGCCTACCCCATTGAATTTCTCAACTCCCCGGAGTTAACGGGCGTGCCATCCCATATGCTGAAGCTTAAAGATGGCGTTCCAGTTCTGCTGATGCAAATCCTTCATGCAAACAAACTGTGCAACGGCATCAGGCTTCATCTCGCATAGCTCGGCAGTAATATTATAAAAGTCACCATTAATATGAGCTGCTAAAGGATAGAACATTTTAATTTCCCCGCATACCCCTTCTTTTATTTTTCGGATAGAAAATCATCAAATGACTTCTCCCGCTCTGGGCGGAGCAGGATAGTGTCAGACTTTTACTGACTAAAACCCATCCATGTTCCTTCATCGCCCTTTGTGTTCCGGAGTCACGGTATCTCTTTCGAACAGTCCCACTATACCGGCAGGCATCGGTCCTTGCGGACCCCTTCCTATTGCTGACTCTCTTAGAGGCGCGCGTGGAACACGAACGCGCCGTTTTCATTTGGTCACTCCACGCTTCTACGCTCAAGTATAATTATGTTAGTTGTTCACGTGTTTCAGGTGTCCTAAACTGTGTGTGCTGACAGAAATTAATAGGTAATTTAATGTTGTCTAAAGAACAGAAACAGTGAACGGTATTAGAATATAAAAGCTAGTAAATAAATGAATAGCGCTCAACAAAGCGTTTGATTTTCACGTTCAAAACAAAGTTGTATAGCGCCATAAAGTTACGGTTTTTAAGCCATATCGTCGCCTCAACGCCTTTTGTAGTCATCACCCACATTATCACATTTGATCGCAATATCGCACACAACATAACAGAACATGTCGCCTGTAGTCCCCGAAGGGTTAGGTAGAGGTGTGCATAATCGTACACCCAGATTTCGCCAGTTATGTTGAAGTCCCATGTAATAGGGGGCGAGCCTATTGCCATCAAACGGGCACAAATCCAGACTACGTGGTTGCTACTGAGAAATTCCTGATAAAATAATCCAATAACACTTTGCCCGTCCCGGGAATCGATCCCAGGACCGCATGCTCAGTAGTCGCGCTTGGGACCACTCAACCAACGAGGCAGTCTCACAGACGAAGTCGCGGTCAACAGCTAGTAAAGTATAATTATATTTTCGATATACTTTTAAACTTACTAGATCGATAATTAGGTTCATCGCGTTGTCTTGTTGCAGTTATAAGTGGTATCTGAAAAATATAACTTATTATACAGGCTGAATTTTTCAAGTGGGCGTGGATCGCCAAATCTGAAACAATGAGGACTAGCGAAAAATTACTCAAAGCAGTCTCGAGCCCGATTTTAATGAAAACTAAAACTACATCATTGAATTTTGGAAAAATCTTTATTCTGACTAAGAATAAATATTTAAAAAAAAATTAAATGGGGTTCGAATGTACATTCAGTCAAAAAAGTATCGGGAATGGATGATTTGTTTATGGTTCCAAATTCAAATTTTTGTTTTTTTGTAGTTGTTAGATTGGCACAACTGTTTTCCATTTTGGCGCGGAGTTTGAGTTGCATCTGTTATTTATATTAAATACAGTGCTGGTTTTAGTAATATCATATATAGTGTGTATTGCGAATTTCATAATGGACAAAAATATCGAACAAAGAGTTTGTCTTAAATTTTGCATCGCCAATGGAATTTCGTGTTCGGAGTCACTGAAAATGTTACAGAAGGCTTACGGTGAATCGACTTTATCAAAAACTCGTGCTTATGAGTGGTTCAAAGCGTTCAAAAGCGGTAGAGATGTGATGGAAGATTTGCCTCGCTCTGGTAGGCCGTCAACTGAAGTTAACATCGCAAAAGTGAAGAAAATAGTGACTGAAAATCCCCATTCAACTCTGAGAGAGATAGCCGCCGAACTTTCTGTATCTCACGAGTCGATCCGTACCATTTTAACTAATCATTTGGGTATGAAACATGTTGCTGCTCGGCTAGTCCCAAAAGATCTGAATTTTCTCCAAAAACTCAATCGCATGAAAGTCGCTGAGGACATGCTAGAACGAGTCAGTTCGGACCCAACATTCATGAAACGCATTGTTACTGGTGACGAGACGTGGGTTTACGAGTTTGACATGCAAACTAGTCAACAAGCTTCGGAGTGGCGCCTTCCAACTGAACCGAAACCGAAAAAACCACGCCAAAGTCGATCAAAAGTCAAAGTCATGTTGACTGTTTTCTTTGACTATCGCGGTGTTGTGCACTCTGAATTCTTACCGGAAGGTCTAACGGTAAATAAAGAATATAATTTGAGCGTTATGCGGCGTTTAAGAGAGCAAATTCGACGAAAAAGGCCAGATTTGTGGAAAGAAAATTCTTGGATTTTGCACCACGACAATGCGCCTTCGCACAAGGCTATCATTGTGAACGAATTTTTGACCAAACACTCAACAAATACCATCCAGCAACCACCATATTCACCAGATATGGCTCCTGCTGACTTTTTTCTTTTTCCTAAACTCAAATTACCACTTCGTGGCACCCGTTTTCAATCGATAGAAGACATAAAGGAGAATTCGCGGCGAGAACTGACTCAATTCCGGAAGCAGCTTTTAAAAAATGTTTTGATGAATAGATTATTCGTTGGCGCAAGTGTATCGTTTCTAAAGGAGCATACTTTGAAGGTGATAAAATAAATTTGGATGAATAACAGACATTTTGTGTATTATTGATCTTTTCCCGGTACTTTCTTGACAGAGTAGTATGTAACATTTTGGTCCGTTGGTTTGGTTGGTTGGTTTTGGTTTTTGGGGGGTAGGCGCATAATGTATAGATAATACAATTAAACTACTTTAAATTAATATTTGAAGATTTTAATTAGTTTTTCTTTTTTTTTTTTTTTTAATTTTTGTACAACTAAATTACTTAAAAGTACTAAATAGGTACTTACAAAAATTAAAATATAAAGCCAAATCATAATGAAGTTTATCTGAGGACACGACTTTACCCAATCATAGAAAATTGAGAAATTGCAAATATAATAAAAATAAAAATTGAATAGTCAACCATCCGTTTCTCTTACGTTACGTTCCGTTGTTATTTTCAATCAAACATTCATCAAAGATGTAATTATTTTTTTTATTACTTTCCACTTACCTTCTGATAAGGGTGAGGTCATCCTACGTTTACATTAAAAATGCTTTCAATATCGTAAACAAGAAGAAATACCCAAAATTTACATTTTTCTTTACCATTGCTACAGTAACCCCTCTAAATTACTCTTTATCGACAATCTTTTCGAATCATCCGTTGGATGTCAATAGGGTGACCCTCTTGGGCCAGTCATTTTTAGTTTAGCAATTAATACAATTATTCGACAGCTTAATTCTAAATTCAACGTTTCGTACCTAGATAATGGAACCCTGGAAAGTGATGTGGACACAGTCCTAAAAGATTTAACTTTCTCAAAAGAAAAAAATAGTTCCATTGGCCCAGACCTTACCCTTTCAAAGTGCGAAATTTACCTTCCTGAAACCACTGACAGACAGACTACCATTTCTAATACACTTTAACTTTAACTCGTTGGCACCAAATATAAAAATTACCGAAAAATAATCTTCAGCTTCTAGGATTCCCCAATATTTGAGAATCTTTTCCGTCGTTCATTGAAGAAAAAATTCAAAATTTTAATGATATTTCGGAGAGACTTTATAAATTAACATTCATTCGGCCTTCACACTTATTTGATACCGTTGTTTTGGACCAACACTCACGTATAGCCTTCGCTCCTCTCATTTTTGGAAGCATCCACAGCTTTTAGAAAAAGTCGACCAAATTATTAAGAACAGTCTTATAAGGAATATACTTAATGTGGCCCTAGACGACCGAGCTTGGCAGCAAGCCACACTTCCAAGACACACAGGTCGCATTGCACGGCACGGCAGCATTAACAACATATTCATCGAGCTCTTGCCAGCCCCGGCGTACCAGCGGTTTTAGAACCAAACGGCTTGGTACAGTAAGCGTTCATAAGTGCATAGGCACGCTAATAATTGTATTGCTGTGAACGCACGGTCGAGCGTCCGTGCGTCTTGTGTAAGTGTATAGTATTATGTTATACTTACTCTTTATATTCATCATTTATAATACTATTTATCATCCTTTTTATTTGTTTATATTTTTACACTCAACAAATCGATGTAATTACGACTCATTAACTTAAACATTGCTAAAATAAAATATTATCATAATTTTCGTGTTATGACACGCCAAATTGTCAAACTATCAATTACTTTTTAATTCTCTTCCTACCTTAGTCTATGATGATTTTTAGTTTATAAAATTTAAATTATTTTTATCAATATGTGTTAAGCTATTGTATTATGGAGATTATTACGATTGTTTATTAAATAACTTAAAATTAAATTATATTTATGAAATTCTTCACGCACTCATGCATATGTCCTGGCCGACTACACTTGTCAGATGAGATGATGGCCACAAGAAAACTAATATTTGAAAATTTAAAAAGGAAGACTACTTTGAAAACGAGCTGACAAACCGCTGGAGGCAGTCTACCATGGAATCTGAGATAAGAAGCATCAGAAAACAGTTTGGTTTTTGCGAGTACATATCTACATTACCCAGGGGATTCCACTAAAGATTCCGCCTGGTGCCTCTTCTCTCGATCTTCGGAAGCTATCTACGGATCTGGGACCTCTACTCCCGATCTTCTGAAGCTGTCTTGCTACTTGTCTCGCCCCCCTTACTACAGAGCTGACCTGGTGGTCTCTGAGATCTGCACGACGCCGTTCCTGCAGAGGTTTCCTGAAGCTGAACCTCGAAGTTGCCCAGGTATTGACCTGCTACCCTGACGCCTGTTCCCGTCTCTCCTACAGTGCTGAACTTCCTAACCAACTAAGTGCGTGACCTATAAAACTATTCTAGAGTGCGTGCTAGGTAGGTTTTTAATAATTAGCTGTATATGTTTATTCCATTTGTAAATCACCCCTCATTAAATTTTAATTGAACAAGTCTGTTTATCCATTTATTTTGACAGGATCAAGTAGATTTGTTACAAGTGGTGTCAATACAGTACGCACACCACAGTCACAGAGTTCGCCCAATCGCATGTCGCGCGTCGTACTCCACGAAACATAAAAATATATTTCCGTCTCTTTTGGTATACACGCAGCAAACGCATGAACTTATTTGTGTGGCGACCTGTTCTTACCATTGGATAGCTAAAATTCACATTTATTTACCAAGTGTTGATAGCTGTTGGGCTAATCAGTAGGATTCACGATCAAAGAGATCCGAGTTCGAATCCCGTTAATAACGTGCGGGGTTTTTGTTTCTTGGTAATATCAGTTTAGTTATTGGTTTATTATTTATTATTTTGTGTTTTATGCAAAAACTTGTTGTGTTTTGTTTTTTTTTTATAATGGATTCATACGTATTATTTATTTTTTATAAGAAGTTAAATATTTTAGTAAAACAAGCCATAGTATTATTATTTAACTATTTATGTGATTGTGTATTAGCTGTTCGGTGTTTAAAGGTGGAAATTAAAAAGTCGTGCTGAATGATAACAAAAAAGTTAATTCGTTTTATTTATTTATAAAATTAACAAATCTTTCATGACAATTGTAACGTCACATTCCTACCTAGATATAAAAGAAGTTCTCTTGTAACCGATCATAAGATATTTTATTTGATACGGTATACCCACTTACTTACCAAGTCAATTCATAATAACATACTTATGTAACAAGGAAAGGATGTGTCATTCGTTATAATCACACAAATATAATAATTATTGTTGATAGTTGATACCCACTTATTATAGGTATCAGTATTCAGCAGAGTTTATTGAAAACGAATATAAATAATTTAGACTTTATGAATACTTTTTATGTGACGTCACAATAAATGTAACTCGTATTAAGGTTATAGTTTAAGTGTTCATTTTCACGAAGAAAAGAAGATTGAAACTAAACCTCAATTTAAGATCATTAATATAATTATATAGATCGGACTAACTTACCTAGTGACGTCCGATCCTTAATTATGTGAAGTAATCTCGTCCTCATTTAGTACTTGTAGTTTGCACTTCTTGCTAACTCGCTATCACATTTTTTTAAAGATGAATCGATTTCATCAAAACGAATATGTTGTCTGTGGTCCGGTCTTGGCACGTTGTCTGGACATCTGTCAACTCATTCTTTCAAAGCATATGATCGGGACTTCAAGATGACCGATACGGTTAACTATCGTAGTCCCGATATATTAGTCAACACAACTTTATAAAGGGGTGTAGATAAGACACTTTAAAACACATTTAAGTAGGCTGATCTTCTGGGAAGGGTTGGGATACAATGAGGACGAGATTACTTCACATAATTAAGGATCGGACGTCACTAGGTAAGTTAGTCCGATCTATATAATTATGCTCCGTAATCTCGTCCTCATTTAGTACTTGTAGATGTTCAAATAAGAAAGTTGTGTTGGTAATCTAGTCAACATCTTATAATCATTGACCCTAACATACTATTCTGATTATCATTACTTAGGTACTAATTACACATTTATTTAAATAAAAGGTTTAAACATAACATAAATCTTCTCTAACTCAACAACCTGTGTCATGATAATCTTATAATGAGCTTAATTACTTTAATCAGACAGTTACCATTAACATTAAATTTAATCAACCAACAATAAGAAGCAGTGTGTTCTATAATACAGAGACTATAGAAAACACTGCTTGTGCAAAAGCACTAGATCACTCCTCATAGAGAGGAGGCCTGTGTCCCAGCAGTGGGAACATTAATAGGCTGATGATGATGATGATGAACTATCACATCTCATATATCTAGGTCTCATAATAAAAGCAAGCAAAGTTGAGGAATTTGTGGTCCAACCAGCTGCTTTTCTTATAACTTCAATATTAAAACCCACTTCAGAGGCTTTTTTTTTTTTTTTTTTTTTTTTTATGCAGAAGCATGCCTTGTGCTGTGTGATGTGAATTTGGGAGTATTTATTCCACTATTAGTTAGAATTTGTTTCATCCACCTACTAATAGTTGCAGTAGTGGCGGCACGATATGGTTTTCTTATAGTTATAATTGGTGATTTACAATCTTGTCTTATAGGTATTTTTTGTAATATCTAGATAGAACAAAAGGGTAGTAGCAGAACACAGACAAATTCTCCTTAAAAGATGGTAGTATCAAATTAGGTTGATATCTACCAGGTTCAAAGGTTTTAATAATTTCTGGAATGTTTATGGTAATAATTATCCTGATTACAAGAAATGTTATCAGTATACTTATGAGAGACAAGGTTCGAATTCTGTGTGCAAGGGCTATTATGGTAATTTAATTTTTGGTTATTAGTTCTAAACTAAGGGTTTCATTAGGAAACAGTTTACACAAATAATTCAAAACGATACTGAGATTCCATACTACTTCATATTTGGGGTTCTTAGGTCTTAACCTAAATATATCCCTGAAGAACCTTGACAGTCGGTCATCTAGGCCAATTTGGGGCCCTAGAACTAGAGAAATAGCTAACTTAATGGTATTGAGTGAGCTATTTATGATAGTCCCTCATTAAAATTTTAGTCAGAAAAGATATCACAGTGGGAACTGAGTCTAGGAGAGGGTCAATATCTTGGTTCTGACAATAAGAAATCCCTGATTCAGAGCAGATTCGTATCACTTTTATGATGGGGTTCCATTATTATTCCTTCAGAAATAACCTTGGGTTCAAATTAGGGAAACCATGGTTGTGAGGGCCACCAAGGTACTACAACAATGCCTGTTGCCCCTTCCCTTTTTATTTTCTGTAACATCTTACTAATAAGCGCAAATGGTGGGAATGTATAAAATAAATTACCATACCATTTGACAGTGCATGATATATTAGCATTATTATTATTATTTTGTGCATTATTTATTATTATTTTTATTATATGTCTGAAATAAATGAATTTATTATTATATATAATTCTGACAGTTAGTGTTAAACTTTTTTGCCAACAAGTCAATCTGAGGTTTAACAATAATAGTCTTGTAAGCTACATCACATAATTTCTATTCAATTTCTGTGTTTGGATGCCTAGATCCAAACGTGTCTTTCCTCACACCGTTGCCACAACTTTCTGGCAAAATTATTATGGTGGGGAAAACGAGTGCCACCATTTTATTGATGTAGGCTATGGCAGTTGTGTTATCTATTTAATTCTAAGTAAAACTTCACAGTGTCTGAGTGTGCTTGCAAATGTTTTCAGCCCTCTAAATGCTGTTAATAGTTCAAGGTAATTTATACGAAACTTTTTATCATCAGTTGTCCAGTGCCCATGGCTTCTGACATCATTATATACCAGACCCCAGCCAGTTTGTCAAGCATCAGAAAATATTTCTAGAACAAAGTCAAATAGTTTTATACTGTTGTAGGTTGTTGGAATGTGAGACAACCACTAATCCAGTCCTATCCAAATTCCTTTTGTGATAGGTAGCAGAGCCTTGTAATTTTTATTGTTGTTTTGTTAATTTTCATAACCTTGGTGTAAGGCCAACCATATTCCACTGTTGGGCATGCAGCAACAAGTATACGTAGCAACTGAGCAAATTCTACTATTTTGCATAAATATTTTAGATTTAAATTTATTTAATAAGTTAGGGATGAAATTTTATCTATCTTCTTCTGATGAAGTGAGATAATACTGAACTGTATCTAACAGAAAACCTATATATTTTTTTTTTTTTAAATTTGATTTGTCGACACATTTTTCAAACACTTATCATGTGAATCACCAAGGCATAAAATATCACCCAGATATATTATAGAAAAGCAACCCCATTGACGTCAGGTGACACATAACTGGCTTCACAATCTTTGTGAACACAAATGGTGCTATGCTAAGCCCAAATGGAAGGCATGTAAACTCAAACAATGTATCTTGAAACTGAAACCGGAGAATTCTATCATATTTTGTATGGGTAATAAGTATTTAAGCTTTTTTAAAATCTATAGTTGCCATAACAACCTGGGTTTGGTCATGAGTTTGGTTGCTGTCCTTAAGTCTTCTAGCTTGAAGTGATGGGTATTAATATATTTATTAAGTTTTTTGAAATTTAATATAAATCCAAGTGCCATCTGATTTTGTATGCAAAACTATGCTGGATAAAAATTGATTGATAAACATCATTCAATAGCACCATAACTGTAGGAGTTTATTAATTTCCATTAAATAAGATTGTTTTCTTTCTGACTGAAGTTTTTGTTTTTAGGAATTGAAGTTTGAACTGGAATTTCATAAAAGTGTAGTTTATAACCCTTGATCCAATCGTTGTATTGTTGGATAGGTGATAACATTATTCCAGACTTCAGTGAAATACTGAAATGTACCAGTCTACCTGAGCTAGACGTATTCCTGCCCCCGACGTCGCGGCTGGCGCCTTTGTGGTGAGTGTAACTTGTCCTGTAGCTTATCCCCGAACAGGTACTCAGATATTGGAGTCTGCCCCATTAGCTTCTTCATTTCCATACTGAGGCCAGGCAGGATTAGGAAGCGTCTGGTGATGCATTTGCATGATAAATGTAACAAAGTAGTCTGGCTGCATCACTTAAGAGTTAAAATTTGATCACTACTCTCTTAGTTGGTGATTAGATTGTTTAACAATCAAGAAAAAAACTTTGCCTATTGATGTAATGGCAGCAGCCGAGGTGATCTGCTGCCCCCTGATTCGTTGGTCCCTTTTTACTCCACCATCCTCAGTGCGGCTGCCTCTTCTTCATTTAGTTTTTAAATATTTCCTTCATTAGGTGATACAGGACAACTGTCTGTAGTCAGAAGTGGCGGAATAGGTGATAATTGATGGCAAGGAGTAAATGGTAAGTGGCGTTATCGGGAATAGCTGTCGCGGCGAGTCAGGCTGCGACGGAATTTATCACGTGTCTCACAACTTCGGTCGCGATACCCACAGCTTCTCGAGCGTGTTCGACTGGAGCGGATTTCATTCTCGTCTAGAAAGAATAGTTAGAGTTAGGCCTCTGACTGGTCGAGTTTAAATCCACGGCTAACCTCTCGTGATAGTTCAAGGGATGCAGTAGGGACGCAATTATGAACAACTGAATGTGTAGGTACACCATCGGCTGACCTCTCGTGAAAGCTCTTGTGATATCGTTCTACTGTAGGATGGCTTAGATCATCGGCTAAACTCTCGTGAGAGCTCTAGCGATGTCTTACTAATTGTTGGCACAATTGGTGTTCGCATGGTTAACCTCTCGTGAAAACTCTAGATACATGTGCGAACAACTGAACGTGTACACCATCGGCTGACCTCTCGTGAAAGCTCTTGTGATGTCGTTCTATTGTTAGATGGCTAAGATCATCGGCTAACCTCTCGTGAAAGCTCTAGCGATGTCTTACTAATTGTTGGCACAGTTGGTGTTCTCATAGTTAACCTCTCGTGAAAACTCTAGAGACATGTGCGAACAACTGAACGTGCACACCATCGGCTGACCTCTCGTGAAAGCTCTTGTGATGTCGTTCTATTGTTAGATGGCTAAGATCGTCGGCTAACCTCTCGTGAAAGCTCTAATGATGTCTTAATAATAGGTTGGCACAATTGGTGTTCTCATGGGTAACCTCTCGTGAAAACTCTAGAGACATGTGCATCTTATGCCAGATACTTCTAGGAAAAGACGAGTGTAGGTACTTAAACAAAAAAGCTTACCAGATTTTCGATGTTTCCGTCCGATCCGTTTTCGCTTGTTCGACCGATTTTCTAGTTCTCGCAGACGTTCGTTGAGTTCTCTCATATTTACGCCTCGTTTTCTTCGATGTTTTCCCATTTCGGTTTGGTAATTACAAAATTATCAGAACTTTATTATCGGAACCGTGACCTGCGCGCATCACAAAAAAGTACAATGAGTTGACAGATGTCCAGACAACGTGCCAAGACCGGACCACAGACAACATATTCGTTTTGATGAAATCGATTCATCTTTAAAAAAATGTGATAGCGAGTTAGCAAGAAGTGCAAACTACAAGTACTAAATGAGGACGAGATTACGGAGCATAATTAATTACGGATAAGTTAATATTCACGAAATATTTTGTTACACGTCTAATTAAAACTAAAGTATGTAGCATGACATCTTCTAATACTTTTACATAATGAAGTAGAACTGTTGGCGCGTGTAGGAATAAATTAAAAGCCAGTTCTCCTGGCCCTGCTAGACTTATCCATCCCCGCATGATCCCCACATATTAACCGTAATTCGATCTGAGCCTGTAGTGATCTTCTTTACTTATGTCTTTCTGTCAAGAAGGGCTTCTTAGCTGGTCTTCTGTGATGCAAGCCTTCAGCGTGGAGGGCACGGCGAACAGTTTGCGATACACCACATAACATCAAATAAATAAACAATAATAAATAAGGTTTTAATTTTTAATAAAACTTTGTTACAATAATTCATAAATATAATACTCACATCCAGTCCGGTTTCTTCAGATATTCTTATGTTTTCTATTAAGACCACTTTTATGCAACACGATAATACTAGTCGCCCTCGCCTCAATATTAATATTTGCCTGCATTTTGAGAAATACCAACAACAATACCGCTGTCTATTACATCTATTACATCTACACACGTCACTAACCAAACACAACACAACATAACCAAACGACGTTCATTCCGATCAAGTAAAATATTCATAAAACTCATGTCTACCTCACAGAAATCTAAATTCTTGAGTTATTTTTCTATGACCTTCTTCTAACTTTACGAAATGTGTGAACAAAGCGAACAAGTAAAAGAATATTTTCTGTCCCATTTCTTCCAGTCGAATAAAAACTTATAAAAAGTCTAAAAGTAACAACGTGACATTTGAACTCACAGCTTACTGATTCACTCATAGATCTGCGCGCGCCTAACCGCAGGAGGTCGTAAGTCAAACTAAACGTCAAACTATTGCTTTGTGAGATTGAGTTTAGCTCGACACTGTACGTGACGATGGCAAGAGACCAGACGGCATGACGTTGGTGCCTTGGAACGTGGGTAGGCTTTTGATGTGGGACGCAACCTGTGTCGACACCCTTGCGCCATCTCACATTTCAAGTACGGCGGGCTGGCTGGCAGGCGCTGCTGCTGCCCTCACGTGTATTTGCCGATAGAAATGAGTATTTAATATGCTCTTAAAGTATCGGTAACCGGTATCTGAAGTAACACACTGTTTATGTAGGTATTTATTTTTACTTTTATTTTTGTAACTATTGTACATATTCTAGTTGTATTAAGTAGGTATATATTGTACGGTCAAACAAGCTTTTTGGTTTAAATTTTACAATGTAATTTGTGGGTGAAACTGTATACCAAATAGCTTGTTCGACCGTATATAATCATTTTTAATTTAGATTTAAATGTTCGATGAACGTTACGGGCACCATAGACTACCACATTTCAGCCAGTTTCATACGCGTTCAGTTAACATGTCAGCGGGCTTGGTGTGTATGCTCCATTATCACGAAAATGTAAAGGCCACATGAAACGATAGTCACGGTTTGTAGTATAAATGAATTAAACCTTATTCTGTGTAAACCCTATTGTGTGTCTTAGTTTGTTTATTTGTTTCTTTACTCCACCATGACTTCTGAACGCTTAAACAGCAGTTTTCCATGCTCCTATCCTTTTATGCCGCTCAGAACCGTAATTTGTCCGTCGCATCGTAGTTAATAGTGCTCGACCTCCAGCCAGGGCATGCTCGTGGGCGGTACGAGTCTCGGCTTAGGACCAAGCTGAGGAGATCATTACTTAGGGGCTGACTCAAAACTACTGGCTCAGCGTCGCGGGCTGTGTCGAGCAAACAACGCATCGTCGATGTTGTCGCGTGCTATACTGCAATAGCACTCCCTGCCTACCTTCAAAATATCAAACAATAAAGGCGCTCCCTTAATAGAATATAGAATTACCTATAATGTAACAAATCCAAGATTCGATGTTGAGCATTACGTTACAAATAGATGTTCCTGGTAAGAGGGATTCTCCTGAACTGTAACGCTGTACTGTCAGTTGTGACTAGTAATTTTTTTAATTGACTTTTTTTGACTTTCCTAAGGTCACTTTTAACGAGCACATCTTGCTACATTCTTCATTCGTTCTGACAAAATGTAGGTACCAATCTCAACATGAATGATGTAACCAAGGTTGTGTAACAATTTTCTGATTTAAAAGAGTGTCCATGGCGTTTCTTGCCTGTTCTTCTCCATAGAGATCTATACTTTGCAACGGGAAACTACAGTACCTACTTTCACAATTTTTAAACCTTGTCACTGGGACTGTAGCTACATTTCATTGTTGTCTTTGTTTCGACAAGTGAAAAGTGCCTGTAACTGGCCCACTTGAAATAAAATGCTTTGATTAAATTTTGTACAGAATCAATGAATGTTACAAATTGTACCGTTGCAGGTTGCGCACCGTAATGCTCGGTTCTCCTCGCTCACTGATGTACCTAATTCTACAACCTGAACTGTTACATTACAGGCAGGCTCCCGGTGTGAGGCAGCGCCTTGACCGAATGCCATGGGATAACTTTTCTTAAACCCGGGCAGAACCTAGTTTATAATCTACACAAATAAATAAAATTTAAGAATCTGTAACAGCTATTTACTGAATGCATAATGAAAGTATATACAGTACCTAAAATAACAAAGTAACAATATTTTTATTTGCCTGTCGGTCGGTTTCGGCAGGACTTATATTGGCAAATAGTTGATGTTGTAAGAAGTAACATAGGCAGCTTTTATTTCAGAAAAATATTAGAGTTCCGTGTAAAAAATTAAAACCCTTGAAATTGCTAACTGTTCACGCCCACACCAGCGCCACCTGGCGCCTGGGAGCGTTACCTGATGACATCCTCCGCCGCGCTCAGCTGGCGCATCTCCGGTCTCCGTTCATACTTTCATTCACTACGCCTATATTTTGTATGGACTCATTCCTTTTTCTCTCTCGTCCACCACCGAAGACAGACCTCCTACCGCTATGACCCTAGCGGTATCAAAAATCACTGTAATATAAATTTTTGTCTGCAATACACTGAATGTAACCACGCAATTCGCTTCATTTAACAAACCCACGGAAACGGAACCTCATCCTCAACACTAACAGAGGAAAGATTTGTATTTTTGTGTGTGTGTATGTTTGTAATGAATAAACTCAAAAACTACTGCGCCGATTTCAAAAATTCTTTCATCATTAGAAAGCTACATTCACCTTGAGTAACATAACATAACGGGAACGGGAACTACGCTGGTGAAACTACGTAACGTCCGCTAGTAATAAATAAATTTAAATAGGGAATTGTATTTTTGTATGTAACGAGAGCAGCGGTGACCCAGTGGTGGCGGCCCTGACTTACGAACAGTAAGTCGTAGGTTCGAACCCAGACAGGCGCATTACTTTGTGTGATTTATTTCATCACCACTGCTCTCAAAATGGTAAAGGAAAACATCGTGAGGAAACCGGCATGCCCTGGAACCAAAAAATTCGAAGACATGTGACATCTACCAATCAGCACTGGGCACGCGTGGTGGATTATAGCCCATTCCCTCTCATAGAGAGGAGGTCTGTGTCCCAGCAGTGGGAACATTAATAGGCTGATGATTATGATGATGATGTAACGAATAAACTTAAAAACTCCAGGACCAATTTGAAAAATTCTATCAGAAATGGCTGATAATGTAGCTAACATTATCAGCAAATAACATAGGCTATATTTTATCCCCGTCCTCCCACGGGAACGGGAACTACGCGGGTGAAACCACGTGACGTCCGCTGGTATATTATAAGAGGAAAGATTTATATTTTTGTATGTTTGTAACGAATAAACTCAGAAACTACGGGCACCTTTCAACCTCCCCTTTTGCCTTTCCTTTTGGGCACGAAACATGATGAATTTATAGCAGCTTTACTGGTTTTGGACGTAGATATTATGGCTATTAATGAGACGTGGTTGCGAACAGGCGAAGAAGGGAGCGCGCCATCTGTGCCAGGATATAGGCTGCGGCATATACCACGCTCCTTGCCTGTTAAGAAGGGATGGGGTGGCGGGGTTGGTTTTTATATCAAACACGGTATAAATATAATAAATCATGCTAGTATATCCCACACCACGGTCGAACAGATGTGAGTCACAATTAGTGTTCGCGGAATCAAGCTGGCAATAGGTACTGCCTACCGCCCTCCCTGGCAGGATGTTGATACATTCCTAGACGCTGTATCTGATTCAGTAAACTCCCTAACCCAATGTGAGTACACGATATTGATGGGTGATTTTAACATAAACATGCTCAATGACTCGGACTCCAAGACGGACAAGTTAGTCTCATTCTTGAACTGCCTCGGTCTCAAGCAATTGGTGCAGTCACCCACGCATTTTACAGTACACGGCAACTCTCTGATAGACATCATCTGTACAAATGTTAAATCACGCTCTGTATCCGTTGATATAATACCGGATGTAGGGGCGCACGCGTTGCTTTCTGGCGAATTTAGTTTTAAACGGCTAAAAATTCCACTGCGAACCAGTACTTACCGGCCACTTAAGGATATAGTTAGAGGATCTTGAGCTGCTGAACTGGAAAGCGATAACCGAGCTGCAAGATGTTAATGCTATGGTCAATGAATTTAATTTGCGATTACGTTTACTGTTGGATGTCCATGCACCTCTAAAAACTAATGTTGTTAAGGAGTGTTGTTACCCTTGGATTACTGAAAATGTTAAGTTGATGATGAATTTAAGAAATAAAGCACATGCAGAGTATTTAAAAGACAAAAAAAAATGATCACAAAATTTTTATTACAAAGAATTGAAGTCGTTTGTTTCTGGATCTCTATTTTACGAAAAGTCAGCATACTACAAACACAAAATCAACAGTAAAATAAATGATTCCAAAGCACTTTGGAAAAACTTAAAGTCTAACCTGCTCCCGTCTAAACATAAGGAATTACCTTTGCATTTTAATGACCCCAACAAAATTTGTGACTATTTTCTGAATATGCCAGATGCGGATACGGTTAGTGAATCAATGCTGGCATTTTTTGAGTCCACTCGAAATAATGGTTCCACGTTTACTTTGTCACCTACAACTAGCAAAGTAGTCGCGAATGTACTGAAAACTATTAAATCAAATGCTGACGGTTTCGATGGTATTACCATTGATATGATATTTCTGACACTGCCGGTGACTTTGGACGTCGTTACCGCCTTAGTGAATGCATCTATCATATCCTCATCTTTCCCTAACCCATGAAAAATTGCTAAAGTGCTCCCATTGCCGAAGACTCTAAATGCATCGGACATCTTAGACCTGTTAGTATACTGCCAGTACTTTCTAAAGTTTTAGAGAAAGTAGTATGTGCTAGTAGTAATAGAATTCTCCCTGATGTCCAGTCAGGGTTAAGGAAGGGCCGTAGTACGGCCACAGCTTTGTTGGATGTGACTGACAATATCTTGTCAGCTCAAGATAATGGGATGTGCACACTCTTGGTTTTGCTTGATTTTTCACGCGCATTTGACTGTATTAACGTTCCTTTATTGTTATCAAAGATGGTTTTCTATGGATTTGACGAGGCCACAGTAAAATGTTTTGATAGCTATCTTAGTGATCGTACGCAATTCGTTGAAATACGCCGGGCGGATGGATCTACAGTTGTTTCTAGTCGTTGCTCAATAGGGGGGTTCCGCAGGGCTCTATCCTTGGGCCAGTATTGTTTATCCTAAACTGTGAATATTTGAGTAGAATTATTAATAAATGTAAGTATCATATTTATGCCGATGACACACAAGTTTACATTTTATTTAAGCCGGAAGACTACGAACAAGCATTAAAGGATCTTAATGCAGATCTTGAGAGCATAGTACAGTGGTCTAATTCCAACACGCTTGCGTTGAATCCTACAAAAACTAAATTTATGCTTTTTGGTACAGTCAATCAGCTAGGTAAAATTAAACCCTGTGCCAGCTGTGTAACAATTATGGATCAGCCTATCGAACGGGTTTACGAAGCACGTAATCTGGGTCTTATAATGGACGCGGAACTCCGTTTTCACAAACACGTGACTGAGTGTATGCATAATTGTTATTATAGGCTTAAGATTTTATACAAAGCTCGTCCGTATCTTAGCGAAGAATTGCGTGTTTTGCTTGTGGAGTCTTTGGTTTTATCAAAGTTAAATTATGCGGTACCGTGTATGGTCAACGGCTTCTCTCAAAAACTGAAAACATGATCCAAAGACTCCAAAACGCCTGTGCACGCTTCTGCTTTAAAGTTCCTTTTAGGGTACATGTTACAACCTTCTTAAATGAGCATAACATTCTAAAAATTAAAGCTAGACGAAAACTGCACCTGGCGACCCTACTTTTTGACGTTATCAAGTCTCACTCCCCTTCTTATCTATACGATAGGCTGTTATGGACTAATAGGCACAAAAACGGTGAGAAAAGAAAATGTTGCCAACAGCTTTCCATTCCCCAGCATAAGTCGGCAGCCTTTAGAGGCAGTTTTCGTTACGCAGCTACCAAATGTTGGAACAATATCCCGCCTCCCATAAAATTTAGTAAAAGTTGCTCGACATTCAAGTCAAAATTAAAGTTGTTTTTATTAAATCATCAAAATAAATTTCAAGATGTTCGAGCCGACATTTCAGCCATTTGAAACAAAACAATTATTTTATATATTTTTTCAACACACTTGCTCATAAAATGGCTCTAATTTCACCGCAATTAGACATGTGGCGGTCGTCGCTACACCGGCATTTAATACTATAATTAACTTTAAAATCAAAAATGTAAACACTTCACAATACAAGTAGTACATGTTATTCATAGAGTAAAATAAGTATATAATGATGTTATTTTCCCGTTACAAAGAGTTGTCAAATTCGAACAAATGTCAAATCATAGACATCAAACAGAAAACACGAGCATTGTCTTTGGGTTTAATTAAACTAACATTTATTAATAGAAATATACACATTTATTTAGTTGCTATATTTATATCACACATAATGTCTATTTACAAATTTAACAATACCAATAAATATTTACACTGAACAAAATATTTACAATATTTACAAAATATAAGCATACATTGTAATGTACTGGTGTATCGGCAACTTCGGGCGCGTTCGGCTAAGCTCGGCCTCCGTCGGAGCATATGACTGACCAAAAATCAATTAGGCATTGTCATTGAGTTCAGTACTCGTTTTGGCCTCCTGAATTGTACACGCTACATCTTACAACCAAATCTAGACTTGTTCCGTAGACCTAGATCTCGCTAATCGATTCAATATCATCTCCGCAGCCTAGTGTCTGTATTAAGTAAATTGTCCTCTGTCGTCTTAGATTATTTGTAGCATTAAGCCTACTAGAAGTGTCGAGAAATTTATAATATAGAAATTATATTCCGGACCGCCGTTTCATTCGTAGTTTCCTTCATACACTTCAGGCACTTAATGACACCTATAATCAAACTGTGAATTTTTCGTTACTATTATTCACAAGTGAGTTATAGGGTTTTTTTTTTGGTTGTGGTGCTTGTTGCTTTGTTCCTACAAAAGTCTCTATATAAAAAAAAATCATGTTCAATAGTACAAATAAATTAATGTACCTTTGCTTGCTCATTTCACTGAAATGTAACTTTTGTTTTCTCTGTAATAAAGAAAACTTTGAATTCCCCATTTTGTACATGGATTCGCTATCCGCGAAAAGCCAAAAAAAAACAAACCTCGTTATTTTAGTCTATGGCTGATCGCCATTGTTAGATGCGCGCGCATAGGAAAACTGGATAAATTTTCCCGCCATTGCGAAAAACTTTTCATTTCTCGTTTTCACTGTTGAAATTATAGTTATTTATGAATAAAAAATGTCTACAAGTACTAGTTATGAAGAAAATGATTTATGTTGTACACCGCCCGATATAAGATGTGAAGCTCTTAACGCTATGGAAAGTTTACTACCTGAAAACTCCAAGGACAAGTATCTAAATGATTTTTTTGTATTATTTTCTTCACAAGTGTGTTGAAAAACGTCGTATGACACACGTGTGTATTGATGATAACCGTCCTCGGCTCTCTTAAGACCCTCGCCTGACGGCTCGGGTCTCAATCGCGCCTCAGCGGTAATCACCAACATTACACACTTCTACCATAATGTACTATTATCAACTCTGTTTACACATATCAAGTATTTATTATTTTAAGCATTTTTTAATTTTAGCATTGTTATCAATTTTATACTTTATTCAATTTTACCCATGTTATTAATTTTTACACATTCCTCCATTTTTACTTTTTGTTACTGATTCTTAGTGTATGTCATCAAATTTATTTTTGCTATCAATTTTTTGTTATTTTATCTTTTATGCTTTTTATTATTATTGCATTTTTGTTGTTTTTTATTAATGGGCACAGTATTTTATAAATATATATATTCTACCAATGTTATTAATTTTATACATTCTATAATTTTTATTATTGTTTATTATTGTTTTGTTTATCAATTTTAAACCATTTTCATCATTGTTTTTATCAATTAGGTATATCATGTATATTATATTTAACACAATCTTAGGCATACATTTTAGCATAGTTATCAATTATTATTGTATTATCTTACTGTTTGGGGTTGGGGTGAGATAAAGATAAACTAAGATTAAAGATTGTTAAGATAACTATATTTTAGTACTTAATACAAATGGCATAACTATTAAAACAATGAGGTGAAGGATATGAGATTGAGTCGCGCCCGATATGCTGTCCGAGACGTACTGACTGTTTTTACATAAAATATTCGAGGCATAGAGCGCGGTGTCGCGATTACGCTGACATGTTCATTATTGTTCGGTGATTGACCCGAACATGCTCCCGAGGGAGAAAAAGATGAGGTTAGTAAGGAGGTATAGTTAAATGGATAATGAAATTAATATTAACAAGATGAAAACAATGTTAAACTAATACTAAAATAGAAATGTTGGGTTAGTAATGTTAAAAGATGAGATTAAAGTAACATTTCAAATTAAACAGAATCGCTACAGTGCAAATCAGGAAGAGAAAACACGCGAAAGATCGGTGAAGAACCTCTATCTTCCTTTTTTTGTAAGCACTCACTAGATAGCGCTAGTCGCTTCGGATCACTTTTCACTGATTTACTACTAGATTGCCCATTTTCCCTAATTTCACTACACTCAATCACAACACTTTCTTTTACTGTGCGTGGACGCGGCAACCCAGTCGCCGCCGCTGCTGTCGTCGACCGCTCTGCTGTACAAGTGGAGCGATTTCCTTTACGTTGCCTTTGCCACCAACGTTTAAAACAGTAAGCTGCCACCAATAGCAAGATTGCCGATATGATGGAATATATAGCAGTATTAATACTGGTGGATGTCGTGGAAGGAGATATTGGTGCTCAAAGGTTCACTCTGCTTCATGATCTCAAGACTTCTCTTAATAGCTTCAAATTGCCTGAGGTTTTCTGAGTTATTGGGATTAAGCTCATATGACATTTCCGGCATCGTGATATTTATTATGTGATTGATTGGTGATATTTCCGGCGAGATAATCTTTGTCGTCGTGCTAATTTTACTAGACAATCTTTTGTTTGAATACACCATAAAATCTTCTGTTTTTACTAAACAGCCTTCCCCAACACGCAACAGACCAGCACCTGATAACCTAACTGCCTTAATTTGATTTTCACACAGAAGTTTGACGTTACATTCATTGCAGCATAAATAATAATATTTGTTTTCTGATGTTAGCTCTCTCCAGTCATTCTTGCACAAGGTAGTTTTAGCTTTACAAGTTCTCGTGCCTGGGATCGTCTCACAAAGGCTATGATCATCTTTCATGTGGTGAATAGGCCTTCTGATATGACACAGAATAGCCAGAGGGTTTTGTAATACGCATGACTGTAGATCCGTGTCTGTGATAGTTAAAAACGAATCATTTCTCATGTTGATGGCTGCTAATTCAGAGATGGTTTCGATCTTCATCATCATGTTATCTTTCACCATGCGTGGAACCGGGATAAGATTAAATACCTCGTAAAGGTCCCTTTCTATCAGGGGTATTTTTATTTCTATAATTAGGTATTTGCCCGAGTATTTGGCTCTTACTTTGAGCAAGCCGTTAAGATCTTTAAGATTAAAGTTGTCGACAGGAACTACCAAGTCTCCAGATATTTGTGCTGATATTATGCTTAGCTCTGATCTGAGTTGCTTAGGGGATATCAAATGAAAATCTAATTTTCCACTATAAATATCAGTTACTGTATCTAAAACTGAGTCCTGGATTCGTCGAAGGGTATACATCAAGTTGTTGGCAGTGAAAGCCGAGGTTATGAAGTCTGTGATGAGAGTTATGTTTTGCACTTGCTGAGAGAGATTTTTATAAGAATCTTGGAGAAAATTAAGCTTTTGATTTATTATTTTGTGGTGTTTGTTTATGGTATTCTCCATCCTTTTCATGAGATTAAATTCAGCTTCTACGACCGACGTTTGGTTTTTCCAGAGGTTGTAAAAAGGTCGATATCTCTCTCATATTTTTCTGCAAATCGTTGATCCAACACTCCGAATAAACTATTAGCAACGTAGCCTACTCCGTCTATCAAGCTGCGTCGCCGACGTTTCTTTTTAGTCATTTATCATAACAATATTATCGTAATGTTTAATTTCTTCGAACTCGTGCTCGAGTTGTAACATGACGCCGTCGCAAGGTGTTTGTGTTCTAATCGTAGAGCATAGGGTTTCAATATATTTAATGTACTTTAACAATGCCGCCGTTCCTTCTTGATAAGGTTTTGTATCATAATAGACTATTAACTGCCAATCATCTCTAATTAAATGCATATTCGATATTTTATCGAAGTAGACACTATTATTTGTCAGCAGGGTGGAGTTGTAGGATGCTTGAGCGGTGTTTATTAGTGCCAACAAGAATAATGTCAAAGATAAAACCATAGCTGAGAATGAGATGGGATGTTTTTTCTTCGCTACTGGCACTTCATTGTCAACTTTTGGGGCACTTGGATCTTGACCATTTTGATTTGTTGGCAGTAGGGACAGTTTTACAACTGGGCGTTTTAAGAGCCCGTTTTTGGTTTTAAGTGTGACGACCCTTACGTGTCCGTCACTTCCAAGATGCAGCGCTACTACTCGATCTAGACTCCCTTTTCCTGGTGGAAGGTTATCGTCCTTTATAATAACTATATCGTTAAGATTGAGATCTTTTTGACGCTGTCGCCATTTGGAGCTCGTAGAAAGCTGCGAGAGGTAGTCAGTCTTCCACTTATCCCATATATCTTGATAGATTTTTTGCGTCAAGTGCCACCGTGTTCTGAGATCATGCTCTGTTTCGAAAATCGTTAGGTTGGGGCCGCTTGCTAAAAAGTGAGCCGGGGTCAAGAAGTCCAGATCCTCAGGATCTTCTGTCAGAGGGCACTCGAGTTGGGATAGTAGGGTGTTATATTCCTCGTAGGTTATTTTTTGCTCTCCCACAACACACTTCAAATGATGTTTTAGGCTCTTCACTGCAGCTTCCCAGAGTCCGCCAGCAGATGGCCATGATGGGGCGTTAAAATGCCACTCAATATTCATTTCAGAGATTGTCGATATTACTTCTTGGTCAGACAAAATGTGAGAGATTTCGGCAAACTCTTGTTTTTAAAATTTTGTTGGCTCCTATGAAGTTGGTTCCCTGATCACTGTAGATGTGCCCAGGAACTCCTCTTCTAGCGGACATTCGTCGAAGTGCAGCAATAAATGCTGACGCTGTGAGATCTGAGACGATTTCTAAATGTATGGCTTTAGTTACCATAAAAACAAAAACTGCGACATATCCTTTACAGGTTTTAATGCCACGACCTTTGTTTGCCTTAATAAGGGTGTGTCCGGTATAATCTATTCCAGTGTGGTAAAAAGGTCGGTTAGGAATCAATCGTGCTGGAGGTAGGTCACCCATGATTTGATGTTGTGGTATAGGATTATTTCTTTTACATTTGACACACATTCTTAATCGTTTCTTTGTGACTCTGTTTCCTCCAAGAATCCAATATTTGTTTCTTCTAAATCCAGTAGTCATTTTGACTCCACCGTGAAATACAAGTTCGTGGGATTTATCTATGATAAGGTCAGCCAATTTCAATTGATTCGGGATTATGATGGGATGCTTCATTTCGGGATCAAGATTCGAATGTTTAAATCTGACACCGACACGGAGAATTTGGTTAGTGTCTAGTATGGGATTGAGATTTAGCATTTGGCTTTTCTTATTTAGTGGTTCAAAGTTTTTCAGTCGTGATATTTCTTTGTTGAAATATTCGTTTTGAACGTGCTTAATTAACATTTCTCTTGCTGCCTTTATATTTTGCAGAGTAAGGAAACATGTGCGTTTTTTCTTGTAAACAAAAATGTCGATGAACTTGTTGATGTAGACTAATATTCGAGTAACTTTCCTTAGAGTGCTATGTTTTACTAATAGTTGATTAATTATTAAATTTTTGGGATTAACAATGACCGTATTTACTTCCTTGTTTTTTCTGAGTTCTTCGGTAGTATTACTCGTATAAATCGGCATTTTGTGAGATTCTTTATGCTTATATTGTGGTAACCAGTCGGGCCCTTGCCACCACAGCGAGAAATTGGCTAATTGAGCAGCAGGTAAACTGCGGCTTGCGCAATCTGCGGGGTTTTCTTTGGATTTTACGTAACTCCATTTATCTTTCGGGATTATTTCAGTAATAATCCTCACTCGATTCAATTCAATTCAACAAAGGGTTTCCATTTCTCCGGTTCACCACTTAACCAACCTAGAACGGCCATCGAATCAATCCAACCATAAACATGCATCTTGTAGCTCGATAGGGATAAGATTATTTTTTTCATAAGTTTTGATAGCAAGAGAGCAGCGCAGAGTTCCAACCGCGGGATCGATTGTGGTTTTTTCAGCGGTATTACCTTTGATTTCCCTGCAATAAGGGTCACGTGGGTTTCATTTTCTCTCTGTACTTTACAATAAACGACGCAAGCGTATGCTTTTGTGCTAGCGTCGCAAAAGCCATGGAGTTCGATGATATCTTTTTCTTGAGTTTGAATCCAACGTGGTATTTTGATTCAAGATATATGAGATAGATCGGCTTTAGTAGTATTCCACTCTAACGCGATTTCTTGAGGGACAGGGTGATCCCAACCCAGGTCTGATTTCCATATTTCTTGGAACAAGATCTTAAGCTTTATTGTGACTGGTGCCAGCCAGCCCAAAGGGTCAAAAATTCTAGATATTTGAGATAAGAATTGTCTTTTTGTAAGGATATCTTGAGAGGTAAACTCTATAGGATGGAAGATAAATTGATAATTTTTTGGTTCCCACCGAAGACCTAAAGTTTTGGTTGACTCCGGTTGCTTAAAGTCAAAGTCTTCCTTTTGAGGTGCATCAGAACTATCTATTATTTCTGGCAAGTTTGATCGCCATTTTCTGAGATTAAACCAGCCAGATTTGAGGAGGTTGATCATCTCTTCCTTGAGCTGCTTAGCTGCTCCCTCTGAAAGTTCACCATGCATGAGATCGTCCATGTAAAACGAGTGTTCTAAGATGTCAGGAGCGCAATTTTGGGGATAATTTGTCCTTTCATCGATGGCCAGTTGCTTCAGTGTCATCATGGCCAAAGGTGCGGCTTTTGTGCCATAGATAACAGTTGTTAACTGGTACTCTTTTAAGGGTTGAGATTGATGGTTCCGCCAGATAATTTTCTGAAATTTTTGGTCATCGGGATGTAGCCAGATTTTGCGGAACATTTTTTCTATATCTGTTGTAAAAGCGTATCTAAATTGTCTCCATTTTAGGATAAGGTTCTGGGGGTGCGATGTCAGAAGTCCTCCACGTGTGTCTGGCGGTTGCTGGTCCCTCTCGATACGTCTGGAGGGAAGAGCAGCTTCTGGGCCAGTGCACCCTGGGCGCGGCAGTATCCTTCTCCGGGGAATGAGAGGAAATGAGAATTTCCTTTTATCCCTCGGGGAGTGTTACTGCCGCGGCTAATTATTCTGACATGGGTGGGGTCCTGCCACCACCGGACCACCGGTGCGTTCCTCTGCGTGACCCTCTGTACAGCAGAGGGCATAGCAGAGGAGTGAGGGCGGGCTCGGTGTGCACTCACCCTGCCTCCGAGCAGACAGAGTAGGATGCGTCCTTCTTTGTCACCGTCAGTCTCGTAATCCCATTGTCGAAGTGCTGTGGATCACGTCTCGCGGCTTCGATAGGGACCGAGGGTCTTGGCTTAACCGCCCGGACTGCGAGGTAGAAAACCTCTATAAAAAGTTACCCCGAATCCCAAGCGGCGGCGCACCGCGAGGGGATGTATGGCTGACGGGTGTTCCCATGGAACGAATCAGTTGCTAGTGCTCACCCTCGCCAGGGTACCTGCAGACCCCCTGGCGAGTAATAAATGCTAAAATCTGCTTATCTTGGGTACAGGGGTCTCTGCCCAGATTGACGTTTATTTCCCCCATACTCGTGGGTTCAAATATGGATGATTTAACCAAAACTAAAACCAACACCGCCGGCAACGGCAAAACAGAGGAGAGGAGAGATGCGGGGTCGGAGTCCGACGCCGCATCCAGCGATGTGAGTGCGGGAGGCTCGGAGAGCTCCCGCTGCGTGAGGGCCGGGACTGCAGCGGAGAACGGTAAGTTCTTCCGCAAGCGGTCTAGGAAGACCAAGTCTCGTCTTCCGAGGGAGAGATGGCCTCGGCCCGTAAGATCCCCACTAGCAAGCGCGGTGGGATCCGAGGCAAGAGGGGGGGGCTTGTTAACTCCAAGAGGTCGGCGAGACCAGCCGAGGAGGGGCGCCACCCGGGCACGAATGCTCACGGGTCTGGCGACAAGGCGGATGCACCTGGCGGCTTCGAGGTGGAGCGTAAGGCCAGGTTTGCAAAGGAGGTGGAAGCCGCGATAAGGGGCGTGGCCTTGAAGATAAAGACATCGTCTAAACTCAAGGCCATACCCGCGGCTTCCGCCTCCATCATGGCGGCAGCGGAGGCCAACTTTGCGGGGCCTTCCCCTTCTCCTCCGATAGGTGGAGAGGAGGTGGCCAAACTGCGGGCGGAGTTGGCCCGCCTGACGGCTGCGATGGAGGCTCTCCAAAGGGAGAACGCCAAGCTCCACGTAGACCTGGCCAGTCTGCGTGAGGCTGGCACCCGCGTGGCGCCTCCAAATGGGGGCCACCAGCAGCAGCGACAAACCGAGCCGGTGCCGGTTGAAAATCAGGTTCTGAACCTGGTGCGGTGGGAGCTGGCTTCCTTCCAGGCGCGGTTTTCCGTCCTGGACAGAATTGTTCTGCGCCCCGCCCTGGGTTCAAACAAGACTGCCGCGGGCCCGAGCACGATGCCGACCACGGTGTCATACGCGGCTGCTGTGGCTGCCGCGCCCGGACCTGGGCCGTCGAGTCGGTCCTCCGGCAGGGCAATGGCGCCCTCCCCTGGAAAGCCGGCTCCGGCGACACCGGCGCCGGCTAAGAAGGCGTCCAGGAGGAGGAAGGGCAAGGCAGCCCCACAGGCGGTGACTGTGCCGGTGACAGTACCAGCGGCGAGTGGGCCAGCACCTGCGGCACAGCAGCTACCGCCGCCGCCACCGCCCCCCCAGCTACACCTCCCGCGGCTGAAGCCGGGTGGCAGGTGGTCGGCGAGAAGAGGAAGGGGCGAAAGGCGGCCAAAAAGGCCAGAAGTGAGGAGCGGCAACGGCAGCACAGAGCGAGAAAGATCGCGGCTAGGCTCCGCGCCCCGAAGACCGCAGCTGTAGTGATTACACTACAGCCGGAAGCGGAACAAAGGGGCGTGTCCTACCGCGACCTGCTGGCAAAAGCTAAGGAGACGGTGGATCTCCGGGAGCTTGGGATCACCGGGGGCCTCCGGCTTAAAGTCACCGCGACGGGAGCTCGGTTGTTGGAGATCCCCGGTGAAACCCGTGGCTCGTCCGCTGACGCTCTGGCTGAAAAGCTCAGAGCGTCCCTAAACGCGGACGAGGCCCGAGTGTCGAGGCCCGTCAGATGCGCAGACCTGCGCGTCCTGGGTCTGGACGACTCTCTTAAGAAGGGATGGGGTGGCGGGGTTGGTTTTTATATCAAACACGGTATAAATATAATAAATCATGCTAGTATATCCCACACCACGGTCGAACAGATGTGGGTCACAATTAGTGTTCGCGGAATCAAGCTGGCAATAGGTACTGCCTACCGCCCTCCCTGGCAGGATGTTGATACATTCCTAGACGCTGTATCTGATTCAGTAAACTCCCTAACCCAATGTGAGTACACGATATTGATGGGTGATTTTAACGTAAACATGCTCAATGACTCGGACTCAAAGACGGACAAGTTAGTCTCATTCTTGAACTGCCTCGGTCTCAAGCAATTGGTGCAGTCACCCACGCATTTTACAGTACACGGCAACTCTCTGATAGACATCATCTGTACAAATGTTAAATCACGCTCTGTATCCGTTGATATAATACCGGATGTAGGGGCGCACGCGTTGCTTTCTGGCGAATTTAGTTTTAAACGGCTAAAAATTCCACTGCGAACCAGTACTTACCGGCCACTTAAGGATATAGTTAGAGGATCTTGAGCTGCTGAACTGGAAAGCGATAACCGAGCTGCAAGATGTTAATGCTATGGTCAATGAATTTAATTTGCGATTACGTTTACTGTTGGATGTCCATGCACCTCTAAAAACTAATGTTGTTAAGGAGTGTTGTTACCCTTGGATTACTGACAATGTTAAGTTGATGATGAATTTAAGAAATAAAGCACATGCAGAGTATTTAAAAGACAAAAAAAAATGATCACAAAATTTTTATTACAAAGAATTGAAGTCGTTTGTTTCTGTGCATACTACAAACACAAAATCAACAGTAAAATAAATGATTCCAAAGCACTTTGGAAAAACTTAAAGTCTAACCTGCTCCCGTCTAAACATAAGGAATTACCTTTGCATTTTAATGACCCCAACAAAATTTGTGACTATTTTCTGAATATGCCAGATGCGTAGTGAATCAATGCTGGCATTTTTTGAGTCCACTCGAAGTAATGGTTCCACGTTTACTTTGTCACCTACAACTAGCAAAGTAGTCGCGAATGTACTGAAAACGATTAAATCAAATGCTGAAGGTTTCGATGGTATTACCATTGATATGATATTTCTGACACTGCCGGTGACTTTGGACGTCGTTACCGCCTTAGTGAATGCATCTATCATATCCTCATCTTTCCCTAACCCATGAAAAATTGCTCCCAGTGCCGAAGACTCTAAATGCATCGGACATCTTGGACCTGTTAGTATACTGCCAGTACTTTCTAAAGTTTTAGAGAAAGTAGTATGTGCTAGTAGTAATAGAATTCTCCCTGATGTCCAGTCAGGGTTAAGGAAGGGCCGTAGTACGGCCACAGCTTTGTTGGATGTGACTGACAATATCTTGTCAGCTCAAGATAATGGGATGTGCACACTCTTGGTTTTGCTTGATTTTTCACGCGCATTTGACTGTATTAACGTTCCTTTATTATTATCAAAGATAGTTTTCTATGGATTTGACGAGGCCACAGTAAAATGTTTTGATAGCTATCTTAGTGATCGTACGCAATTCGTTGAAATACGCCGGGCGGATGGATCTACAGTTGTTTCTAGTCGTTGCTCAATAGGAAGGGGGGTTCCGCAGGGCTCTATCCTTGGGCCAGTATTGTTTATCTTATACCGTGAAGATTTGATTAGAATTATTAATAAATGTAAGTATCATATTTATGCCGATGACACACAAGTTTACATTTTATTTAAGCCGGAAGACTACGAACAAGCATTAAAGGATCTTAATGCAGATCTTGAGAGCATAGTACAGTGGTCTAATTCCAACACGCTTGCGTTGAATCCTACAAAAACTAAATTTATGCTTTTTGGTACAGTCAATCAGCTAGGTAAAATTAAACCCTGTGCCAGCTGTGTAACAATTATGGATCAGCCTATCGAACGGGTTTACGAAGCACGTAATCTGGGTCTTATAATGGACGCGGAACTCCGTTTTCACAAACACGTGACTGAGTGTATGCATAATTGTTATTATAGGCTTAAGATTTTATACAAAGCTCGTCCGTATCTTAGCGAAGAATTGCGTGTTTTGCTTGTGGAGTCTTTGGTTTTATCAAAGTTAAATTATGCGGTACCGTGTATGGTCAACGGCTTCTCTCAAAAACTGAAAACATGATCCAAAGACTCCAAAACGCCTGTGCACGCTTCTGCTTTAAAGTTCCTTTTAGGGTACATGTTACAACCTTCTTAAATGACCATAACATTCTAAAAATGAAAGCTAGACGAAAACTGCACCTGGCGACCCTACTTTTTGGAGTTATCAAGTCTCACTCCCCTTCTTATCTATACGATAGGCTGTCATGGACTAACAGGCACAAAATCGGTGAGGGAAGAAAATGTTGCCAACAGCTTTCCATTCCTTACAGCCTTTAGAGGCAGTTTTCGTTACGCAGCTACCAAATGTTGGAACAATATCCCGCCTCCCATAAAATTTAGTAAAAGTTGCTCGACATTCAAGTCAAAATTAAAGTTGTTTTTATTAAATCATCAAAATGAATTTCAAGATGTTCGAGCCGACATTTCAGCCATTTAAAACAAAACAATTTATTTTATATATTTTTTCAACACACTTGCTCATAAAATGGCTCTAATTTCACCTCAATTAGGCATGTGGCGGTCGTCGCTACACCGGCATTTAATACTATAATTAACTTTAAAATCAAAAATGTAAACACTTCACAATACAAGTAGTACATGTTATTCATAGAGTAAAATAAGTATATAATGATGTTATTTTCCCGTTACACAGAGTTGTCAAATTCGAACAAATGTCAAATCATAGACATCAAACAGAAAACACGAGCATTGTCTTTGGGTTTAATTAAACTAACATTTATTAATAGAAATATACACATTTATTTAGTTGCTATATTTATATCACACATAATGTCTATTTACAAATTTAACAATACCAATAAATATTTACACTGAACAAAATATTTACAATATTTACAAAATATAAGCATACATTGTAATGTACTGGTGTTACATACCTTTCCGAACGCAACTTCGGGCGCGTTCGGCTAAGCTCGGCCTCCGTCGGAGCATTTATGACTGACCAAAAATCAATTAGGCATTGTCATTGAGTTCAGTACTCGTTTTGGCCTCCTGACTTGTACACGCTACATCTTACAACCAAATCTAGACTTGTTCCGTAGACCTAGATCTCGCTAATCGATTCAATATCATCTCCGCAGCCTAGTGTCTGTATTAAGTAAATTGTCCTCTGTCGTCTTAGATTATTTGTAGCATTAAGCCTACTAGAAGTGTCGAGAAATTTATAATATAGAAATTATATTCCGGACCACCGTTTCATTCGTAGTTTCCTCCATACACTTCAGGCACTTAATGACACCTATAATCAAACTGTGACTTTTTCGTTACTATTATTCACAAGTGAGTTATAGGGTTTTTTTTTTGGTTGTGGTGCTTGTTGCTTTGTTCCTACAAAAGTCTCTATATAAAAAAAAATCGTGTTCAATAGTACAAATAAATTAATGTACCTTTGCTTGCTCATTTCACTGAAATCTAACTTTTGTTTTCTCTGTAATAAAGAAAACTTTGAATTCCCCATTTTGTACATGGATTCGCTATCCGCGAAAAGCCAAAAAAACAAACCTCATTATTTTATTCTATGGCCGATCGCCATTGTTAGATGCGCGCGCATAGAAAAACTGGATAAATTTTCCCGCCATTGCGAAAAACTTTTCATTACTCGTTTTCACTGTTGAAATTATAGTTATTTATGAATAAAAAATGTCTACAAGTACTAGTTATGAAGAAAATGATTTATGTTGTACACCGCCCGATATAAGATGTGAAGCTCTTAACGCTATGGAAAGTTTACTACCTGAAAACTCCAAGGACAAATATCTATTATCTAAATGATTTTTTTGTATTATTTTCTTCACAAGTGTGTTGAAAAACGTCGTATGACACACGTGTGTATTGATGATAACCGTCCTCGGCTCTCTTAAGACCCTCGCCTGACGGCTCGGGTCTCAATCGCGCCTCAGCGGTAATCACCAACATTACACACTTCTACCATAATGTACTATTATCAACTCCGTTTACACATATCAAGTATTTATTATTTTATGCATTTTTAAATTTTAGCATTGTTATCAATTTTATACTTTATTCAATTTTACCCATGTTATTAATTTTTACACATTCCTCCATTTTTACTTTTTGTTACTGATTCTTAGTGTATGTCATCAAATTTATTTTTGCTATCAATTTTTTATTTTTTTTTATTTTATCTTTTATGCTTTTTATTATTATTGCATTTTTGTTGTTTTTTATTAATGGGCACAGTATTTTATAAATATGTATTCTACCAATGTTATTAATTTTATACATTCTATAATTTTTATTATTGTTTGTTGATGTATCAATTTTAAACCATTTTCATCATTGTTTTTATCAATTAGGTATATCATGTATATTATCTTTAACACAATCTTAGGCATAAATTTTAGCATAGTTATCAATTTTTATACATTTCTCGATTTTGTCATATTTGCTGTTTATGAATGCCTTTTTGTTCTTTTTTATAAATGGAAAAAAATCCAATGTTTGTTATTTTATACATTTCATCATTTTTACCTTTTGTTATTGTTTTTAATGTATTTATAATATAAAATTTTATTTTTTGTCTGTATTTGTGCAAAAATTGTAGACTTTACAAAGTGTTTGTTTCTGTTGTCGAGCGTATGGCACTCGTGGGCTGCAGCTGAAAATCAGCGTCAGGTGGTACACCTTGTGTTGCCATCTGGCATTATGCTGAGCTGAGGCCCTTTTGGCATTATTAGTTTTGTTTATTTATTTTGTGAAATTTTGTAATGTTTTTAATGCCAAATAAACACTATTTTCTTTCTTTCGAAAGAAAGAAAGAAAAAGCATTTATTAGCCCGCACGGGAAAAACACAAATAAAAATGGTTAAACTAACACTACAACTAATAAAAATTAAAATAAAGAGAAAAACAAAAAAAAAAATAACACACACCACACCGATCACAGAGTCTCTCGAGCGTTTTCAGTAGGAAAGATGTTAGGCTTATTGGTCTGTACGCCTTGCACTTTGTACAATTTGGTCTGTACAACTGCAGGTATTTCTTTAAATCAACTACAAATGATTGGTCCCACTGTGCAGTACGATCTTTATTCTATTTTGCAGCAGATTTATTCTATTTTTCTTTTTATCAGCAGATATTGAGAAAATGTACAGAGCTACAGAATTAAATAAATCTCAACGCTCTTTACAAAAAATCCTATTTAGATTTAATCAATATGAACCGCTTAAAACTTAGTGACAAAGTCACTCGTAAGTCTCGCTTCACAGGCCTCAAATGACGGCGTAAAGCAAGCTATACAACGAGACATGTACGTAGACGATTATCCCAGGGGCTGTGACACTGAGTCCGCCACCATACAGTTATTCAAGAAGGTGAGTTCGATTCTAGCATCAGCTCAATTCGAATTAAGAAAATAGCAATCTAATAGCCCACAGGTGATGAAGGTTATATTATCATCTCTTGATCCGTATGATAGTGGATGCGCTGTGCGCTGTTAGAAAGACGTGTTACGAATTGCTCTTCGATTTTTAATTGAAAACAAAGTCCAAAGTTACTGTTTATCATAGTTCTATATATCAAAGTGCAGAGATTTGAATAACCTATCAAGTAGTCAAAAGTGCAAAGTGATACGCCAAGCCAACAAAAAGTTACAAGTGAAAACATTTTAAAACAATTAACCTAACGAACTGTGTCCCTGACCTACGACAACTCGCAAGAAGTCCGCTGATGTGAGTCACTACGAAACGAACATAATTAGCGACGAACTCAACTATTGCAATGAACGTTTTTATTTTTCACCATATACCCACAAAAATGAATTGTGCTGGATGTAAACACCCGATAGCTCGCGGAGAGTTGCTAAGATGTAGTACTTGCCAAAAACTTTACCCCTACCGATGCATCAACATGACGTCATCGTATTATGTAGAAAATAAACATAAATTAATTAACTCACGGTCCTGTCCATCTTGTAAAACTACTAAAAAGCAGATTAGAAATGACGACACACCTGTTAGGAGACAATCCCCACCGAAACTTGACGACACAACAATGTCCATCGATGACCAGATTCAAGATGACCAAAGTATACTGGGAGATACAGGCAAATATGATACACCACCGACAAATATAGACACAGCTACAATCATATCACCCATCATACAGACAGAGCCAATTACGTTAGAAAAAATTAGTCAACTATTAGATAGAAAATTGGAAGTACAACAACGGTCTATCTTGTCAAAAATCAAAAGTACAATTCAATCCGAAATCAATACAGCTGTACTAAAACTGCAACAAGAAATAAGTCAGAAAACCGAACAACTTTCTCTTGAACAAACATAAATGAATACCAACATTATTCACATAAACGAAACAATAGAGAAACTTGAGATCGAAAACGCAAAACTAAAAATAGGAATAGTCGAGCTACAGAACAAAAACATACATATAAACATGAGTGACACTTCCTCAAACGATACCTCTAAAATAATTGTTATTCACGGCCTGAACGAATATTATAAAGAATCGGAAAAAGGACTCGAAGATAGGGTAATATTTGCGTTTCAAGATACATTGAATGTCGATCTCACTGGTTATATTGAAGATGTTAATCGGATAGGACGAAATGGACAAAGACGGCCATTACGGGTGGAACTGATTAGTAAAAGGATGATTAAATATATCTAAGAAAATGCGGGATACTTGAAAAGTTTAGGCTTATTTGTTTCTGGATTTCTTGATAAAGAATCATTACAGAGAAGAAGACCAGAAAGAGAAAGACGATCTATAATACAACAAAACGGTAACACTAATACTACTCATGACTATAGCGCAAGAATAACTTCAACACAGAATTATGATAATCCAAACGTAACGAGACACAACCTAGTATCACCCACTATTAACCAAACCAGACCTGAGCCCTTTCGTCTTTAGGATACTGATCCAAAACATAAAAATTTTAAATAATAAAACACACATACTCGAGGATTTTATAGAAGATAAGAACTACCAAACAATATGTTTGACAGAAACATGGATACGTGAAAACCAAAAGGATAGCATCCAAATAAACGGGTACACATTTGCTTCTGCCTACCACCGACGTGACCATCGAGGAGGAGGAGTAGCTATCCTCTTATGTAACGGGATAGAATTCGTGCACATAGAAGACTACTAACTTATCAATTAAATGTGTAATTGAGTGTTGCGCTGTAGAAATCATATCACAAAACACAATTATAATTAATATTTACAGACCGGATCGCGACATTGAATTTTTTTTTGCTGTTATTATAGAAATATTAAAAAAAATGCAACCCAAAATTCATAAAAAACATATAATTATTACTGGCCTGCAAAACATAATGTTAGAACATAACTTGCACCAAATTGTCAACGAACCAACCAGACAGACACTGACTACGTCATCATGCATAGACTTAATATTTACCAATCAAAGACAATATAAACTAACTACTGACAATACTGGTATTTCTGACCACAAAAGCCTTAACTATTCGCAACAATCACTAGGACAAGAACAACATATTTCTACTTACTTCGTGACAAAAAGACTATTTAATGAAAAATCAATATCACGGTTTAAACTTAAACTTAGCCAAACGGATTGGAATGAAACATTAGGCAAAAATAAAAACGTTAACGAAGTGTACACAGAATTTCATAATAAGATGCATGAGTTAATAAATGAAACTATACCTAAAAAACGCGTAAAAGTAAACAAAATAAAAAAGAAACCATATTTAACTGTAGGTTTAAAAAAATCATGTGAGCACAAAAGATTACTTAAATTTTTTGTAGAAAAAACCAATAATGCACTTTTAAAGACACACTATAAAACGTATGAAAAAATCTTGAAAAAGTGTGTAAAACTGTCAAAAAAATGTAATCATATAAAGGCAATGAAGCGGTCACAAAATAAATCTAAGACCATGTGGTACATTATTAAAAATTACCATAGACCAGATTCCAAGTGCCATACTAAAAATATTACCCTGCGTTATAATAACAATAAAACAACAAGTACACCAAAAACGTCGGCGAACCGCTACCCAACGACACGACGAATACATGCCCAGTGCTTACCCCATCAATAAATTCTCTATTTGTCCAACCCGCCACGGAGCGTGAAGTCTATAATATAATACGCAAAATGAAGAACAAGCGCAGTGCCGGAGATGATGAAATACCATCTTTCCTAATTAAAGAATGTATTAATGAATTGACACCACTTATAACCAAACTAATAAATAAATCCCTTGACGAAGGTATCTTCCCGGATAAATTAAAAATAGCTAAACTACGACCAGTATTAAAAAAGACGGCAAGCCCTAAGATCCCTGTTCCTATCGACCAATAGCCCTTCTACCAGTTATATCAAAAATATTCGAAAAAACAATGTCTATTAGAATTAACAACTTTTTAGAAAAATTCAATCTCTCAGACATAAATCAGTTTGGCTTTAGGCAAAAAAGATCGACCACACTCGCGGTATATAACTACGTACAAGAAATATATAACTACATTAATGACAAACAATATGCTATAGGTTTGTTCCTAGATATGACTAAAGCGTATGATAAGGTTTCCCATGACATTTTATTACAAAAATGATATACATAAACGAAACGACCTACCCGAAACTATAGCCTCGAAGTGCGTCCTTTTCGCGGACGACGTATCGCTAGTGTTCAGAAGCACTGAGAACACTGAAACTTTAACCAACATTGAAAATACCTATAAAATAGTTAAATCGTGGCTAGAGAAGCACAATCTAAAAATTAATACAAAAAAGTAACCTGCTACAATTTAGAACATACCAACGAACGCCACTAAACATAAATAACCTAAGTAATAAATTAAATATTCCAGAAAGGGACGATCTAACGCTCCTTGGCTTAACATTGGACAATAATCTAACATGGATTATGTTTCACAGCTTCATTCGAAGCGATTTATTTTACGTATTGTAGCAGCGCCTCCATGTACCAGCCTTGCACGGATTTTTAGAGGTAAGTCAGTTTTTTTTTTTTTTTTTGTAGGTAGTTTTGCTTCACTTGCAACACTATCAGTTTTGCCCCTACTACACTATTTCTCTTTAACGGTCCGCAGCCATTTTAATATCATTCCGCGTTTCCGTGCTCAAGCCTTCGCACGTCTCCGCTCCTACTAATAGACACAGCTCCTCAAAATGGGAAAGAAAAGGAAGTCAGAACTAACTGAAGAAGAAATACGGCGAAAAATACAAAAATTGCAAAATAAATTGCAGGCAACGACTAATCGCCGTATTAGCTGTTCATCTGAAGAAAACTTACACAGTAAGTTACGCAAATATTGCTAGTGATGCGAGGTTACTAAGATTGGGTCTCCTCTGTCATTTTATAAAGTGATGCGTACTGCCATACTGGGGCTGATACTGTCACATAATCATTGTTAAGTGATGCGAGGCTACCAAGCTTGGGTTTCCTCTGTCACGTTAAAAAGTGATAAATATTGCATTTATTACCGGACGTATTCTAAAAAGAGAAACGTTATTCGCAGATCTTTCACACCATCAACTAGATGTGGACTTTGATATGGCACAAAATGAGGATGCCTGCTCGTTTCAAGCAACCGCTTCGCCGCTTCAAGGCTCGCCACGTGCACCGTCACGTGGCTCACATGCCTCGTCACGTGCTTGTTCTCCGTGCCCGGCTTCGCCACCACCAGCTCCACCACCGCTATGCACCGCGCCTCCGTCGCCTACACCCGGCACCTCGGCAGAAGCACAGCCAGAAGTGATGGAAGACCAAGACTTAGATGAAGACACCCTGCAATTACTCGGCGATGCTCCTAAAACGGACATAGCAATGGGTCCGTCTGTTCACAAGGACATTGCCAATCGTTGGCAAGACATCCTTTCCAAAGGCTTGGCTAAGGATGTAAAGGAAAAACTTTTAAAGAGCTATGCCGTGCCTAACAACTGTGACCTACTGCTGGCGCCAGCTCTCAACCCGGAAGTAAAGGCAGCTCTGCAGGATGCTCTAGTTAAAAGAGATTCGGCACTCATGTACAAGCAAAATCAGCTTGGTGTAGCATTGTCAGCCTTAGCATCCGCTACTGACATGATCATTTCCAATGAAACGTCCAAACAAAAACTTTTGAAGCCTATTAGTGACGCTTGTCGTATATTGTGTGACAGTCATTTTTGGGAAACAAAAACAAGGCGTAACTTTGTGATTTCGTCTATTAATATAAATTTAAAGGACACCTTGCTTGAAACAAAAAGGGGCAGTTTATTATTTGGAGAAAATGTTACGGACAAGGTTAAGGCCGCCAAGACCATACAACAATCGGGAGATGCATTGAAATACGCCCAAATAAACAAGCCCAAAGTTATTCCGAAAGGTCCAAATAGGGGTAATTTAAACTACAACCCTCAGCACCGCAAGACTGTCAACAAGCAGAACAATACGAGGCGAGCTGCTCGTCCTGCGTATCGGCCGCCGCCACCAGCCGCGCCGCAACGCCCGCAACCCAGCGGCAGCTCGCGCCGCTACACGTCCCCAATGAGGCCACCGCATCGGAAGTAACCGAACAGGTACTAACCGCTGGCAGGCTCCAGTATTTTTTCAAGAATTGGTCAATTGTCACTACTGACAAAACGATTCTATCCTGGATAAAAGGGTACCAAATACCTTTTAAATGTTCACCATATCGCACTGATTCTCCTAATGTTTTACCCAAAAACATGAAAGAAGCCCAAGATTTTGATAATTCAATCAAAAAATTATTAAATTTTAATGCAATATCACATTGTCATCCTATTAAAGGAGAATTTATTTCAAGTGTGTTTTTAGTGCCAAAACCAAACGGCGACAAGAGATTTATATTGAACCTTAAATGTTTAAACAAGTTCATAGAAACCAAACATTTCAAGATGGAAGATTATCGTACAGCCTCAAAGCTTATAACAAAAAATTCTTATATGGCATCAATAGACCTAAAAGATGCTTATTTCTTAATTCCCGTACATAAATCTCATCGAAAATATCTCCGTTTTAAATACAATAATACCCTTTATGAATTTAACTGTCTCCCGTTTGGTTTATGCACGGCACCTTATGTTTTCACAAAATTATTAAAGCCAGTTATGGAATATCTAAGAATATTTGGAATGATATCAGTTATATATATCGATGATATTTTTTGCATTGGAACCACTTTTCTTGAATGTCAAAATAACGTTGACTTAACCATAACACTACTTAAAAACTTAGGTTTCATAATAAATACAGAAAAAAGCTGCTTAGAACCGCAAACACTGTGCAAGTTTTTAGGTTTCGAATTCGACTCGAAAAATATGTTATTAAAATTACCTAGTTCAAAAAAGTCTAAAATAAAAGAATACATTTCTAACTTCTTGAAAAAGCGTAAATGTAAACTTCGTGAGTTTGCCCGCTTCATAGGTTTATTAATTTCAGCTTGTCCTGCAATTCAATATGCATGGCTTTACACCAAACTTTTTGAACAGTTTAAATATTCCTGTTTAATTAGTAATCCTAGCTACGAACAGTTGGTTCGGCTCCCCAACAGCTTACATTGTGATATGTTGTGGTGGTTAAACCATATTGATCATGGTTCATTTCCTTTAACTTGTGATCAATACGATTTAGAATTTTTTTTCCGACGCGTCATGTACGGGTTGGGGAGCATATTGTAGCACAGATAAATGTTTTGGCTATTGGACAGATACTGAAAGAACCATTCATATTAACGAGTTAGAATTAAAAGCTGCTTTTCTCGCACTTAAATGCTTTGCCCACAAATCCTATAATTTAAAAATACTATTACGAATTGATAATGTGACAGCTATATCCTGTATAAATCGCATGGGCAGCATTCAGTTTGAACATTTACATAATATCACTAAAGAAATATGGCAGTGGTGCGAAAGGCGTAGAATAACTATTTTTGCTTCTTACATAAATACTAAAGATAACTATGAAGCAGATCGATTATCGCGCATGAAATTTCAGGATACTGAATGGGAACTTAATGACGATGCATTCAACCAAATAACATCTTGTTTTGGACACCCAGACATAGACCTTTTCGCAAGTAGGTGTAATGCCAAGTGTCGCAGGTACATAACTTGGAAAAACGACCCTGACGCTTATGCAATCGATGCTTTCACCATTTCATGGAAAAATAAATTATTCTACGCCTTTCCACCGTTTTCACTTATCACAAAGACAATGCAAAAAATTATTAACGAAAAAGCAAATGGCATAGTAGTTGTACCATATTGGCCAACACAACCCTGGTTCCCTGTTTTCCAAAAATTGCTTTGTTCCAAACCGATCTATTTTGAACCACACGTAAATTTGTTAACTTCTCCTTTCAGAACGCCTCACAATCTACACCGCACCCTGAAATTGGTTGCCGCGAAGCTTTCAGGCAAACATTATTAAAAAGACATTTATCTAATAAATCTATAGAAATTATGTTATCATCATTGTCTGATTCTACATATAAACAATATGATGTTTGTATAAAATCGTGGTTAAAATATTGTAATAAACATGGTTATGATTATTCCTCTGTTTCAGTTCCTATAGTCATTCATTTTCTAACAACAATTTTTGACAAAGGGGCAAAATACGGTACAATCAATTCATATAAATCCGCATTGTCCTTATTGTTAAGTAATGTGGCAAACGATGATCGAATTAAGCGATTTATGAAGGGAGTTTACAGATTAAGGCCCAGTAATCCAAAATATAATTTGACGTGGGATCCAACCACAGTTCTAAATTATTTAGCTCAAAAATGGCCTAATACAGACGTTGCTTTGGAAACTCTTTCCAAAAAGACTATAAGTCTATTGGCTTTGGTGACTGCGCATCGCGTTCAAACATTTTCATTAATAAAATTAAGTAATGTTCAAGTAAATTCTCCTATTGACATAATTATAAAAATACCTGATTTGATCAAAACATCCAAACCTAATTCTTCACAACCAGTCTTAAGATTACCTTTTTTCGACACTCGTCCTCAGATCTGTCCCGCTAGATGCTTAGAGGTTTACTTGAATAAGACTCAACCGCTTCGCAAAAATGATTATTTATTTGTAAGTTACAAAAAACCACACTCAAAAGTTTCATCACAAACACTTAGTCACTGGATAAAAGATACACTTCACAGTAGCGGTATAGACACGTCCATATTTAGTGCACACAGCACACGTCATGCAGCCACATCCTCAGCCAATAGACTTGGAGTCAATATTGACTTAATTAGGAAAACTGCCGGATGGAGTGAATCATCTTCTGTCTTCGCAAAACATTATAATAGGCAAGTTGTAACTGATCCTCATCTGTTTGCCACTACAGTACTTGCAGGTGGTCATAATCTGTAACAAATACCTAATATTAGATTAAGAAATATAAACCAATGTAAAATAATGTTAATATAATAGTTAGAATAAAAAACACTTGTGATTGCTCACCTGTTTCATTAAAATTTCACATTTCGTCTCTGAACATCTACAATACGTAAAATAAATCGCTTCGAATGAAGCTGTGAAACATAATTAAAAATCAAACGAACTTACCAAGTGAAGTTCGATGATAATTATGTGAACAGCTTCATTCGAAGCGATTTATACCCTCCCTAGAAAAGTTACCTATCCTACCCTAGATAAATAAAAATGTGAAATATTTAATAGCTTTCAACAAAATGATATTAAAATGGCTGCGGACCGTTAAAGAGAAATAGTGTAGTAGGGGCAAAACTGATAGTGTTGCAAGTGAAGCAAAACTACCTACAAAAAAAAAAAAAAAATCTGACTTACCTCTAAAAATCCGTGCAAGGCTGGTACATGGAGGCGCTGCTACAATACGTAAAATAAATCGCTTCGAATGAAGCTGTTCACATAATTATCATCGAACTTCACTTGGTAAGTTCGTTTGATTTTTAAAAAAACATATTGAAAACCTAAAGACTAAATTATCGAAATACATATACGCATTAAGCAAATTAAAAAGTAACACAAACTATGAGACCGCGCTCTCAGCATACTATGCATATGCTTATGCATGGTTTAACTATGGCATAATATTGTGGGGCGATAGTACTAACTTTAATGACATATTCATATTGCAAAAGAGGTGTATACGCATCCTTATGAATATTAAACCATGGGAAAGTTGTAAACCACATTTCATAAAAAAATAAAAAAATAACGTTGCCCTCCCTTTACATATTACAAATAGCTACCTTCGTCCAAAAACACAGGAATTATTTTCGATCAAACATAGAAGCAAACCAAAACTATAACCTTTTGGTTCCTATAACCGAAGAAATAAAAACAAGTTGATTACACCGACACCAAAATTAAAAATAATGAAAAATAGCCCCATCTATAGAATTGCAACAATTTATAATAATTTACCAAAATACATAAAAGATGAGGAGAATACAAATTAATTCTATAATAAACTAAGATTACTTTTAATAGAGAAATGTTATTACACAGTAGACCAATTCATGACGGATAAAACTTTATAGGTGTACCTACACAATTTACGAATAAAACTATTTTTCATTTTCTTCTGTGAGATCCGGTCTGATCAAGACATAAATATTGTTTAGTTCAGTGACATCTTTATCTTTTATTGTAAAATGACACACCATAATTCAATCTAATCAGTTGCGATATTGACATGACATGTTAGTAATTATTACCTATTCCTTATTATTGTTATTATTTTATTCCATTCTTTCTGACTTATATTTATGACCTTATGTGTATTATTGTAGTGTTTAATACTGCTAACTGGACATCATAACGACTTTTAGACATATTTTTATAATAATAAAATGTAATCTATCGTGTTTTTGATAAGTTTTGACTCAATTTATTTATTATATTAATGACTGTAATGCTCATAAGCTCAACAGCAAACCAGCATTGTGCTTTGCAGTGCCCTGACAGGGTTCATGTACAAAAACCGACAGTAATATTGTAAAATGTGTGATGTGCATGAGAGCAAATAAATAAATAATAACATACTCGATTTAAATCGTAACCAATCTCCTAACACTTCTAAAATATTGGGTTTAAACTGAGTTTGCGATAAAAATTAATAAAAATTAACAAAAATTAATTCTATTATTGGTGTGATTCGACGATAGTTCTCTGTTCGTTATCTACGAGTACATCACCAAATAAATTAAAACCTTTTGTCCGCTACCGTGTCAGTGAGATACAAGAAGGTACCGGAGGACATCATTCATGGAGATACGTGTCGTCCAAAGAGAACCCGGCAGAGTTAGTATCTCGCGGGCTGAGCTGAGGGCCGATTTAATGGCACCTATTCATTGTGGGGATCCCTTTTTTTTGCATAATGTTCTTTTTCCTAATTTACTTTGGCATAACTGTTTTGGCATAATTTGTTTTGCCATAATAATACATTGCCAAATTTTTCTTTGGCATACAGTTTATGTTGGCATAATCATCTTGAAGGCTAATTTGTTTTGGCATAAATTGAATTTTGCATAATGTTGCTAGCCTAATAGTATTTAGGCATACAATTAATAGAAATAACGGACACAAATTTGAGTTGTTTTTACGTATTATACTCCATTTTTAACTCTAAATTAAAATTAAAGTATTGCCTTAAAAATTCAATATGTTGGTCACAAAAGATGGTGAAAGAAACGAATCGCTGCAAAACCGATTCCACGTAGTCTTGTCTGCCCTACCCCGAGAGTGTAATTTAGAATCGCGTAGGCGCGGAGGGGCGAATCGGCCCGCGACTTGAGGAGCAGGTGGTTGTAACACTCGCCGAGCGTTAAACACGTCTGCGACGATAAGCTCGCGTGGGGCGGCCGGAGCCCCGGAGTGCAGGAGCCGTGACAGAAACCATGCCTGCTGCATGTTGCATGATGCATGCTTGCTTGCATGCTGCATGCTTGCTTGCTTGCTGCATGCTTGCTTGCATGCTGCATGCTTGCTTGCCTACAAATTTCATTATAGCATTATTGTATAAAAATGTGTATTAGTGTCTAAAATTTTAGGAGTTCATAATTATGCCTTTGTTATGCCTATAAAAAGTATGTTTTAATATCATTATGCGTAAATAATATTATGCGAAAATATAATTAGAAGTAACAAAAGTATGCCAAGTTATATTAGGTCTTAAAATTTTATGCAAATGGATAGGGAGGGAACCTTCATTGTGGCAGTCGGGCCCAGAGTTTTTAAATTTCGGTGAAGACTGTTGGCCTAACATGCCAAATATAGGTTCGAATTCCAAAGTAATCAGTCGTTTGAAAAGTAATAAATCAAACATAAACAAATTAAAACGTATTATTGCTTATATACTTAGGTTCATTTTTAATTTAAAAAATCCTAACGACAGGTTGTGTGGTCATTTATCATGTGATGAATTACAGGAAGCATTAACGGTCATGCTACGAATTAGTCAAATGGAAATGTTTCCTGACGAATACAAAACACTTGGTTTAAGAGCGGCCAACCCGCCATATTTTTCGCGAGAATTTTGACAAACGCTTGTGCGTGATTATATCTTTAAATTTTTGCACTGATAGGTATCTTGTGCACTTTATCTAGGCTTCTATCGAAGCAAAAAATTTAAATTTGTAGAAACAAATTCAGTAAAAGCCTCCAAAAATTATTGATTTGCACAAATTTTACCTCAACTTTGGCCGTTCATAACGTACTCATAAATTGTAAAAGTAAAGAAAATATCCAGATAAAAGCCTTGCAAATGTAGTGGAAATTCTAAATGACAAATATGTATTTCACAAACTTCTAAGACTTATTCAAAAACACGTATTCCCTGGAACAAGTTTTATAAATTGTCGAACAATATTTTTCGTTCAATGTCCTCGCGTTAGGCGATATGATTTACGCGGGAGACGAGTAGTGCGGGGTCGGGGCTAGGTAAGACAGGGGAGTTGTAAGAATACCAACGCTGTGGCTCTGGATGAAACAACAAGCTTTTCGACCATGCCCGCGTTGACGATAGACGGGCCGGGAAGGGCCCTCTTAAGGGCGCGTTTGCATTTCAGGCAAAATTATGCTGTTTTTCGGTACATTTTATGGCATAACCAAACCAAATCCAATATAACTAATAACTACCTCGTATCTCCTTTTTTAGATGATCGGGGTGTAATTCGCGTAGGTGGCAGATTAGATAACGCTAACTACATAAACATCCGATATTACTTGATAGTAAACATCACATTACAAAAATATTATTTCGTTGTCAACATCATAAACGTATGCGCGCAGGGCCACAAATTCTTTTATCACAGATTCGTCAAATGTACTGGCCTTTAGGAGGCAGAAATCTATCTAAGGGTATATTCAGAGAATGTGTCAAATATTTCAGATTTAGAACTCAAGCGGTGTAACCAAGGGCACGCCACAATAGTGGCGGTAAGTCCCCTCTTTGAGGAGTGGCTTGAGAGACGCCACGGCGTCCTCACCTTCCGCCTGACGCAGGTCCTCACCGGACACGGTTGTTTCGGGAGGTTTCTGCACCGAATCGGGCGGAAGGAAACGCCCGGGTGTTTCCATTGCGAGGATCGACCGGAGGACACGGTGGAGCACACGGTGGAGGTGTGCCCCGCGTGGGCGGAGCACCGCCGTGTCCTCGAAGCGGCGATTGGCGGCGGCGACCTCTCGCGTCCGGCCCTGGTGCAAGCCATGGTCCGGAGCGAGACGGAATGGGACGCCGTCATCTCCTTCTGCGAAGCAGTAATGCTAGAGAAGGAGGTGGCGGAACGTGAGAGGGAGAGAACCTCACAGCGTCCCGGCCGCCGCGGGAGACGCCCCGGGCGTCGGGGGCCACCACGTGGCCCCCGGCCACCGTAGGCGCGGGCCTGTGGACGGTGGGCTATGGGCTAGCTCGCCGTCCGTCCGTCTCATGACGACAGGCCGTGTCGACGGCGCGTTCGTGTTCCACGCGCGCCTCAAAGAGAGTCAGCAAAAAGGAAGGGGTCCGCAAGGACCGATGCCTGCCGGGGTTGCGGGACTGTTCGAAAGAGATACCGTGGCCCCGGAACACAAAGGGCGATGAAGGAACATGGATAGGTTTTAGTCAGTAAAAGTCTGACACTCCCTCCCGCTCCGCCCAGAGCGGGAGAAGTCATTTGATGATTTCCCATCCGAAAAAAAAAAAAAGGCGGTGTAACCAGTCATGGGTCAGCTACCATGCGCGAGGACACAGCTTGAATTTCCATTTTATAATAATTGTAGTGTCGACTACGCCGGACCAATGCTAATAGCTGACCATAAAGTTAGAGGTACCAGACTCATTAAGTATTATATCTGTGTGTTTGTCTGTTTGGCAGTAAAAGCTGTCCATCTGAAACTTGTGACGAATCTTACTAAAGACGCTTATCTGGCCGCGTTAAAGAGATTCGTTGCTCGTCGGGGTAAGTCACACAGCATCCTCTCTGATAATGGCACGGCGTTTGTGGGAGTATTTAATGAGCTTGCACAATTCTTATCTAATTCAAATTTAGAGACCGATCTTGCACAAGATGGTATAAAGTTTAACTTTACTCCTACTAAAAAGCATTTGAAAACTATTGTTTATTCTTCTCATTTAACGTATGAGGAAATGAACACATACTTAGTTCAAATTGAGGCTATATTAAATTCCCGTCCCCTTATTGCCCTTTCTTCGTCACCTGACGACTTTACCGCTCTCACTCCTTCTCACTTCTTAATTGGACGACCGCTAATATCCGTTTCACAGGCACAGGTACACTCCATCAACATCACCCGATTGGATCGCTACAAAAGAATCGAGCATCTCCGACAACACTTTTCGAGCCGATTCAGTCATGAATATGTTGTCAAGTTGCAGCAGAGAACCAGATGGCATGCGTCCACAGGCGAGCTTAAATTAAATCAATTAGTTCTGATCAGAGAGAAAACGCAACCACCACTACGATGGCTAATGGGCCGTATCATCAAGGTGTTCCCTGGTCCTGATGTCATCACAAGGGTGGCAGAGATCAAAACCAAGAAGGGCAACATTACAAGGGCCTTCAACAACATATCGCACTCCCCACCGAATAATATGGCAATGTGCTATTACAATAGTTTACGTTTTATTGCATGTTCGATATTTAGAGCATTGATTACACCTTGTAATTTTTTTTCATAATTTTTCTATGCATATTTGCAAAAGTACAATAATTTCAAAGGTCCCATAACGGACTTAACACTATTATTCCCTAAAAATCTTATCACACTTTTTGCACGAATAGTATCATAACAAGTTGTTACAAATTATGCAATCTTTAAGTTTTTCGGTAAGCGACGATTACCATTTTATTCGCGTAAGAAACGCATATCTTGTTCCGCGTAAAGTATAATTCAATAATATTCGTGTATTGTTTTACAAAACATGACAGAGACATATGAAAATCGTAATGTCGTTCACTGTAACATAATAGTTAATATTCTTAAAGCAAGCGGTTTGTACAATAAAATATTACGATGGTGTCGGTACGTAATAAATAAATACAGTATTATTCATTTATTATCTTTAGTGATTGATGAGTAAATTTGTTTTTTTTTTGTGAATGGCATTTCGCAGTTCAACCTAGGAGGTTGTCGCCTGCTTAACCGGACTATCCTGTGGGTGCCATGAGTGTTAGGCCTCCAGCCAGGGCAAACGACTTACAAACTAAGCAATTACACGTTAAGGGTTAAGAGCCTCGGCTTAGGGCATCGCTGGGGGAGGACAGCAATTGGACAGGCTGGATCTGAATGCTGTCATTATTTAGGGGTTGATTTGGAACTACAGGCTCAGCCACGTGGGCTGAATCGAGCAAGGGTTGGGGAGGGCATGGATCGGGACGTTCCGACGGTCCTAGATAGCGAGGACGAAATGACGGCTGTTTACGTCTGCGCTTCTTGAGCGTGCTAGTTTCTCTACTGCTCTCCTGGATGAGGGTGGTAGCGTCATCGGGGGTGCTAGTATCGGGCGGTCGATGCGCTTAGAGGATTACGTTGCCTTATGGCAGAATCGAAGAAGAGCTTAGAAAAGCGTTTCATAAACTGAAGGACAGTGGGCATTCTAAGCATTTGTGTAGACCATTAAGTCATTGCGGACATAGTAAGGGGCTCCCGTGATTTTGCGTGAGTTCAACAAGTTGAGTGCGCAACTTGCACCTGAGAGACAACTTACTAACAGGAAATGGAGCCTACCCATAGCAAAAGCGACTCGGTCACGAGCTGCACTGATATGTGGCACGAAAGACATATGGTCGTCGAGTATGACTCCTAGATATCTGGTTTGCTTCTCCCAAAGGATAGACTTACCGTACAAAATGATTGGGCTGGGGAGGTAGAATTAATATGCGGTTTCAAATAAAGAACCACCTGAGTTTAATCGGGGTTAACCTTAATTCTCCACTTCCGGATCCAAGCATCTAAGACATCGGCTGAGGTTTGTAGGTTTTTGGCCAAAGCGTTCTTATAACGACCAGTGTAATAGATGGCCGTGTAGTCCGCGAACAGGGCTAACTGAGCCTTTTTGCTTCGACAGCACGTAACAGCGGTACAGCGTGAATAAAAGCGGGGAGAAGAGTGCTTCCCCGCTATCGCAATAGCGGAAGGTGCGATCCGACTGAGAGTCTCGTAGGATGAGCACGGGACGGTCTGGCACTCCTAGTTGGTACACCTTGTATAATAAGCCGTTGTGACAGACTTTGTCAAAGGTTTTTGCCATGTCGAAGAAAAACCCGCCCGTCATCGCTCCACCGCTCAAATACTCGACAATGCGGTGGACCTGTTGGATGCACGAGTGTTCGGTCCTGAAGCCGAATTGCTCGTTGGGAATGAGACTCTTAGCCTCGGCATAGTCTTTATGTCGCTTGTAAATAAAGGCGAAAACTCACAGCTGCGCACGGAGAGGCAACGCACGTGTTAAGCTTCGCTTTGCAAGAAAATATATGTGAATGTGTCCACTGTAAACCACGGACACGCTATGCATGACTTGACGTCATTAGTACATGCGTGGCTTGTTCGAATAAGGCGCTCACATAGCTCAACGCTGTCAATGGCGCTGTGCATGCGGTACACGCTATACACGAATATTTACCCATGACCATACCGCGGTGGGCCACGCACGCAACAGTTGTACATAGTCGTGAGCGTATAGTGTTAGGTACACTATACGCTCAGGACGACTTTCAGTCTGGAGGAGAGTACCTACGGTTAAAAGAAATAGTCAAGGGGACGAGTTATAAGAATTTATTATTAAAAAAAACCTAACTTATAGGGCCTATATATACTGAGCTGGAAGTTAGCTAAACCCTCACTAGGCCACAGAAGCTCGTGAACGAAAATGAATATGAACGTAGGATGAAATGGAGAAAGGCGGCCCTCTCGGCTGTAATAGTGGCCGATGGACGTCAGGCTTCAGTTTTCCTTCAGTAGTACTGGTCGAGGGACATCAGTCTTCGTCTTCCATCCCTCTGGCTATAGAAGTGGGTTCATCATCGCAGCAGAGGGCCGAAGGACGTCAGTTTTCTTCTTGGTGAGCCGGAGGACGTCAATTTACTCAGATCGTAAGGGAAGGTTGAGGATCGTCACTCCTATAGCCCGGGCACCAGATGTTAGAACATGGCACGGGTACGCGCTTTGCAATGCGTTACTTCGCTATTGCGACATCGTCTTATTTTGAAGAACGGTAATAAGGGAGGGTAACTTATAAACCTCAGACGAGGGAAACTTCCTCTGGTCACTTTTGTATCATTGAAGACTTGTTCGTTTCAGCTCTAGACGTAGGCTGAAAATTCCACCACCTGGCTCCTGTCATCTCCAAATGATTGACATTTTATAATTTAGAAAGAATTTCTAGAACATAATAAAAAGAAAAGATAAAATAAAGTAAAATAAAAAAATAAAAATAAATTGTGTTTTATTGCAGGCAAAAATACCCATATACAAGAAAAATACAATTGAAACAGATAAAATAAAATAGTAAAGAAATCATTAATAATCATAAAAATATCATTCAATTCATTAAAAAATCATAAAATATCATATCATTCAATTCATTGAACATTATAAAATATCATTCAATTCATTAAAAAAAATTAACTTAAAACCTCTTCAAAAAGAACTTTAATTAATGAGGACGAGGAGGAGGACTTGAATTACTTTTTATAATGAGGTCGATGTGATTTACCTATACGACCTTCAACTAGCTCCAGCAATAAATTAAAAATAAAACTAGGCCTGTCATTAACTGACATTACAAACGTAAACAAAGATTCAAGAGAGATAAAAAAAACTACAGAAAAACTTAATAAAATAAAATAAAAGGTATGCCAAGCCTCCAGGAAATGAACATGAAACTACCTAGGGAGGAAGAATGCTTAAATTTTCAGGTTAATAATGCCCAAAAATTTAAGTAAAAACCCATGTAAAAACACACACATTACAATGGGACGCCGTCACTTCCTTCTGCGAAGCAGTAATGCTGGAGAAGGAGGTAGCGGAACGTGAGAGGGAGAGAACCTCACGTCCCGGCCGCCGCCGCGGGAGACGCCCCGGGCGTCAGGGGTCATAGGCGCGGGCCTGTGGACGGTGGGCTATGGGCTAGCTCGCCATCCGTCCGTCTCATGACGACAGGCCGTGTCGACGGCGCGTTCGTGTTCCACGCGCGCCTCAAAGAGAGTCGGCAAGAGCAAGAGATACCGTGGCCCCGGAACACAAAGGGCGATGAAGGAACATGGATGGGTTTTAGTCAGTAAAAGTCTGACACTATCCTGCTCCGGCCAGAACGGGAGTCATTTGATGAATTAATTCCCATCCGAAAAAAAAGGCTATATTATCACGCTACTTTCTTAAGGGGGTGAGTAATATTGCATTACCTATGTCCGTAACCTTTCAAACAATTGGACGTCTCAGCCATGACATACAAGAGAGCAGCTATTTTTAGCAAAAGACAGGTAATCACATAATAATAAATAAAAATTGGTCATTTTACAGAGCACGATAAAAAAAAAAACTAAGAAGTTTAAAATAAAAAGAAAACCAAGGTTTGATAAAATCCAGGACGTTGTAAATTAGTTCCGTGCGGGAATCGAACCGTGACACGCAGCGCCGCAGTCAACTGCTAGCCACTGCGCCAACTGTGTCACCACATAGCATTTGTGCTGAATCATCAGCTGGCCCAACTCCGCAGGGACCGCATTAGACAGCTTGAAAGTTTTTTTTTAAACGTTGCCTCACATTTTTAAACTCACAAACAGACAGACCCGGAACCACTACCTGAAGGCCATTCGGTGCGGGTATCAAACCCGATACACGCAGCAGCCATTCGCTCAGCCACTGCGCCAACCGTATTATCATAAAGCTGTGGCTGCGGCTTCTTCGGGCATTGCTGCAACTTTGCTTAAGGGTGGCCGGACTGCACATTCTGTTTTAAATTGCCGCTGAATCTTGCAAGAGAAGATACCCCAACATGCTACATCAACATAAACGGGAGAGTCCTTTTGCAGCAGTGGAAGTTAGTAGTATGGGACGAGTGCACGACGTCGCACAAGCTTGCATTAGAGGCGTTCACCGCAGCTTGCAGGACATCCGCGGCAACCAGGCGCTGATGGGCGGCGTCGTCGTTTTGCTCGCAGGCGACTTTAGACAAACACTGCCAGTTATTGAGAGGGGCACACGTGCTTATGACATAAGAGCATGTCTCATGGCGTCGCCACTGTGAGGCCTCCTGGTTTGAAAAGCTCCATATTACGTGCAACATGCGCGTCCAACTGTACGACGATCACGAAGAAGGTTTGCGAATAAGTTGCTGCAAATGGGAGAGGGTCGTGTGCGTACTCCCAGCAGAAGCGGAGGCGTGGCGAGTCCTGTGGGCTCCGAATATCGATATGTCTATGCCGCTATCCTCTAAAACTTTTTTGACCCAGTGAGCTAGTGTTTGCGAAGATACCTTTTATGGGGTTTACGAAAACTAATGAACAGATGATCGTCTAACTGATTGTGGCGTAAGGATGAAGTTTTATCAATATAAGCTTGAACCACTGTAGCTGGACATATGGATATATTTTCGTGAGTAAAAGGTAACCTGATTAATGGTTGGAAGGCCCCAGGTCTTGAAGTTTTAATTAAGTCAGATATTTTAATTACAATCATATCATCTTTTGTACTTATATTTTTTAATTTAATTAAACTTAGTGTCTGCATTCTTTGCGCAGAAGCTATCGCTAATAAAGCAATTGTTTTTCTCGACAAAAATTCAAGTGTTATATTCGTTTATGGATATCAACTGGACACATAGCTCAACACTTTATTAGTGTCCCAAGTTGCTGTGTATTTAGGATTGGGAGGTCTTAACCTGTATACACCCTTTATGAACCTATTAACACAACTATTTATTGTGATTTCTGTACCTAGAGTAATTGACAGGGCAGATCTGTGTGTATTTATCGTATTATAACTAGTCCCTTTGTTAAATTGTATTGTTAAAAAGGAAATAACTTGAATACTAGTGGATTTAAATATTTCATGATTATTGTCTTGACAGTAAGTTACCCAAGATTTAAGGATACAGCTATATTGGTTTAAGGTTTTTGGTGCAAATGAAGCCATTACGATACCCAAAGATGTCTCCGGAATGCCTCGAGCTATCATTGATTGCCTGATAATCTCGCTGCCACTAGGATAAGGTCTGCGTGTAGTGGATGGTGTGTTCTGAAAGGAGAATACAACAAGTCTTGGTCAGGTCCAAAAAATAGGGTACAATAGTATACCCTCTGCCTTATCTCTAATTATTTTTATAATGCAGAATGGGGGAAACCATAGAAAGAAAAGTCTTTCCAGTTGAAGGTGAAAGCATCTACTATTTCAGAGGGGATCGAGCTCCCATGAGGCGTATCTTGGACATTTGTAGTTTTGTGAGCTAGCAAAGAGATCAAAGTTGGGAACACCCAATTTATGTGTGATTTCCGAAAATGCATACTCGGCTAGTTCCCATTCTGTGTCCACATTAATTTTACGTGATTCCCGATCAGCAATAATGTTATCCGAAGATTTAACATACGAAGCAAATATATGAATGTTCCTATGTTCACACCACTGCCAAATATTCCAGGCTATTTCATTTAAATAGGTATGCTGTATACATTCGATTTATATAGCTGATTGCTGTAGTGTTATCGATTCTCAACAGTAGACAACAATTTCGAAGGTTAGAAGTTCTAAAATATGAATGTGCATATTAAGTTCTAATTCTGTCCAATTCCCGTGTGAACTTTTATTACTACAAGCAATGCCCCTACCAGTGGTTGATGCATCGCTGTATATTTCGAGACAATAATCATTATTACGAGTAGAATAGAATTAGAATAGAACATAGTGAGTTTTTAATATTATTTGTCCACCAATGGAGGAATAGAAGAATGAAATATGAAGAATGGAGATGTCATAGTTCTGTTATAGTTGTAAGAGTTATCCAGAGCTAGAAATTTTTCCCTTTCAAATAATTTTGTGTAAATCCATCCGTAACTGACAGCGGCAGGGCATGCAGACGTTAGTAGGCCTAGTTAGTAGGCCTAGAATTCAGCAAAGTACCGGATTGAACATTAACTTATTTAAAAAAAATCTATAGTTTTGTTTAAGATGCGACTTTTCTTCTCTTCAGGAAGATAAATAGTCATAGCAACGGTATTGAAAACAAATCCTAAATATTTACATTCTGTCCTTGGTGTTACTTGACTTTTATTAAAGTTTATTAGGAAACCCAAGTTTTGTAAAAGATTCTGTGTCTTGTTAATATTGTAGACACATTCATCATATGATTTTCCTAATTAATTAACTGAAATCAAACCTCGAGCTCACAAATACTGTAGAACAGGTTTTAACAGTTTCGTAAACACAAACGGCGCAGTACATAGACCAAAGGGGAGAACGTTACATTGGTATAGTTGTGATTTCCATTCATAACGTAATTTCTTCCTATCATGAGTATTTACAGGGATTCAAAAGTAGGCGTCCTTTAAATCTAAAGTTGCCTTAGAATTATTTTTATCTAACAATCTTAATGCTGTTCTGTAGTCTTCCATTTTAAAGTGTTCAAGTTAAATAATCTTATTGAGATCTTTAAGGTTCAAAATAAAGCGATGTTCACCGTTAGCTTTTGGTAATGTAAATATGGGTGATATAAATTGTCCCTCGCAGGGCTCACAGGTTGTAATAAACATTGATTTTAATAATCCTGTGATACAATTATCAATAATTTTGCCTTCCGATATCTACGGGAATTTCGGGAAGGAACAGTTTGTAATGGTTCTTGTTCAAACGGTATACTATAGCCTCGTACCCAAGATAATACAAAAAAATACAAAAATATATTTATTACTTCTCAAACATAGTGTCATACATAAATTGAGGCAGCCCCAGTAAGTTACAATAGTACTTGTGTTGTGATAATAATATACGATCACTGGTTATACGACAAGAGTTATGATAAAAGTACTGCAATCTGCTCGCGAGTGGTACCTGGGCTAGTGAGGTCAGCGTCTCCTGGGCCTCTGACGCGCCGAGCAGGTCCTATTCTGGTGATGGTACGAGTCTGGGCGGCGATCTCGCGGCGCTGCTGCTGGCCTCCGTGGAGCGGGGATCCGACGCGACTGGCCGGCTGCTGCTCGCGAAAACCCCCTCGCGTTTATAGCCCCCCTTGGGTATTGTGTTGTCGGAGGCTTATAAGAAGCGCGCTGATTAGTCTTCATCTCCAGACCAGATTTAGATATTGCTTTTGCTGATTTGAGATATTCAGAGAGGTTGGTACCGAATAAGTATTGATCGATCTTTGTATTTTTCACGATTTCTCGAGTCTCTTGATTCAAATTGTTAATGACGGCATATCGCCTTGACTGTGGCTCTCTGTAATGACTGTCACACAGGAGTCGCCCAGCGTCACTTAATGGTTTTATAATTTCCTGTGCTTGTGGTAACGTGTCTTTAGAAGCGGGCAAAGCCCAATTAAGGACTTTACCAATAGCTGATAAGCAGCTAGATATCTGATTCAGCTTGTATTGGCTAAAATCTTTTTTAATATTAAGGGCTGTTAAAGCCGCCTCAATTTCTAGGTTAAGTTTCGGTGGATTCATACAACTACAGTATTCTGCTGGTAAGTATTGTTTAATTAATTCCAATTTGCTTTCTTTAGGTAACCCATTACTTAAAACATGTGCCCATCTAGCGACAATATCTTTATGTAAATCGTGTTCCTTCTGGGTAGATGGATCTTCACCTAGCATCATTAAAATTTCAGGGTCAAGTACCTCTTCAGTTTTCTCTGCTTCCATGGGCACCAAAGTTATCGCTTTCTCAGCAGCAGACGGTACAATGGATTCCGAGAGTGCCGGTGCGTCCTGTATATCCGATTCCTTCAAATTGGCTTCCATGTTCGGAATTTCTTGACCTGTAAAGAGTATAATCATAGGACTTTTGTGTCACAAATTTCGGCGCGATTTACGCGGAATATGACTAATATGATCTCAACATGATTCACATGGAGGATAAATAAATTTGTGTTAGGTACCTCAACACGTTAAACGTGGAGAAATTAATAAAATTTATTACACTATGGTCCTCACTAACCAAGTTCGCAAACCAAAACAAGTTTATCTCTAAACCTGCCTTTTTACTTTCTTCGTAAAGTGAATTTATCATTGACTGCAGCTGTTGTGCATTTTCTGATAGCAAAACTATGTCCGCAAATCTCAAATGGTTTATATACTTACCATTTATATTTAAGCCGAGTTTGCTCCAGTCTAGTTTACCAATGATTGACTCTAGCACCGCTATGAAGATGGTGGGAGGTAGAGGATCCCCATGTCTGACTCCTCGCTTTATATGTATAGGTGGTCCCGTGGTTTCGAGTTTTATTCTACTCGTAGAGTTGTCATAAATACATTTCAAAACTCTAATGTATTCCATTTCTAATTGCTGAGAGTGCAGAGCTTCCCATATCGCTGAGTGGAGTATGGTATCGAAAGCTTTTTGGTAGTCAATGAACACTATGCATAACATTTCAAGTGAGTGGATGTGGTCCACAGAAGAGAAACCTCTTCTAAAACCTGCCTGCTCAATTGGTTGATGTTTTTCAATGGATTTTCTTATCCTTTTTTCCATAAGAGATGATAATAGTTTGTATAATGAAGGAAAGTTTATCGTAATCCGATAAACTTTCAAAATAAGAACGTTCCGAAGATGACGCACTACTTCGTCGATATCTTTGCAGTTTATGCTCGAGTTTTTTCACCTTTTTCCGCATACTACGATAATAATCATCACTATCCTTAGATCGCGAACGCTTTCGCTTTCCCATTTTTAAACTTTGATGATCCTATAACAAACTAAAAACTGTCGAAAAAAAAAACTATTTAAGCAGTGTGACTCCGACAACACGAAAACACGTAATGAATAAAGAGCGAGAACGACAGCGCCTCGTGCCAGTAGTGGGAGCGAGACAGGACACTACGTCATGATTTTGTTTCTTTTTTTAAGCTATGAGTATCTAAAAGTGTGGCAAAGACAGCACCTTCTCATGTTCTGCTGCAAGTAAATTTGTAATCGTCTTCGGTTGAGACCCGAAGTGTAATAAAAATACCAGAACAACCTCAATACAGGATAAACGACGTAATTTCCTGTCAACGACGTAATTTCCTGTTTTCAGCACTGTAAAATATTGTTGTATGCAGACGACATGAAGATCATAAAACAGGTTACTACCCAGGCAGATGCTCTCTTATTACAGGCGGAGCTAAACGCTATTCAAACCTACTGCAAATTAAATAAGTTGGACTTAAACGTCTCCAAATGCTATGTGTGAACATTCACCCGCAAACCACAACCTTTATATTTTGCCTACAAACTTATGGATACCCAAATAGAAAAGGTCAGCGTAATCAAAGACCTCGGGGTTACTTTTGACTCGAAGCTTATCTTTGACACACATATAAATAATATTGTCAGCAATGCGTCTAAAGCTCTAGGTTTCATCTGCGGGTCTCATCAGAGTTCAGGAACTTCAAAACTATCAAGATTCTATATTGCGCATGCGTTCGTAGTCACCTCGAGTATGCCTCTCAAGTCTGGAACCCTAAATACAACGTCTATATCGGTCGATTGGAGGGCATACAGAGAAAGTCCTTAAAGTACATTCAATTTCGTTCCAAAATATATTTACAAAATTATTTTAAACGGTGCAAAAGGTTTCAAATTCTTCCTTTGCATGAACGAAGGAAAATCTCAGACTTGGCCTTTCTAATTAAAATTGCAAATGGATCCAGTGATGTCCCTAAGTTGCTAAGCAAGATTGGGCTGCGGGTACCTGGTTCGTTTCTGCGTAAATCTCGTTTGTTGCACATACCAACGACTAGGACTAATTATAGACAAAACTCGTACATGATTAGGGCGAGCCGTGAGTACAATGCGACTTGCTGGGAGGTTGAGATCGACATCTTCAATACAAGCGTGTCTAAATTGAAAGAGACCCTTTGCAACCACCTTTGAATTGTCAATTTTTTTTTTTCATTATTAGTTTTTCTATAATGTTTTTGTGTGTACTAATCCTTACCACTGTCTTTTAGATAAGTTATTCTTGTTTGATTTATCTATTGTATAAAAATATTTGTGAAAACTTGTAATTGGCCATATTGTTGTTATTAACTAAACTATTTTACCAATGAACAAAGTTTATTGCGAACATCTGTTGCTTTGCTATTGTGAGTCCTCATAAAGATAGGATATTTTAGAGTTTCTTCAATTCAGTCTGCTGGCTCCTTTTTTGTTCGAAGTCCCTTTTCCATTAAAATAGTTTACAATTATATGAAGGAATGAACGTTGAGTTATTAATGATGGCAACATGTCAGGCTGTCAGCCATAAGATATCCTTACGGACATAAATTGTTTAACGTGTTTGTAAGTGATCAATACGCTTTGTTTCCACCAGTACCAACGAATTTAAAATAAAATCAAGACTAAGATATTTACTTAATCACACCAACAAATGATATGATCAACCTCTATTTATTCTCTCCCTGCACACGTCTGACTGTTTGCGTCATACAATAAAATTAGCTGTTATCATGTTTTGACCTTTTAAACGGCATATAGCACAAGTTGATCCAACTCTGTGGATGCATCGATCCATTTTCTTTTAATATAGAAACAGTTAGGCAAAATTAAAAACGTAAAATATAATTTTATCAAGGGTCACATACATACAATAATACTATTAATAAGTTCAATTGATGGATGCAGCTTATTTTGTTGCGGGGGTTGCTGATGGTGGTGTTTCTTTCAGTCCGAGTCTTTCTGCCTGCTCGAAGTTATCTGGTAGCGTGGTGCCAAGCGTCTCTGGCGTGAAGAAGATTAGCACCCCGGATATCATTGCCATGGTACCAAACACTATAAACGGCAAATCGTCGAAAAATCTCGCTTTCTGCAACCCAGGAATTGTTTTTTGTTAGGAGACTCATGTGTAAAAACTTTATATAATTCAAATCATGTGTGGTATTTGATACGACACAAAGCACTTATGAAAAATAAACCTACAACAATAATAGTAAGGGAGCCCACGATGCTAAATGGGGATTTACTCGAGCGTTCGTGAAGACCTATTGGATTTCGAAGCTAAAAATAAATATTTTTTATTAATTTATGCTCTTCCAACGGCCAATGTTAGGCGAGTATATATGAATAACATTCCCATTCCATTTTCCAATCCCCTCCATTTTTTCTAAGACCGCACCTACAGATTTTCATAACTGTAAAAAAAACTGTCTTATACAATGATGTTATATGGAAATGTCCGACCGCGTCAGACAAAGATAGCATATTTAATGATATTTTTTATAAATTTATTTCATAAAAAGGAGATTGTAGTACATGAGCATACACAGAGTTATACATACATATAGGTTTGTACCATGTCAATCACAATCTGGTGGGTGAAGTTCTGCTTTCCTAGCTAGGTTATAGAATAACCTGTATGAGATTAGATTAGATTAACAGTCCCTGTCCCTTACAAAAGTATTACTACAATAATTTTTATAATTGAATACGTGCAAGTGTGTGTGTGTAATTGTATGTGTGTAAGTGGTACGTGCGTGTGTGTGTGATGGTGAAAGAGAGTGTGTTCGTTTTGATTGAAGTCGAGTGAGGTAAAATTTAAGCTGTCACGGTCATTGACACCTAGTCATCACCTAGTGAGATAATTTTCTGTTTCATCATAGCTTTTATTTTGAAGAAATGAACGTAGAATTTTTTACACTTAAAGTTGGATTAAAGCAGTAATGAAGGAGGTGGCGGAACGTGAGAGGGAGAGAACCTCACAGCGTCCCGGCCGCCGTAGGAGACGCCCCGGGCGGCCACCGTAGGCGCGGGCCTGTGGACGGTGGGCTATGGGCTAGGTCGCCGTCCGTCCGTCTCATGACGACAGGCCGTGTCGACGGCGCGTTCGTGTTCCACGCGCGCCTCAAAGAGAGTCAGCAAAAAGGAAGGGGTCCGAAAGGACCGATGCCTGCCGGGGTTGCGGGACTATTCGAAAGAGATACCGTGGCCCCGGAACACAAAGGGCGATGAAGGAACATGGATGGGTTTTAGTCAGTAAAAGTCTGACACTCCCTCCTGCTCCGCCCAGAGCGGGAGAAGTCATTTGATGATTTCCCATCCGAAAAAAAAAAAAATAAAAAAAAAATTGGATAGTCCGTGAAGTGAAACGACAATGGCTGCGTACCGACTACTTTATTCATATCAGAAACCTAACTACCCACATGAGACCACAACATCTTTCCCCTTAAGCTCCTTCCAGCTGTGTAGCTATTTCCATAAGGGTAGGCAATGGGAAATGTTGTCGACGTATGACTTTATCTAGGGGTCGCGGATCTAAACAAACTCTGATTTTACCATCTTTTTTAGCCGCTACTACAATACGATTTATGCATTCACCCAAGGAGTGGGGTGTGTCACTTTTCTTATCACACTCAACTCCTCCATGCGGTCAAGTTCTGACTGTAACTTTCCCCTCAAACTAATTGGTATTTTCCGCACTGGACAGATGCAAGAAGATGAATCTTTATCTATAGGTATAGTGTAGTGTCCAGGTAGCCGCTCGAGGCCCTCAAACAAATCACTGTATACATCCATATTTAAACTATATACCCGTTGCACTAATTTCATTTCCTCTACCGCAAATTTACCTAAAATGCTTTCACAATTATGATCAGATATTACAAAGTTTATATTGTACTCTTTATTATTATTTATTATTATACATCCATTTTAAAACACATGATCCAAGAATAGGTAACAAACTACCACAATAAGACATCGCTTTCGGTTTAGACGGGCTCAAGTCGGGTAACGTAAGACCTAGCTTCATAGTATAATTATCTTTAGAGATAACATTCAGATCGGCACCGGTATCCAATTCCAATTTCATGTTATTTATATGTATTAAAGTCTCATACCATTTGTCCACGGTTCGTAAATCGTTTAAAGCACCCACAGAGGAGATGAAGTACAGGTCATCGTCTCTCTCCTCCTGTACCGAATACACCTTGCTTGATCTGTTCGCCGTACACATTTTCCTATAATGACCCTTATTACCGCACAAAAAGCACTTCACATTTCTCGCCGGACATCTAAATCCACCATCACAATACGCACTGGAACAGGCCGCGCACGCACTATCACGCGCAGGCTGCGAGGTCCCCGCTGCGTTGTCGCTGCCGGCGGCCGCGTGCAGGGCGCGCGCACCGAGCCCGCGGCGCGCGCGCCGCCGCCGGCCCCGCGCCAGCGCTGCTGCGCCCAGCCGCCGCCGCCGCCGAGATCCTCGCGCACTCCACACGGCATCCACCGACGCGCCTTTTGACTCACACTTTACGCCTTCTATTTTACGGCTCTCCTCATTAGATATTTCATTTGATTGGCATATGACAATAGCCTTTTCGAGTGTGAGCTGTTTACTACGTAGTAACCTGTCACGCACGGTACTTTCTCGTACGCCACACACGATCCGATCGCGAATCAGGCCGTCTTCCAACTGGTCGAACTCACACTGCTGGCTCAAGAGTTTCAAAGCCGTGACATACTCGTCGATACTCTCCCCGTCCTCTTGGTTCCTCGTAAAAAAATTTAAACCTCACCATAGTAGTATTGGGTTTTGTGCCAAAATGGGCGTTGAATTTTTCTGAGTTTTTCGATGTCATCACGGTCACTTTCACTGCTGAATTTAAACGTGAGGAATATGTCGTAGCCTTCGGAACCGATTAAGTTTATAAGTAGACTGGCCTGCATATCTTTAGACTCTTTATAAACCCCCGATGCCTTGAGAAATACTTGAAATTGTTGTCATTTCCGCCACGCGTCAGCGCTTTTCGCTGGACCTCCTTCCAACAATAATTCAGCCGGCGGTCGCGCATGTTCCATGGTCTCGTTTTAAATTTAACACTTCGTAGTTTTATTTACGCTTTTTAGCTTTAAAACGATCACTTTATACTATTTTATCGCAATATTTTCCGATCACCGCTGTCACCATGAAGTGAACGACAATGGCTGCGTACCGACTACTTTATTTATATCAGAAACCTAACTACCCACATGCAACAGCGTTGAAAGCGGTTGCGGTTGAAAGCCAGGTGGAACAGAGGCTAAAAGAAGGAATAGTGCGGGTGAGTTGGTCAGAGTATACTAGTCCGTTAGTCTTGGTTCGGAAGAAGGATGGAGCTATCCGGATCTGTGTCAACTACCGATTAATCAACAAGAAGATGGTAAAGATGGTAAAGGATGAATATCCTTTTCCGAATATTGACGACCACATTGATAGACTTGCAGAAACTAAGATTGTTTGTACGATTGATTTATAAAATGCGTATTTTCATTTGCCAGTACATGAAGATTTGATTAAGTATAGGTACTGCTTTTGTCACGCATAATGGACAATATGAGTTGTTAAAGGCACCATTTGGTTTGATGGTCTGTTCTAAAGTATTTACAAGATTCATAACGACTATTTTCTATGAATTGATTTGTAGACGTATTGTATTGATTTTTATAGACGATTTACCAATTACAGCTCAGAATGAACTAGAAGCTGTAAAAAGATTGAAAGACGTGTTAGACATAGCGTCCCAATACAGGTTGGAAATCAACTGGAAGAAATCACAACTGGTGGTAAGACGAGTATTTGGGCCACATCATAGAGAATGGTCAAATAAAATATTCACCTGAGAAGACTGATGCTGTTCAGAAAGTCGGTATTCTAGTTATGAGTTAGAGGCACTGACTGTCATTGAAGGGATTAAAAATTTTTGGAAACATTTATACAGTAGAAAATTCAAGATAGTTACGGATTGCCAAGCGTTTCAGATGACGTTGGAGATTCTTCTCCAACGTCATCTAAAACGCTTGGCAATCCGAGACATGTCTACGTCACCAAGAGATAATGTTGGATAATGGTGGATAAAGTTACTTCAAGAATACAACCATATGCGACATGCCGATACATTGAGTAGTTACCCGTATGTAGCTCAAATCCCGTCAGATTTTTAAGAGAAATTAAAAAATAAGCTAAAGGCACTGCTTTGAAAGCGATAATTAAAATTTTGAAGGACGAAAATTATATTTTATTCAAAGATTCTGAGAAAAATTAATGATACCAAAGAATATGGACATGGAATTGATTCGTAGCGCTAAGTAACAATGTAAGATGTTTATTTTTTTCGATTTTATTTTTTATATTTACAGCATAGAAGTGTTTAAAAGATTTTTTATTTGGATTAGTCTAAGGATAGACTAATTGCAGGACGGCCGAATGTGAAGATGACAGATTGAGTGAGTGAGAGTGAGAATGTGGGAGAGAGAAAGAGTACGATTGGGGGGGGGGTATAGTTTTGACGTAAAGACTAGATAAATTAAAATAAAATAGAGTGTTTGATTTCCCACATATATGCCCCACGTATCTTCAGTAACGCAGGTGTTAATCGGATGGTTTGCATGGTGGTGGGAAAATAGGAAAAAATATTAAATCGAGCGTGTCAAATATTTTAAGAGGATGATAAGTATACCCAAATAAAGTTCTCATTTAATTTCTGACGATTTGGACGGAACGCAAACTCACGGCGATTATTGAAATATGCTGTAAAAAATCGTCATTTTGAAATACTCGAGTGCGTCAGATTAAGATAAATATATTATGTCGCCGCAAGAGGCTCTATCTGCTAAGATTTAATCTAATTAATAACAGTCATAATTATATTCCGTGTTAATATTGATGAACCTGCCATCTCTGCTTCGTAGTACAATTATTACATTGATAGGCGAGATGACAAAAAAAACTAATTAGTCCGTCAGTTAGATTATCAAAAACTATTTGTCCCGTGTTTTTTTTTTTGTTACATAAACCAAAATTGACGAAGATATGACGCTTTTAAAATTCTCAATACGTCACGCTATAGTATTATGCTATACTCACACTTTATATTCATCATTTATAATACTATTTATCATCCTTTTTATTTGTTTATATTTTTACACTCAACAAATCGATGTAATTACGACTCATTAACTTAAAAATTGCTGAAATAAAATATTATCATAATTTTCATGTTGTGACAAGCCAAATTGTCAAACTGTCAATTACTTTTTAATTCTCTTCCTACCTTAGTCTATGATGATTTTTGGTTTATAAAATTTAAATTATATTTATCAATATGTGTTTAGCTATTATATTATAGAGATTATTACGATTGTTTAATAAATAACTTAAAATTAAATTATATTTATAAAATTCTTTACGCACTCATGGATATGTCCTGGCCGACTACAATTGTCAGATGAGATGATGGCCACAAGAAGAAAACTAATAATTAAACATTAAAAAAGGAAGACGACTTGAATAACGAGCTGAAGAACCGCTGGAGGAAGTCTACCATTGAATCTGAGATAAGAAGCATAAGAAAACAGTTTGGTCTTTGCTGTTACATATTTATATTACCCAGGGGATTCCACTAAAGATTCCGTCTGGTGCCTCTTCTCCCGATTTTCCGAAGCTATCTACGGATCTGGGACCTCTACTCTAGATCTTCTGAAGCTGTCTTGCTACTTGTCTCGCCTGCCTTACTACAGAGCTGACTTGGTGTACTCTGAGATCTGCCCGACGCCCTTCTTGCAGAGGTTTCCTGAAGCTGAACCTCGAAGTTGCCCAGGTATAGACCTGCTACCCTGACGCCTGTTCCCGTCTCTCCTACAGTGCTGAACTTCTTAACCAACTAAGTGCGTGAACATAAAAAACAATCCTAGAGTGCGTGCTAGGTAGGTTTTTAATATTTATCTGTATTGTTTTATCCCTAATTCTAATCTTTCCCTAATTAAATTTTAATTGAACAAGTCTGCTTATCCCTTTATTTAATAGGAGCAATTAGATTTGTTACAACGCCTAGGTATAATTTTTAACTAGTTCTGACGTCACGAGCCCCCACTCCCGAGTTTTGATGCGTTTTATCTTTGTCAAAATTCATTGATTTACAAAAACAAAAAATACGTGTCCATTAATTTCCAATACTCAAACTGACAGACTAAATAGATTTGCAATTTTTTGATACTGCCGTCATGCCTATTGACAGATGAGTTAAGCGCCATTTATTGACGTAACTAGTACTAAGATAGTTCGTGGTTTCAAATAGTAATTTACTAAACAAAAGTCTTTAGCTAGATTTAAGAAAAGCAAGTATTTTATGACAATTGGGATTTGTATTTATTATTGTTCATTTGACACTAAAGATTTGTTTATGAGGCAACACTCCACAATATAGTTGAAGATAGCGCCGAATACGATTTGATCAATACCTCAATTTATAATTTGAAACTACAACTAAATCAGTTTCTCTTACTAAATTAAAAACTAAAAAGTAACAAATTATTTTACAGAACAATTTATTAGTGGAAGACTTCATAAGTGTTCTTTGTATTAAATTCTTTGATTTGACGGAAATGGTTTTTAGCAAGATCGAATACTGTTGTAAAAAGTAATGAAGCGACTAATTAGCTTTAACTAGATACAACCTTTGCATTTGTGAATATTGGTATTGTGTAATTATTGAAATGATTAATTGTGTTTTATTCTAGTATTGTTTGCATGTTAGTTATAATGATTTTATTATGTAATGAATAAACTGTACTGTGAGCGTGTAAAACAGCGGGTGTAGCCATTTTATCTGTTTCAACGGATGTATTGCGGACGGCGTTTTTCCTCGCGTATGGCGACGTGGCTTTATACGAATAATTCCAAAAAGTGGTGATAAGCCACCGGACCCTAAGTCGTACAGGCCCATAAAGCCTGCTGCCATCTTTGGGAAAACTCCTGGAGCAGCTTATCGCTCCACATTTGCTGGCAGATGGGCCAAAGTTTCATAAAAACCAATTCGGTTTCACCGTGGGAAAATCTACCGTAGACGCGGCACTTTCTATTAGAAAAATTGTTAATAACGCGGAACACAAGTACTTGGTTGGAATCTTGTTAGATACCTATTTCCGGGGCTTTTGATAACGCATGGCGGCCGATGCTACTACTTAAAATGAAGAGTCGTGGCTGCTATAAAAACATATATAATCTTGTTTATTCAGAATCAGAATCAGAATGCTTTATTTGTTAACATAGGTCAGATTAAATAAAGCAATAGTACATTGTCTGCCTTCTGACCATAGCGGACAAACTGTAACCTTTAGGTGTAACACACCCCCATTGCAAAAAGTTCAAATTAAATTTAGACCTATAACTGCTAGCAGATTAAATAGGTATAATATTTCGCTACAGAACAAGTTAAGTGTTATGAGCCTTGATGATATTAATATAGATCAATTGTAAGATCGTTTCTTTTCAATAGTTCACACGGAATTCAATAAAACTTTTGAAAAGAAGACAAAAAGTATTTGCCCTAAATTCATATTTAGTGATTGGGCAACTAGAGGTATCAGAAAAAGTAGGGAAAGACTATTTAAGCTTTATGGCCTTTTATAAACACTGAAACTTTTAACAAGTATGTTGCTAAGTATTCAACATTTTTTAGAAATACGTGCAAGGTTGCTAAAGCACTGCACATTAGCAACAAGATCAAAACAGCAGAAAATAAAATAAAGACAGTTTGGAAAGTTATAAATAACGAGACTAACAAGAAGAAAATACGTAACACTAGCTACACATTAGATACAGCATGTGGTCATAAAAGCTCTAATCAGGAAGTAGCTCAAGAATTTGTAAATTTCTTTACCGATATACCACTAAAAACAACGGAGGCTCTTATTTCCTCACCTGAACTCTCAATTGGCTTATTAAAGGCGAATGTGCTGCCTGGCTGAAGTTAAATTTAAACAACCCTGTGATTGTTATTAAAACTTTCCGGCAACTATAAATCAAACTAACCGAAGATCTATGGGGAATGTCTGTCAAAGTTTGTACATCCATACTTGAGACTATAGCCCCTTACTTAGCTTTAATTTTTAATTTATGTGTAGACCAAGGAGTTTTCCCTGATTTAATGAAATACAGTAAAGTCATACCTCTTTTCAAATCCGGGGACAGTAAAGATACTAATAATTATAGACCTGTATCCGTGTTACCAGTTTTTAGCAAGGTTTTTGAAAAAGTAATGCTTAATCAAATGCTCTATCATTTTAACCCCAACAGAATTTTACATGATCAATAGTATGGCTTCACCAAGGGACGTTGTACAACTGACGCCGGTGTAACCTTATTAAAGCACATATTTACTGCGTGGGAAGAGTCTCAAGGCGCCATAGGATTTTTTTGTGACCTCTCCAAAGCGTTTGATTGCGTAAATCACGACACATTACTTTTGAAATTTGAGCATTACGGACTGGGTAAACTTGCACTTAGTTTGGTAAAATTTTATTTGAATGATAGACAACAACGTGTTCAAATAAATGGTGTTCATTCACAGGGGTTAAAAGTAAAAATGGGGGTTCCACAAGGCTCAATATTGGGTCCTTTTCTCTTTCTAGTATATATAAATGATCTACCCTATTTACTGAAAAACCAACCTCAAAATATGGTGTTATTTGCTGATGACCCTTCCCTAATTTTTAAAATAAATAGGTGGGCCCAAAATCTAGATGACGTGAATAATGCCCTACTTCAGGTCCAAAATTGGTTCACAGCAAACAATTTGGTATTAAATGAAAAAAAGCAAATGCATAAGATTTGCTTTACCGAGTGTTAAAAGTAGTGATTGTGATATAATATTGAATAAAGAGAAACTTGAATTCGTAGATAAAACGGTTTTCCTGGGGATTACGCTTGATTCAAGGCTACAATGGGGTTCTCATTTGACATCTCTTGCGGGGCGGCTAAGTTCAGCAGCCTATGCCATTAGAAAAATCCGTCAGTATATTAATGTAGATACCGCTAGACTGGTTTATTTTAGTTACTTTCATAGTGTAATGTCTTATGGCATTTTGCTGTGGGGACGGGCTGCAGATATTGAGTCTATATTTATTCTGCAGAAAAGAGCCATCAGAGCCATATATAATATTCGTAGGCGCGATTCTCTAAGGGAACTGTTTAAGGATATTGGCATCATGACGGTACATTGTCAATACATCTACGAAAACATAATGTACGTCAGAAAAAATCTGCACCTTTTTGGTAAAAAGGGTGACAGACATAATTACAGTACTAGAAATAGGGACCAACTAGTTCAGCCAGGTTTCAGACTCGCCAAAGTAGACTCATCTTTCATGGGGTACTGTTTGAGATGCTATAATAAAATTCCACAAAGTATTCTTGAACTGAATGAGACGAAATTTAAAACATGCATTAAACGTACACTATGTAAGCAATCATATTACAAGTTGAGCGATTATATCGCTGATAAAAATGCTTGGCTCAATGCTGGTCCTGCTCCACAAGGACAGGGGCGCATAAATTGATAGCATTAAATTGTATTGTTGGAGCTGCTGAAGATTGTACAACTATCTTTGCATTGTATAGATTCAATCTCTTTAGTATTATATAAATGCATAGCCCATATTGTGTGAGTACTATGTACTAGAAAGCTATCATTCACTGGAAACCTACATCTTTTCTTGACTTGAATGTGCCCTGGAGGTTTAGAGTATGTCATGCTTGAATGGTGCTGATCCATGCGTCATGGCCGTGAACGGGTGCTATCAGTTGTGACTGGTCATCTCTTAGTTGTCATGGCTTATTAGAATGTTTATTTTTGAATTTTATGTTTATTTTTGTTTGTGTGTTTTTTGCTGTGGACACGTGCACATCTTGCTACATTGTTCTCACATAATATACCATCTCAACATGAATGATGTAACCAAGATTTAGTAATTATATTAATTGACTTTTTTGACTTTCCTATGGTCACTTTTAACGTGCACATCTTGCTACATTCTTCATTCGTTCTGACAAAATGTAGGTACCAATCTCAACATGAATGATGTAACCAAGGTTGTGTTACAATATTCTGATTTAAAAGAGTGTCCATGGAGTTTCTTGCCCGTTCTTCTCCATAGAGATCTACGCTAGGGAATGGGCAACTACAGTACTTTTACAGCTTTTATGTCTTGTGACTGGGACTGTAGCTACATTTAATTTTCATCTTTGTTTCGACAATTCAAAAGTGCCTGTAACTGGCTTATTTGAAATAAATGCTTTGATTTTGATTTTTGATTTTGATTACAATAGTGGTGTTACAGATAGGTAGGTCCTATATGTTTTGCCCAGAAGTGCAATATTTAATTCCATTGTCTTTACTTATAGTAAAAATTTAACTTTTAAAATAATTATCATAAAGTGGTAGAATAATATAAAATTATGTAGACTTTCACATTGGTAATAAAATCAATTAATAGATAGGTACATGCATAACTATTTCAATTAGTTGTTTTTTTATTCTTTTTATTTATACTTTTTAAATGGTTCCGCGAAGCTCAAACTCGGACATCATTCTATGTAATTTAGTCGAGTACTCAGGCTGTACCTCTGCCAAGAGTTTACACCGGTTCTGTATTGTATTACCTAACTTTTTTATTCATAATTGAAAGTGCCATAACTTTTTTGTCCTAATCATCATTTGTCGAATGATAACTTACCCGAACTTAATATCACATAATTATCACATGCCATAAAATTGAAATCCCTAAATACAATATGCCCTAAACCCGTTTGTCATAAATATTACAATCAATAATATTCAAAAGACTTAAAACCGTTTTCAATAATAGTTATAAATCCTAAATTTAAAAAAAATATTTAATGTTTTGATCTTAATAATATTTTTAAAACAAACCGGTACGTTCCCAGACGTTCCCAAAAGGGAACAAAACATTGTTATTTTAATTGTGTCTGTAATGACGGGTAACTACAGGTTAAGTATTACTTAGCTTTTGCTATGCTATGAACTTCTCTCAACACAATACATTTTATACAATATTGCTCTTATGAAATTTGTAAGAATTATAAAGTAGAACCATTATATCGCAGAAAGTTCACAGTTAGAATATTCTTTTGGCATACATTTCATATCGGTAGTCACTAAAACTAGCCGTGTGGTATCCGGCAGAGTAGAATAAAACCAACCCATTACACTCACGGGTGTCGTATACGGCGACTAATGTCTGAGGCAGAACACCTTGCACCTCCGTAGACCAGAGAATGGGCAGCAGCGTTTTCTGTTAGTCTTTCATCACTGCGATCTCCAATCCGCCTGCCAAGCGTGGAGATTACGGCAAATTCCTCCCATCATGGGAGAGGCTTATGTCCAGCAGTGGACGTTATGGGCTGTTGTAATAGTAGTGCATGCATCAAGCTTGCAGCAACCATGCAGCAAGTATGCAACATGCAAGCGAGCAAGCAACATGCAGCAGGCATGGTTTCTGTCACGGCTCCGGTGCTGCGGGCTCCAGCGGTCCCACGCGAACTTATCATCGCAGATGTGTTTAACGCTCACTAACGCAGCTTCGGCTTGCTGGCCGGCAGCGGTGGCTAGTGTTACAACCACCTGCACCTCAACTCGCGGGCCGCCTCGCCCCTCCGCGCCTACGCGATTTTAAATTACACTCTAGGGGTAGGGCAGACAAGACTGCGTGGGGTTGGATTTACAGTGATTCGTGTCTGTCAGTCGTTTCTGTCTTTCTGACCGCCGGAACCCTGCAGTGCCGGAGCTGTGACAGAAACCATGCCTGCTGCATGCTTGCTTGCATGTTTGTTTGCATGTTTGCATACTGCATGCTTGCTGCATGCATGATGTATGCTTGCCTGATCAGAAATATGCAGCAATTAACATTATCGCCGTACTATTGTGGCGAAAAAAAAATGTTCAATCAATTTTATTATTATGGTAAGAAATACAAAATTATTCTAACTATGAATGTTTCGTTATGTGATAGATGAGGCTTTCTATTATTATGCATAATGAAATGTATGTCAAAAGATGATTCTAACTGTAAACTTCAGTTTCGCAGCGGCATTCGTTTTGAACGGACGCGTGCAGTAAACGTTATCGGTATCTCATTAGCTAACGAGTTATTTGTTCTCGAGCGTCGGGTTTGACCTTGAAGCGGACTAAAGCATCGTTAGCTAATATAATGAGTATTATAATATTTGTTTACAATGGCGGATGATAAGGAACTTTTAAGCGATAATGTTGAAGTAAAAAGTGTTTGGACTAGCAGCAACAATTCTTTAACAGAACAAGACGTGGGGGAGCAATTTAATATGGACGTGACAACAAAAAAAGATTCGATAAGACAGTTAAAGCGGGACAGAGTAGACGACGAGGCGGGTTGGAGATTAGTACAAAATAAAGAGAAAAAGGCTAAAGAAGACTGTGTCGAGATTTATATTTCATCGAAAGAGAAGTTACCAAGGCAATTCGCACTTGCAAGATTATTTAAAGAAAAAGGTATCAAAGATATAACGAAAGTAAAATACTTAAATAACTACAGGGTTCGCATTGATTGTAAAAACGAGATGAGTGCCATTAAACTACAAACTTGTAAAGACCTTTTAGATATGGACTGGAGATTTAGCAGACCAGATTTAAAAAGTTACTCTTACGGTGTGATCAAAGACGTAGACCTCGATCTAACTGACGAAGAGCTCAAGAATTGCATAACTTGCCCCGATTCCTTTGAGTTGATTTCATTGAAGCGGCTACAGAGGCGTAATAGTAATGACTCACCGGAAGATTTATGGGTATCGAGTGAAGCAGTGCGGCTGTGCTTCAAAGGTGATATGTTACCAGCTTATGTTTATGCAGACGGTTTAAGGATTAAGGTGGAACAATTTGTATTCCCTGTCTCACAATGCTCTCGTTGTTGGAAGTTCGGGCATACAGCAAGAGTGTGCCCATCTAAAAAGACATTATGCCCAAAATGTGGTGGTAATCATCCAAACTGCGACACACAAAATTTTAAATGTTTAAACTGCGACGGACCACACATGGCATTATCTAAAACTTGCCCAGCATTTTTGAAAGAAAAGAATCTCAAAAATCTTATGGCGGAGTTCAATTGTACTTATAGGAAGGCTTTACTGTTATACGTTGCACTATCTCCACGCAGGGATGAGAGGGAACCTATTACAGTCACTCCCACAGCTGCTGTATTCCCTGAACATCAAATTAACTTTACAGAACGATCAAGCTCACCTTTATATGCTGAGGTAGTAAAAATGGAAGCCGTCATCCACAATCCACGCAACCATAAAGATCAACAAAGTATAAAAAAACACGAAAAGACAAGGGTTGCTAAAGACGATGATTGGGCAAACTGGATACCAACAGAAACAGAAGAAGTAAAGGAATCGAACAACAATCGCGAGGAGTCTAGAAAGAGAGAGGTGCATTTTGATGAGCTTTTAACTAGACTCAAAAACATTGTATTTTTGAAGGGATTTACGGTAGGGGAAAAATTTCAAATGGCAATTCAATGTTGTGTAGAATGGCTGATTTTAGTGGTTGTTGAAAACGTTTCGGATTGGAAAATGATGAAGAAATTACTTATTTTAATTTTACTTTATTTATTTAATGGACAACCACAAAACTAGCATTAAACTAAACATGATACAGTGGAATGCTCAAACTGATTTTGTTGGAACAATTGCTGAATCAGGAACATATACACATTGCTGCGATAAGTGAGACATGGCTGGACAAAGAAAGTGACATGAGGCTGAGCAATTACACAATCTACCGTAAGGACAGGTTTGATGGCTACGGAGGGGTTGCCATTCTTACCCACAAGTCTGTAAAATCTCAGCTGTATGAAGTCCAACTCAATAACCAAGGTATGGAAATAATTTGTATAAAAGTATTTAACTGTGGAATGATACAAAATATTGTTTCTATTTACTGTCCCCTTCGATTAGAACTTCTCAAAACGATTGGGATGCTTTATTTTCTATTGTTTCAAAAAATACGGTAATTTTAGGAGATTTTAATGGGCACCATTCTAATTGGTCAAATAAAACAGATAGTAGGGGTATTCAAATTTTTGAAGCTGTAATGGACAATCAGTTTATTACTTTAAATAATGGCAACCCAACTCGGCTAAAAATGGTTAACTTGGAATGGCAAAAGTCCTCACCCGACATTTCTGTGGTATCATCTGACATCGCATTGCAGTTTGACTGGTCAGTCATGAATGAGACACTGGGAAGTGATATATATACATAGGGTTATTAAATTTTTTTCAAATATCCAGGCTAGTCCTCCATCAAAAGTTCGCAAAAATTTCAAAAATGCTGATTGGACTTCATACACTGAGCTACTACACACCCTCTTTTTAGATTTTAAATTTTCTGGTGACTTACAGACCGACTACGACACCTTCATTAACTACATAAACTTGGCTTCCGATGTTTGTATCCCTGTAGTTAAGATAAACCCGAACCCCGATCGTAAATTTTTACCTAAACCCTATTGGAAGCCTGAGCTATCTAAATGTGTGGCTGAACGTCGACTAGCGCTGTCTAAATTTAGACGTAATCCAATTCCCCAAAATTATGAAATAATACAAAACAAAATTCGCGAATCTCAAAAAATTATTCGAATAGCTAAAAATAAAGGGTGGGCTGATTTGTGTTCTTCATTAGATTGTTCTACATCTCAATCAACCGTATGGCGAAAAATGAGATGGTTGAAGGGGTATAAATATTCAAACCATCACGTAGATAAATACAAAGCTACCGATTTACTTCTTAGTTTAACGCCAGACTTCGTAACCCCGAGTGACATGACTTTCGACACAAATAACCCGGAACTTGATGCAATGGTTACCCCCTCAGAATTTCAAAAATGTCTCCGATCGAAAGATACGGCGCCGGGAGGTGATAATATTTCATACTCTATGATTAAGAGGTTACCACAAAATTGTCAAAAGGTGTTAATTCAATTATATAATAAGATACTCATGTCAGGTTTGTCTATTACGACACAAAGACTCTTGTCCTTCTTGAGGTATTTGTTTCTTCAATGAAAGGACTGTTATTTTGAAAATTACTTTTATATTTTTAGAAGACAAAAAAATACATGGACCGCTCGCGCGGTTAACAAGTCACCGCTCTCACAGATAATAAATTCAGATATTCTCGCACGAAGTGACATCACTAGCACAGATAATTTAATGTTCCGCCGATATTCGCGCACACCGCGGCGATAGTTGCGATAAGGCGATGGGTGAGCCTAAACAAAGTTTTGTTCCTAAACAATGGCGCGACATTGTAATTGTGCCAATCCCTAAACCGGGACGAGACTCCCAAAGTTTATCATTTCTTCGTCCTATTTCAATGATCTCATGCGTTTGTAAGGTTTTTCATAACATTTTAATGAATAGATTAGAGTGGTTTATTGAAAAACATATGCTTTTGTCAAATAATACTACAGGGTTTAGAAAATGTCGCTCAACTGTGGATAACTTGACCGACTTAGTATCTCATATTCAAATTGGTTTCTCCAAAAAATTTATTACAGTGGCTGTTTTCATAGACATAAGCAATGCGTATAACTACGTAGATATCAAAAGCCTACTAAAAACCATGCAACAGATTGGTGTGGGATCTAGGATCTGTAGTTACATCTGGAACTTCCTCAAGCTGAGAAACCTTAATATTACAATAGGTAACCACAAAATAAGTCGCACGTCCGGTCGGGGATTGGCACAAGGCGATCCACTGTCACCATTACTCTTTAACATAGCAACCATGAACGTTTGTAGTAGTAGTGGTAGGGACGTGTATCTGTCGCAATATGCGGACGATTTTGTGTTGTACACCACTTGCAGGGATCTCTCTTTGGCCCGACAATTATTACAACCCGCTTTGAATAAAATGACTGAACTGTTTTTAAATTTGGGTCTTGAGATGTCTCCCACGAAAACCAACGTCTGTATTTTTAAGAGGGGTGTAGTGAGAGAGACTGTCAATTTAAAAATTAATGAGGTATCGTTGCCTGTGGTACACAATGTAAAATATTTGGGGGTTTGGCTTGACCGATCACTTAGGTGGGCTAAGCATATTAACGAGACCCGAGAAAAGGTGTTAAAATTATTAAATGTTTTTAAAATTCTGGCTGGTTCTGGATGGGATAATACATCCTAAGCATCTGAGACGATTATACATCTCAACAATTCGAAGTAGAATCGACTACGCTTGTTTCCTATACGACAGCAGTTGTGAAACTCACCTAAGTAAATTAGACAGGGTCCAGAACATTTGCATGAGAATTATTGGTGGCTTTATTAGAACGACTGCCATTCACGTTATGGAAAACGAATTAAACCTGATGCCTTTGAGGTTTCGTAGATATTATCTAGCGGGTAAATATTGGCTCAAAATAAAGTCATACGCGGATGATAATATCATTACTGTGTTAAAAGAGTTACAAGAACTTTGTCAACAATCACACTGGAGAAGAAAAGTACCATTGTTAATTAGAATGCACGAGTTTCTAGATTTACTACCTGTTTACACAAGCTTTGGGCTTGTGCTTGTGAGCTTGAAATTTTTTCATTGGATACCTGGGTCCATAGGATAGATCTGTCTCAAATTGTATTTACTCAAGTAGATGGTTTGGTTGCGGCTAAAAAGTCCTACCAAAACACTAAACTCACTGAGTTGTGCACTATGATTTTAAATAACACCTACTCGGAATTCTATAAAATATATACAGATGGATCCAAAGATAAAATAGCTTCTGGAGCAGCGTTTTTCGACCCACAAACCAAAATTACAGTGCAATTAAAGGTAAACGCAAAATGCAATATAATGTATACAGAACTTGTTGCAATAGAAGAAGCATTATCGTACATTGACTCGTTTGAAAGTGGCAATTATGTTATTCTTTGTGATTCGAAAAGCGCCCTTCAACATTTAATTCGGTGTACTACAAATTTTCGGGGCACCCCGATTGCATATAGTGTAATAAAATTATTAAATAAGCTTATTTCTAAGAAAATGAAAATTGTACTTCAGTGGATACCGGCTCATGTTGGCTTGGAGGGCAATGAAATAGTTGATCGACTGGCAAAGGATGCATGCGATGATGGGTTGGCTTGTCCATACCATCCCGTGCACAGCGATTTTTTGTATGCAGTGAGACAAGAAAGTATTAAAATGTGGCAAGAGCACTTCGACCAGAGATCGCTGAGCAAGGGAATCTGGTATCGGACGATCCAACCAACACTTTCTCGAGGCCCGTGGTTCGACCAGGCCAAGATGAGTCGATCAGAAATTGTTATGGCTCTTCGGCTTCGATCGGGACACATACCATTGAACAGTTTTGCGTTCCTCATGGGTAAAGTTACTTCACCAAATTGTCCGGAGTGTAATACAGTGGAAGACACTTACCATATTCTAATGGAGTGTGTCCGGAACGAGGCCGAAAGACCTTTAATGTTGTCCATTTCAATGGATGTTGGTAAATGCAACAGTGCTCTTGCGTTACCTTTGTCAAAGGATGCAAGAACCTTGTATAAATTAGCTAAGATAGGATTTAGATCGTAAGAAATATTTGTTTGTACCGATGAGGGTGGCATAATCAGTTTGTGATTAAACCCTCTATAATTAAAGAAGAATAAAAAAATAAAAAAAACTGTAAACTTTCTGCAATAAGATGGTTCTACTTCTAATTCTTATACATTTAAATTTATGCTTATAGATGATTCTGACTTACAAAATTATGAATTTTGAATGTATGATAAATGAGTGTATGCCAAACGATTTATGGCAGATATAGAGAAACTAGAAGAGGCCCCCGGACGGCCTCTTCTAGTGTCTCTATATCTGCCTTTGTTTGTCCTTTCCCAGGAAGATCCCGTTGAGTATGAATTGGTACCATCTCAATCTCTTCCTGGTGCGCCTGCGTTGCTGTTCTGCTTCCTTGAGGTAGATGGAGGCAGCGTGCTTTTATTTGAAAGTATACCCATATGCTGAATATTGTTACACAGGTTATCATACAGCCGTACAGGACGTAGTGATGTTGTTCCGACTCCACGGAATTAACTATTTGGATGTCCTGTTGTTCTTTAACCAGCTCAATTTTTTTCTTAAGACCCTTTAGTTGTTCTTCATGTGTTTCAGTTTCCATGTTTGTTATGTTTGTAATTTGACTGTTGCTTCTTAATAGTTCGTTTAGGTTTATCTCTTGCTCATTTCCTAAATCCAATGTGCTTTGCTTATTGTAGTGCGAATGAATTAGATGTTTATCGCCGCGCATTATGCAACCTGTCGCTAAGGTGATTATGCCAGTATTTTGTAGTGTATGTGACGTAATTCCAGCTGGACAGAAAATGCGCATAGTGCATTCCTCGCAACACGTAAACAAGCCCCTTTGCTGTGTAGTTTTTTCCATTCGTTGCTGCAACTTGATACCTCAGTGCAGCAGGTTGAAACTCCTCGGTTGTTTATTATGTCAGGTTCGCACATTTTTGTGGCTGCTTTTATGCCATAAATAGGTAAGTCAAGGTTACATAGAAGCAGCTGATTTGTGTTTACTTGTGTGCATGATGATAGATGTTGTTGATCCAGTGATATCATCATGTCCATTTTCAAGTTAACGGCTATGTATTGAGTTGTTGGTATAATGTTAATCATGGAGGCTCCCTTTATGTTGCGGATTGGGATGACTTCGGTTAGTTCATATTGTTCGTCTGCTACTAACGGGATTTTCACTTCGAAAATAATAAATTCTTCAGTTAGTTTTCCTTGCAAGCTTGCTAGTTTATACATCTACCGGATGCACTTGAATTTGTTTGAGCAGGGTAGTGATAATCCTTTTGGTACTTGTCCCGATATGAGGTTCAACTGTTTTTCGAATGCATCGGGTTTCAGCAAATGAGTGTCGACTTTGCCGCGGCGAAGATCTGTAACTAGGTTGATCAACATGTCTTGTATTCTCCGCAAGTTTGCTACCATCATGTTTGCGGCAAGTGCTGTAGCAGTAAGGAACGTTGCTTGGTCTTGTTCGGTTTTCAGTTGTTGCAGCGAGTCTCTGAGACTTTTGTTGATGACGATGAACCAACGGCAGAAATGCTTTTCCAGTAAGTCGACATGTTGTAGTACACCACCAGTCTCCATTCATCTTGTATTATCTGTAAGTCTGCGGCTTTGTCAAAGTATACAAGACGGGTAGGGTCTAGGGTTGTTACATTGACGAGTTGTTGCATGGACGGTGTCACGCACGTAACCATGAGTACTAGTAACGTGCTTAGGTACTTGAGACGTTACAGCTGGAAACTCCCTTCCGTTCCTGTCTAGGGCTCACCCGACGTTGTCGTTGTGATGTTGATGAAGTCGCCTCTGGTTGTTTATTGTTTGATGGTTTCGTTGGTTTGTTTTCGGTATTATTCCCTGTTTCAATGGGTAACCGGGACAATTTTGTTACGTGTCTCTTCATTATGTTGGATTTAGTTTTGAGCGTGACGACTCGTACTAAGTTATCTGGTCCAGGGTGCGTCTCTATAACTCGCCCTAATAACCATCGGGCAGGAGCCGCTCTTTTATACGGACAACGTCATGCACTTCAATGTTGTGTGTTGGGGTTTGCCATTTTCCTCGTAGTTGTAACGTTTGTAGGTAGTCTTTGGACCATTTCTTCCAAAATTCCTTGTACATGTTTTCTGTCAAGCGCCATCGTAAAGTTAACTGACTGTTATCACCCTCTGACGTCATCGGAGGTGCCAGTACCGGTCCACCGACTAAAAAGTGGCCTGGTGTCAAGTAATCGATGTCGTCGAGGTCGTTTGTTAGAGCGACAAGTGGCCTTGAGTTGAAGCAGGCTTCAATTTGTGCTAGTAAAGTATTAAATTCTTCTTACGTAAGCTTTTGTTCACCAAGAACTCGTTTAAGGTGGTGTTTCATACTCTTGACTGCAGCTTCCCACAATCCTCCCGCGGTTGGCCAAGATGGGGCGTTAAAGTGCCATTCGATGCCATCCTCGGAAGTACTGTTAATGAAATCGTCGTTGACTAGAAGCTGCATCGCCTCCTGGCGTTCTTTGGTTAGTGCTTTTGCTGCTCCGACGACGTTCCGTTGTCACTGTAGATATGTTTTGGCGTTCCTCGTCGTGCGCATAGCCACTTCAGTGCTGCGAGGGATGTTACAGTGCTGAGATCTGACACCAGTTCAAGGTGGGTAGCTTTTGTACATAGACAAATGAAGATTGCGATGTAGGCCTTAACTGTTTTAATACCCCGACCTTTGTTAGCCTTTATTTCAACGTGTCCCGTGAAATCTACGCCGGTGTGTGTGAATGGCCGTGACGGTGTAACTCGAGGTGTTGGTAAGTCTGCCATTTACTGATTACTGCGTTGCGTTTTGTAGCGATGACAGGTGACACATTTATTAAGTTGCTTCTTGATTGTTTTCTTGCCGCCAAGTATCCAATATTTGTTACGAAGATGTCCCAAAGTAAGCCTGGCACCACCGTGGAGAGTGTTCTTGTGAGCTTGGTCAATCAAGAGCTCTGATAGCTTGTGATTGTTTGGTAAAATCATCAGATGTTTTTGGGAGTTGCTTAACTTGGCATCTTCAAGTCTTCCTCCCACTCGAAGAATGCCTTGTGCATCTAGAATAGGGCTCAAACTCAACAGTTTGCTTGTGGCCCGTACCCTATTATGTTTGTATAGGTACGCTATTTTATCGCCAAAGGCATTGTTCTGTGCAGTTTTGACGAGCAGGTGTTAAGTCTGCACTATGTCCTCTGTAGTTAAGTGTGACATGCGTTTGGCTCTTGTTACGTCTCGCGAGTTGTTTATGAATCGTATGATCCAGCTGATGACTCGGGTTGCATAAGTCATTGAGCTGTATTTTTGCAGTAGTTGCTCGATGAGTGGCGCGTGTTTTGTTTGTATTGCGCAAGTTGTAATGTTTGTGTTTTCTAAATGGGTTTTTACTTTTAATTCTCTGCTGGTGTTAGGAGTAGGTAGAATAGGTATTTGATATTGTACCTCGTTATAAATTTATTTATTTTTCTTTTTATTCTAGAACCTCGCTTAAATATTTGAAATAGCCTGACATTGACGGGAACCGGGTCGTGAGGGCCAGTCTACGCCGAGCTTCTGAACAGAATACTTCTCCACTAAAAAGTCGACGCCGAGCTTCTGAACAGAATACTTCTCCACTAAAAAGTCTACGCCGGGCCTCTGAACGAAATACACCTCTACTACAAAGTCTGCTGGTTTTCTAAAATCTCTGCTACGGTGGTCTACGTCTAAGTAAAGTGCCAGAGTGACGTCCTCCTGGATCCTCCTCTTCGGCGCTCCAGACGTCCGCCGGTTTCTGCTACAGCCGGCTTGAGTTGACTGCAGGCTACAACAGGCCCCTTTGCGAGCTCTACGACGGGAAGGCCTGACTTGAGGCCTTTCACCGAAGAAACTCCTGGACTCTGCATAACCAAGGACCTTCACCCCGGTTTCCCTGTTTAGTGTTGTGTTTTAGTTTAGTATTCCCCATCCGGTAGGTAGGGCCTGATAGGTTCCTTAGGTTTAGTTATATTTTATTTTGTTTATTAAATTTCTGTTTACCTTTTCATTTTTTTTCTCTTAAACTGCGCTTTCCTCTTATTAGGTAGGATAGTGCTAAATTGGACCTTACATTTATCAGGCTCCCCCTGTTAAATGTAACGTTACAAGCTGGCGCCCTTCTCTTTTTAACCCACCCCTCTTTATGTTTCCAGGTGTTCCCTAAATTCAAAAAAAACCTCGCACGAGAATTTATATTTGGTAACTATTTTCATCATTCATCACTGGTGTGTTTTTTTCTTCTCGCTTTTCTTCTTCCTGGTTTTCCTTTCATTTAATTTATCATGTTTGTTAGAGAGATTTCATCCTTATAATTGACCCTGACGATCGATGCAATAAAAGTACAGGGTATCATTTTTTCAGATTTTAGCCGGTTCGATTATGTGGGATAAGAGAATTTTCGAAAATCTTTGAATGCAGTTTGCTTTCTATTCAAAAATAAAGGAATGTTTCCTTTGAGTAAATTTTTCTATCTGCAGTATTAAGAGTACTTTCCCTCCAGCTGGCATTACAAAATTCCATCCTGTATATAATATATATATGTTATTTATAAAAAAATTAAGATTAACTATTTTTTATTTTATATTTTTATTTTTTTGTGGTGGTATGGTGGTATGGTGGTATATAAGTAGTCATAATTAAAATAATTTTATTTCTTTAAATGCTTTAATTACTTACTTACTATCGAACGTGTTGTAGTTGTGTGTGTGGTGGCGTAAAGCCGTACCATTTCGGTCCACGTTCATTTGTTTAAGTACACTCAATTTACGCGCGAGAAACAAACGGCTCGGCGCACAGCACGCTCTAGCGACAGCTGACTGCGGCGCGGTCGATGACCCCGAGTGCCCGCCCGTTCGGCTGTCAGCTGTTTCCGAGCGCATTAGGGTGATCTTAAGGAAAATAGTGGATTTTCTTCAAAAAAAAAGGTTGCGTTTTTCAATGGTTTTAGGTTCTACTAATGAAAACAAACCACTGGTTTCAAGGATAATGGTGTTCACACTAACACCCTAATATTAGGTTAAAAAAAAAAAAAAAAAAAACATTTTATTTTTATTTTTTACGGGTTCCTTTATCGATACTGAACTCACCCCTAAGCTATGGCACGCGACTACTTTAACACCCTGTATAATGGAAATTTTAAATTATTAGGTGAAAATTAATTTAATGAAACATTAAAATAGTTAAATAAAAGGATTAAAGAGAGAATATTTTTAAGGCATAAAAAATATTTAATATAGTTATTGATGGCCAAATGTTTGTATGTCTGAATTTACAATGGCATACTTTTAAGATGGCAGAATTTTATTTGGCATAATTACCTTTGGCAATGTTCAAATTCCGCATGCAACCATGCCTGCTGCATCATGTTGTATGCTTGCTTGCATGCTGCATGCTTGTTTGCATGTTTGCATACTGCATGCTTGCTGCATGCATGATGTAAGCTTGCCGCCTGCAGAAATATGCAGCAATTAACATTATCTTCGTATGTTTGTGGTGAAAAAAAAATGTTCAATAAATTTTATTATTATGGTAAGAAATACAAAATTATTCCAACTATGAATTTTCTGTAATGTGATAGATGAGGCTTTCCATTAATAAGCATAATGAAATGTATGCCAAAAGATGATTCTAACTGTAAACTTTCTGAAATATGATAGTTCTGCCTTTTAAGGACTATCAATGTGAAATTTACGCCAAAAGATACTGAAAGTGTTATTTATAGCCACAGTAATATGATATAATATTTATAATTATAATATTTTTATTTACTCAAACACAGATTGTAGTAGGATACATGGTTATAGCATTTCTTAGAGAATAATAATATGTTAGGTAGTCTACAATCGAGTGGGTGAAGCACTGTTCTCCTAGCTAGGTTACAGAAAAACCTGTGTTAAGGAGAAACCAGTTTCGGTTCCCTATGCTAATAATTATACATAACATAGTACATGTGTTGATGCTACAATTTTAACGGCATTACATACTAATTAGTACCTAAATACTACATAGTTTTATATTCAATACTGTTATTTACGGTAAGGTTTAGATTTGCTTAGCAGGAATTTGGCAAGTTAAAATGCGTGTTTGCTTCAAGAGGATTTTATTGCGACTAACTGTGGTGGGGGCATACAGATAATAATAAACACTCTTAGCGATCACATAATACATACATATAGACACAACATACCGCCCACCAAAAGGACGTAGTTCTTTTATTAATCTATCATTTTACTCTGACAATTCAATCAAACTTTAACATTTTGCTCAAAAATGTAACTTTAACTTAACATTTTACTCTAATATTTAACATAAAACATAACATTTTACTCAGTAGCAATGGGTAAAGGGCATAATTTTGAACAACATCTCTTCACTACATTATTGCCACTTTTTATGCTGTAGACTAGTAATTCCATCTTCTCCAGGATGTTTTTCTACAACACGACCCAGAGAAAATTTGCCAGGCGGTAATCCTTCGGTTTTTATTAAAACAACATCGCCAACCTTGAATTCCTCAGCTTTCTTTAAACAAATGGGACGTTGTTGCAATCGCGTTAGGTATTCTTGTTGCCAACGTCGCCAGAAATCGCCAAGCAATTTTTGTGTGTATTGCCACCTGGATAAGAAATGAATCTTTGTATCTTTAAAATCAGGTGACGGTACAACGATAGGAGCTTCACCGATTAAAAAGTGTCCAGGTGTTAATACTTCTATGCAGTCTGGGTCCTTGTCATCGATAGGACACAATGGTCTAGAATTGAGGCAAGCCTCAATTTGGCACAGCACCGTAGTCATTTCTTCATAGGTGAGATTAGTTGTGAGCACGCGCTTCAAATGGTGTTTTACGGATTTTACACCCGCCTCCCACAAACCTCCAAAGTTCGGTGAGTATGCTGGTATGTAATGCCATTGTGTTCCTTCCAATGCCAATGAGTTTGATATGCTACCTTCAAAGACCAGATTTGCTTCTTTCCATGCGGCCATTAGTTCTTTGTTGGCACCAACAAAATTTCGGCCCTGGTCGCTCCATAAATCGCTACATTTTCCTCTTCTGGAGACAAACCGCTTGAATGCAGCGATAAAGGCTTCGGACGTTAAATCGCTAACAAGCTCAAGGTGCATAGCCTTGGTTGACATACATATGAACACACAGATTTATGCTTTCTGAGTTCTGATGCCTCTTCCTTTGGACATGCTGATTTGAAATGGGCCTGCAAAATCAACTCCGGTATGTATGAAAGCTCGAGCAGGAGTAACTCTCGCTTTAGGTAGGTCACCCATTATCTGTATCCTTGCTCGCGTTCTGAGTCTAGCACATACTAGACACCTGTGTATGCAGGATTTGATAAGTGCCTTGCTTCGTATAATCCAATACTTTGAGCTTATGTAACTTAACATAAGTTGAACGCCGCCATGTAGTGTTTGAGTATGTGCATCAGCAATAATCAAAGGCACCAAATCGTTTTTGTTTCCCAGTATAATAGGATGTTTGACCTGTTCATCCAAGTTTGCGTTACGAAGTCGACCGCCCACCCTGAGGATACCATCTCCATCAAGGTAAGGATTCAAGGTTTTAATTTTACTTTCTCCTTTTACAGATTTATTTAGTTTTAGTCTTTCTATATCATCTTTAAATTCTTCTTGTTGTACTAATTCTATGCATTTCATTAAGGACCTTTCTAATTCCTTTGTAGTAAAACCTTGTTCCGTGTTTCTTTTAAAATTTAAAAATCTTCGACAACAGGTTATCACTTTTATCAATTCTCTTAGATTATTGAATTCTTTGAATTGTAACTTTATACTTTCTTCATGTTCTATTTTTAAATTTGTTTGTATTTTATCCTGTTTCTTTTCTAATTCTGTAGATGTTTTTTCTGGTTTTAATTCTATTTCTGTTTCAGAAAGCCAAGAAGGACCCTTCCACCACAAATCGGACTTTTTTAGATCAACTAGCAACATGCCCCGGGACCCAATGTCTGCAGGATTATCTTCAGATGAGACATGAAACCACTGGTTGTTGTTTACATTTTCAGCGATCTCTACAACCCGGTTCGCTACAAATGTTTTCCATTTGTGGGGATCGCCAGATAACCATGCAAGGACAATAATTGTTGAATCTGTCCATGCATAGATGTTTGAAGCAGGTATTCGCATGGCGTGTTCTATTTGCTTAAGCAATCTCGACAACAACAGCGCTCCACACAGCTCTAACCGAGGTAAGGAAACAGTTCGTAGCGGTGCCACTCTAGTCTTTGCCGCTATCAGTTTTGTTGACACCGAGCCATCTCGCATCTTTATTCGGACATAAGCCACTGCTGCGTATGCTCGCGTGGAGGCGTCGCTGAAGCCATGAACTTCAATCTTTTCTACATCCATGCTCAATGTGCCAAGCCATCGATCAATATATACTTCTCTTACTTCTTCAAAGTCTTCACGAAGAGTCAACCACTCGTCCACCAGGTGTTGGCTTATTTTGTCGTCCCAGCCGACCTTTTCAAGCCATAGCTTTTGTATAAGCATTTTAGCCAAGATTAAACTCGGAGCGATCCATCCCAGCGGATCGAACAGTTTTTGCATGTCCGATAAGATTGTTCTTTTTGTGACATTATCTGACATCACCGGTAAGTTTATTTTATATTGAAACTGATCTGTTCCTAGATTCCAGATCAATCCTAGGGCTTGAACAGTTCCATCTAATTTTAAATCCAAGTGTACTCGAGTTGTTCTCTTATTGGCATCTATAGATTGCATAAACTCAGTAGAATTGGAAGACCATTTTGATAATATGAAGCCACCCTTTTGCAGTATATAAGAAACTTCTTGAGCTGTTTGTATGGCTTTCTCTGTAGTGTCATCACCAGATATCAAATCATCCATATAGAAGTCAGCTTTGATAATGCGTACAGCCTTTGGGTGATTTTGCCCTTCATCTTCAGCCACTTGATGAAGAGTTCTTACTGCTAGATGGGGTGCTGACGCTGTGCCAAACGTGACACGAAGCATTCGGTATTCTTGAATGGGATCTGATTCTATTTCTCTCCACAAAAGGCGTTGATATGTATTGGCGTCTTGTTCTTGTAGTAAGACTTGTAGGTACATTTTTTGTATATCACTTGCATAGCAGACGCGATGTAATCTCGATCTCATAACAATATCTCTAAGGTCATCTTGCAGTTGAGGACCTACAAGCAATTCGTCGTTGAGAGAAATGTGATTCGAGCCTTTAGCTGAAGCATCAAACACGACGCGTGTCTTCGAGGTTTCCTTTTCGACGCGGACAACGGCGTGATGAGGTAAGTACACCGCTTTATTTTTCTTAGTTTCATTTTCAGGTATTTCTTCCATATAACTTGACTTTATATATTCTCGCATGGCCTTTTGGTAGTCTTCTTTTAGTGTAGGTGCTTTTCTAAATCTTCTTTCTAGCTGTAGTAATCTATTTCTTGCTATTTCTTTAGTATTTCCGTTAGGCGATAAGGGCTTATCAGTTTTAAATGGTAACTTTACTATGTATCTTCCTTCTTTGTTTCTTGCATGAGTGTTTTTATATATTGTTTCACATAGCTTTTCTTCTCTTGTTAACTTTCTTTTCTTTTCAGTGTCAATTTCCCAAAGGGATTTCAACAGATTTTCTACTTCTATTTGCTGATGAAGGACCAGAAAGGATTCCTCTTGTAAATTGGTGTTGATTTCGCCAAACAAGATCCATCCCAGGTTTGTTTCTTGGGCACATGGAGAACCGGGAGGACCCTTGATTAATTGTTGTTGCACAATTTGTGCATACTCTTTAACACCTAGAAGCAAGTCAATGGGACCCGGTTTGTGATAGTCCGGGTCAGCCAGGTTAAGCCCTTCTAGGTGTGGCCAATGTGTGACAGTAACAGCTTTGGAGGGGATTCTCGTGGTCAACTGTTTGCTCATGACGTATGCTTGTATGTTGATTTAGAAGCTTGGATTCCATCGAGAACCAACCCTTAGTTGCACCACGTGATCGACGTTGGTTCTTGTAGATCCCACCCCAATGATATTTCCTCTTGCTGTATGCCTGGTTAGTTTGAGCAGTTGTGTCGCCTTCTCGCTGATGAACGAAGCCTGCGAACCTTGGTCCACTAGCGCACGTAGAACAACAGTGTGATTATGCTCGTTTCTTGATATAACTGTTGCCGTGGCCAGTAGTGCTATACTTGTGCTTTGTTTGGCACTGTGATGCGACGCGATCGTAGTGTTGACTATTTCTTCCTTCTCTTCTACACTGTGTTGTGATTCCTTCGGTTGTTTAGAGTCCTCAGTTTGTGCCGAAGAAGCAGAGTCCTTATTTCGGTGTAGTAGAGTATGATGACGTCGCTTACATATGCGACAGGTCATTTGCAATTTACATTGATATGCGGAATGACCTGGTACCAAACAATTAAAGCAAAGTTTGTTTGACTTGACATATTCAGATCTCTCAGCAGGTTGCAGTTTAGTGAAATCCTTGCAATGGCACAAAGTGTGTTTTTCTTTACATAGCACGCATGATCTATCTGCCGACGATGATGCTGTAGTTGCTGTAGCAGTAACAACGTGTGAACGTTCTTTTATAGGTTTTTCACGGGTGCCTGATGCTGACGTTATAAGTTCTAAGGTACGGTATCTTGATTGCAGAAATTCCTTCAAATCATTCCAGGTAGGTAATTTGTCTTCTTCACTTGTGTAAGAAGCTTGTTCCCACTCTTTATGACACTCAGGGTCCATTTTCTGTATCACAAGAAAAGTAATTATAGGATCCCATGAGCTCGTACTTATATTTAAATTTTGTAAGTTGTTCAAACAATCCATTGTAACGTCTAATAAATTCTTTATTTGATTTGCAGATTGAGCACTTATTTTCTTTTGATAAAATAATTTCTTTAGCACTGAATTAATAATCAATCTTTTATTTCCGTACCTTGATTTGAGAACACTCCATGCTTGATTATAATTGCTTTGTGTAATTTGAATAGGCTTCAATAATATTTCGGCCTCCCCGGTGACACTGCTCTTTAAATAGTGCAACTTCTGAACATCACTGATCGTCGTGTTTTCATGTACTAATGAAATAAATAGGTCCTGGAACGTAGGCCAATCTTCATAATTCCCACTAAAACTCGGTAATTGTATCCTCGGCAGCCTAACGAGTTGATCGTTATTCGTACTGGTAAACGAGTTGTTTTTCGATGACGTAGAAGGCGCGGACGCTGCATTTATCGTCAACAAAAGGTCTTGTAAATCGGCTAATAACACAAGATATAAGTCTTCGTAAATAAAGAAATCTTCGTTAACAAAGTAGTTTATAGTTTGTTTTTGTTCTTTCGGTGTTATCTTCACTAATTGTTGATGAGTTTCTCTGAACGTTGTCCAATATTGTTCTATACATCTGATTCTTGTCTCAATGTAACCTTTTGTCAACCTGGCTTTAGGACATTTCTTCAAATTTACTTGTGTTTTTTGTAATAATGCAGCTGTGTCTTCTAAAACGTTTATTAACTCCGCAGTAGTACTCATCGTATTTTTTTTGCTAATATTCACTAATCACCTTTGGAATGCGGCAGGCTATTGTTCGCGCCGGTCGGCCGCCCGGTAGCTTATCTTCGATAACTTGTTTTTTTCAACTAATTAATCCGGCTCGAAGGACCACTATGTTATTTACGGTAAGGTTTAGATTTGCTTAGCAGGAATTTGGCAAGTTAAAATGCGTGTTTGCTTCAAGAGGATTTTATTGCGACTAACTGTGGTGGGGGCATACAGATAATAATAAACACTCTTAGCGATCACATAATACATACATATAGACACAACAAATACAAATCTTATTTTATTTTGTAATATAATGTGGGTGTGTGTGTATGTGTGGTGTGTATGGCGTATGTGTGTATGTAGATACGTGACAGTGTGTATAGCGCAGCGCAATGCTCATTAATTTGAGAGTATTTTTTCGGTTGCATCATTTATGACAGATTTTGAAGGTATTGCCGGACAGTTTTTTACAATTATGGTATGATAAACCGTAAATATGCATCTTCTTTTTTATTTTATTATAAAGATAAAGACCTAAGTAATAAAAGAATCTTTTTGCAAATGAGGAGTGCATTTGCGGCAGTATGCAAACAATATCTTTTCGTCTTTTAGTGATTTCTCTGTATGGGATATTGTGGTGCTGCAAAGTGACTGTTTATAAAATAAAGGAGGTTTTAGCAGCACCACCCCAACACGAGATACAATATGTAATAAATTGACAAACAAAAAGCAAAATAAACATTACGTATTATACTTATTGGATTTGTTATATTTCGGAGAATTTTAAATATGTATATCAGCTTTCGACGCACGAGACGATTTTCTGCGAAATGAAGTTTATGCTATCCGCTTTTATCCAAAATAATATTACGACATAAAAAGTTCTGCTGTAAAGGGTAGACCCATAATTAAAAAATTAGACAGTTCTTTATTGATTCGTAAACCTAACCCAAATATGAAACCAAATTATAGAGATATAGTGTTAAATGACACAGTTATCCTTTATTGAATTTCAAATAGCTCACCTTTATAGAAAACATTTCTTTCGATAATTATTTACCCAGGGATAGTCGAACTATGGTCTGTAGCAATGGAAAAATCAGAGAACGAAACTCTGAACCTATGGTAAACCGGCTAGGGGTTAAACACTTTGCTAGCAATTTACCTGTGCTTGAAATGGCGTAAAAGCTAATATTTCCATAACATTATTGACGCTTTTGATTATGAAATCATTATGGTAATGTCATAAACACAATACGTTAGTCGATCAAGTCGATATCCTTACTAGAGCTGGAGTGAGAGGTGCGCATACGGATCCCACTCGGCCGAACATGGAGGACAGAGCTACCAACTTGTGGCGGTTGCTGGTGGGGTATAGCTCCGCCGTGTAGATGTACTGCGACACTACCACCATCGCTATGCCCAGCTTCGCCACCATGTACACGTACAGCTGAAAATCTGCATAAACAATGTTCGTATGAGTAAGGCCCTCTTGCACCACTAATCAAGCCAGTGTTCATTTAAAGCCAGTCTTAACATCAGATATACAGGGTGTACACGGACCCTCCACGAAGCCGTCAACCAAGCATTCTGTACAACAGGCTAAGTAACTTTACGCAAACATTATTCTGTACAACAGGCTAAGTAACTTTACGCAAACATTGTTCTGTACAACAGGCTAAGTAACTTTACGCAAACATTATTCTGTACAACAGGCTAAGTAACTTTACGCAAACATTGTTCTGTACAACTGGCTAAGTAACTTTAAACAAACATTATTCTGTACAACAGGCTAAGTAACTTTACGCGAACATTATTGCTGGTAAGCGACTTTTTTTTTGGGGTGAAAAATCAGGTTTTACGGTAGAAGTCAATGTAACGGACTCAAAACATTGTGCTGATGGATGAATTGAATAGTACGGGGGCCGTGAAGGTGTTTAAAGTTAAAATCATACATTAAAAAAAATATTAAAAAAAAACCTTGTAAAAAAGTTGGGTCTTTGACCCCCAATATCTCCGAAACAAGAAGATTCCCAGGTATGGTCTAGAACAAAAAAAAATCCTAATGACGGGGAGAACAAGTCCCTTTCGGCTTCGTTAAGGGTCTTTTTACACCCTTTATGTACCTACCTCACATTTTTTGTGGTTTAAGTTTAGTACAAGTTAACTGAGTATATTTCAACCCGTTCAATGGAGCGAGCGCCGATCGCCATCCTTTTAACCGACTTCCAAAAGGAGGATGTTATCAATTCGTCTAGTTTTTTTTGTGTATGTTCAGCGATATCTTCGCCAATTGCAAACAGATTTTGATATTGTTTTTGTGTTTTGAAAAATATTATTCCGCGGCAATCCCGTTCCAATTTGGTGAAGATTTAATGTTGGTCTTCGGAGACATACAATTGAACTCTTCAATAATAGACAGCAAATCTGTCGTAATTGTTGCAATCGCTTGGATGTTTATTGTTTAAACAATATCATAACACAATATAACACCTGTATGCTCTGGCGGTGTACGCAGATGTGTACGGTCGGCCAAGCTATTCCACTTACACTTTCATTATAACATGCAAATTATATTGAAAATGTTAACCAAATAACTTGGTCGACCGTACGGTACACCCAGATTTCGACAGTTATGCATGTTCAGTTCCATTTTATTGGGGATAAGCCTATAACCATGAAATGTATTGATAGCAATGTAAAGTAAATGCATGACAAATATTTGTACCTATAGGATATTTTAACTAAAAATGAATAACTACTACCAACTGATCAATTTACTCGTTATCTATTTATTTGTAACCATTTAGTTATATACTATGTTTGAAACTGTTTTTCCGTCACTTCCCCCTCAAGGTTCATTGGAAGACCAGCGTCAGACAGCATCACCTGTCTGGCATGAATGCTGAAATGGACCTTTTTGGCGCAGCCGTGAGGCACACAGCACATCATACTATGTTATCCTATTTATTTTGTATATTTATTTTTATTATTTGTGTGCTTTATTCACTGACGTCAAATAAATATTTATCTTTCTTTCTATCTTTCTAAAAATGGAAAAATAAAAAAATTTCTTTGCCAGAAATATAAACCGGCTTCAAAAACACAAAAATGTTTTATTTTTTGCTAAAAATTTTCATATTATTTAAAATGATAAACGATGTTTGTTTTACAAAAAGGTTTTTACAAACACTTTTACACGACATGTTTTTAAAACTAGATGGGGCCGGTGTTTCGTACCAGACTACTCTGAAAAGGAACAGCTGAAACCAACTCAGAGGTCATAGTCTCTTTAAAAGTTCACGCAATCTTGCTCAAGTCACATGAGAACTATGCAAATTAGTGTCTGAGATGGTCTTTTGAGGAAAAAACCACACAGATTTGAGTGGACCTGTCCAGTCAGTGCAAGCATTTGTCAGTTATCGCGTAGCTCGACTTATAACTGAAGGACCTCAACGACACGACAAACAATACCAAAGAAAGGACATTTGTGTAGGTCGAACTCCCGAAGTCGGTCTTCGAACTCGGTCAAACTCCCAGACAAACGTGGAAAAAAAAACAACAAAAAATAAATAAAAAAAAGACCCACATGGTCCTCCATGGTCCCACAATAATCATTAATAACAAAATGGTAAAATAAAATAAAAAGAATAATAAAATACTGAACTAAGTATTCGTGTCAAATCATTCAATGTCACAGTGTATAAAAGAAAGGAATCAATATTATTAACAAGTGGAAAGGAGACAGTTTTTTTAGGCCCTCTTCGATGTTGCATAAATATTATTCATATTACACCAAAAAAAGTAACCATTTTATTATAATAATAAACGAAAGATTACATAGAAACAAAACCGGAATCTTAAAATCATAATGGCTTGCACCAGGGCCGGACGCGAGAGCGGCCGCCAATCGCCGCTTCGAGGACACGGCGGTGCTCCGCCTGCTTACTTACCGTCCACAGGTTCGCGCCTACGGTGACCGGGGGTCACCACGTGGTTCCCGACACCCGCTCCACGGTGTGCTCCACCGTGTCCTCCGGGCAATCCCCACAGTGGTAACTCCCGGGTGTTTCCTCCTGCCCGATTCGGTACAGGAACCTCCCGAAAACACCCGTGTCCTGTGAGGACCTGCGTCAGGCGGAAGGTGAGGACGCCGTGGCGTCTCTCAAGCCACTCCTCAAAGAGGGGACTTATCGCCACTATCATGGCGTGCCCTGCACGGGGTTGCGACAGTCGCTCTCTCCATGTCACCATGAGATCCCGCCGGAAGTCTGTCCGCTGAGCGACAATTTTCCCCCTGGCGTAGCGCCTCCGCGCGCCATTCATGGAGGCGCGCGAGGTCTATCGCCTCCAGATCCCATGGCGGCAATCCGACTAGGAGGCTCGCCGCCTCAATGAACGCGCCCACACCGGGGAAGAGCCGCTTGACTCTATGTTAGGCCTCATGTAAACATTAAAATACCCAATCAATCATTATCCTCATCGTCGTCTTTAATTATTGAATCTAAAAATGAAACAGGGCGCCTCATAACGTCTTGATGCCTAGCCTACCCCAAAAACAAAACTAGGCAAACAACGTGGGCACAACTGCCAATCGTTCGTCGCCCAGTAAAACATGAACAGCAACAATGTTGAACGGAATCGAGCCCATGATTGTTATCGTCAATTAAAATGTACAATAGTCATAAAAATACTGACGAAATAACAGTAACTTGTCAAATGTGACTTGTGACTAGAAACAGGTCTGACGTTGAATCGACACTAGCTGCCAGTGATTCTCAGATCGGTAACGAGGAGTCGCCTACCGGTCACAGCGATCTATCGGCGACCAGGGTGTCGCTTCCCGGCCACTACATCCGATTCCGAAGACAACTTACCACTGAAACTGACTCTGAAGTAAGTGTAGATTCTGATATCGTCATGGTCTCCAGTTCGGAGCCAGCTGAGCCACTACCAGGGCCCTCGAGGTTCCCAGTGCCTGCTTACCCACGAAGTTACAATATATCGCAGTCCATTTCTAATAATGTCATTCCTATCGAAACTATATCTCAATCGGACACCGACGACGACTCCTCCGAAGTGATGGTCGTGGGCTACATCAAACCTCCTCAGGAGAGGACTCCTAAGATCGTTGACTTGCTGGGATCCGATAGCGACGGCATCCTAAAGAAAAATCCTCTGTATAGCCCCGTGGATTTTTTTTAATATCTCTTCAAATTAGGCATAAAAGTATTTCCATGCCTGGGCAGAATTTGGTCAATCTCCTTTTATTGGAGCAGCTGCTACTTAATCCCAAGCCTTTTTATCTTCGAGATAGTGATTAACATGTAAGCTTTCAGGCATAGCTCCTGTTATAAACGATTTGAATTTATTTAAGCTTAGTTCTTGAATATGGCTCGGAAGTTTATTGTAAAAACGTATACACTGGCACCTGAACGTACCCCCCCTTATTTTTTAAGCCTATTTGCAGGAACAACAAATTTGTGTTTGTTCTTCGTATTTGTTGTGGATATCACTGTATTTTTAAACAAATTAATATTTTTATGTGCGTACAAAAGGTTTTCATAAATAAAGAGTGGAAATGATCAGCCTGAAAGGCTTAAAAGCATACCAAATCAAGAAAATCTGAAAAAGATTGTACTGCAAGAGTTGTAAAAAGAAAGGCCACACTATCGAAACATGTTGGAGCAAGAAGAAAAATACAAATAAAAAAGAGGACATAAGCAAATACAATTTTAACGTTTGTCTGAGCACAGTAAATTCAGACGCTGATAAAAATGTCTGGTGTCTACATAGCGGCTGCTCATCACACATGTGCGTTGACAAATCTATGTTTTCCACCGTGATCACTGAAAATGGCACCCTAAAATTGGCGTCAGAAAAATATACCATTACAATTCAAGGCAAAAGAAGAGTTACAATCAGTACCGATAAACATGGCTACAATTTTAATGACACCCTATATGTTCCTGATATTTCAGTAAACCTTTTATCTGTCGTCAAGATAACGGACAGAGGTAATACGGTATTTTTTTAAAAAGAGAAAGCCTACGTCTAGAAAAAACCGGCGAAACGATACTGACAGCTCGAAAAAGAGATGGACTCTACTAATTTGAATCTGGACGTAAAGCAACTGTAAACTACACACCAAAAAAGGATAGTAACATTGTGGAATGGCATCGCAAACTTGGCCACATAAACGAAAAAGATTTAAAGGAAATGGCTAAAGATAACCTTATGTATGATTTAAATTTAAATAACGAAGACATGGAAACATGTGAGACCTGCATTAAAGGCAAATTGTCCAGGTTACCGTTTGTAAGACATGTCACATCTATTTCATTAAAAGAAAGAGTGACGTATTCAACGTTTTCAAAGAATACAAAAATGAAGTTGAGACGTTCCATGATAAGAAAATAAAGAACCTGCAGACGGACAATGGCACAGAATACCACAACAAGGAGTTCGATGACTTTCTCAAATCGCATGACATCAAAAGGAGATTGACCACAGTTTACACCCTCCAACAAAACGGGATTAGCGAGAAGAAGAACAGATCCTTGCTAGATAAAGCCAGATGTCTGTTAATCGAGGCCAAGGCACCTAAAAAGCTCTGGGCGGAAGCGGTAGCAACCGCAAACTACCTTATTAACCGTAGCCCTTCTAAAGCACTGAATGAAACTTCATTCAAGAAATGGCTAGGCCGAACGCCATGTGGACATCATCTTTACGTGTAGGGCATAAAGACCTTTGTTTTAAAAAAGAACAAGCGAGGCAAACTCACCCAGAAAGCCAAAGAAGGCGTTTTTATGGGGTACTCAATGACCTCAAAGGCTTACAGAGTGTACATACCCGAAGACGATGATGTAGTGATAAGCAGGGACATAAATGTCATAGACAAGATGTACTTCGAAGATGAAAGTCAAAACTATGATAAACTTATTAAAGAAAAGGAACACTCTCAAATACCTAAAAACAAAAACAATGATAAAAGACAACAAATAGAAATTGAAAAAACAGAGAATGAAAAGGAAAATATGTTACAAAATTTCAATGAGCAAGAAGATAAAGTGTCTTCCGTAGAAGAAATAAAAGACCTGTTAAATACGAAATTTGAATTAAAAGACTTAGGAACACCTAAGCGGCTAAGACGTGCGGGATAGAGGTTATTTATAAAAGAGATGCAATCAAACTGAACTAGGAGAAGTTCATAGAAGACACACTTAAAAAATTCTAAATGGAAGATTGCAAGTCCACGTCTATACCCATAGAACCAGGTCTCAAACTAGAAAAAGGAGGAAGAGATGAAAGGAACGATCTACTCTACAAAAATTTGATTGGGGCACTCATGTATCTGGCAGTGGCAACTCGGCCCGATATAATGTTTGCCATTAGCTATCTCTCTCAATTTAATTATTGTAACGGAGAAGAGCATTTCAAATGTGCAAAAAGAGTATTGCAATACTTAAAGGGAACAAAAAGCGTTGGTCTTATATTCAGAAAAACTGGCCAAAAATTACATGGAATAGCTGACGCATATTGGGGCGCATGCAAACTCGACCGAAAGTCTTTTTTGGGCTGTTGTTTTAAATATGCTTGAACGGCTATAAGCTGGATGTCGAGAAGACACAAAAGACGAGAGAGTAAGAGTAAGAAACAAAAGACTGTGGCTCTATCAACTGCCGAAGCGGAATATATTGTTTTGACTGAAGCTGCTAAAGAGGCCATTCACTTGAAAAATCTATTCAAAGATCTTGGGGCCAACTATGAAAGCATAGTCATAATAAACGACAACCAAGCTGCCCTCAAGTTAAGTCAGAATACAATGGTCACTCCCAAGTCTAGTGATACAGGTCAAGTATCTGCAAACTGAAGATATGGAGGCAGATATCTTAACCAAAGCTCTAGCCGGCCCGCGGTTGTTGAAATTGCGGTGTGGTTAAGGATTTTCCTGAACTCCTGATTACCACGACGATGTCGTGAAGAGGAGTGTGAGTACTGGCCATCAGTACCAATATGCACTGCATTGTCGTTAATAAAATTACGTCAGTTACAAATAACAGTTGTGTCAAAATAAAAGTTATATTTTCAGTCATAGTATATTTTAATTAAATAAATCCCTCACAGGTAGGCTTAGCGGCATTATAGTTACTAAAACGCAAAAAACTTAATCATAAATAACCAGTGTAAGTAAGACTATTTAAAAGTACAAAACTAGATCAATTTTTTGATACCAATAACTCACGCATATGATATAAGGTTATGAAACGGCATCCATTTTTAATTTAGCCGCGCTTTTTGTCCATAACTCGAAATATGATTTTGTTGGATAACGGCATTATAATTTTAGGATGGCAGCGTGGTAATCGGGGCCTAAGTTCGGTAGGAGTGGACCGATATTCACGAAGCCTCATCCTCCAGAGCGTTCCTTAATAGGTCATTGCACTGGCTACTTACCGTGGCAACCCTATCATCCTCCTCTACAACAGCAGGGTTTGACCGCGGTAGGGTTACGTTAATAGCTGACACTTGCACCGCGGTTTGTGTCGGAGTTAGGAAGATAAGGTTGCTCGGTACTTCTGAGTGCAGCCTATCAAGCACGGCGTCGTCCAACCTGTGGTTGCGTTGGACGACCCGCACCTGATCCGACAGTTGTTGGGCCGAGACGTTGACGGTTGGCTCAAGATCCTGGAACTGAGACAGCATCCTAACACGGTACGCAGTGAGGTTAGTTCCCCCTCTGTAGACCCGTAGTATGCGCGCATGACGTTCTCGTTCATTGATTGAGACCATTTCATGCGCTGCACACAACCACCGGTAGCGGGAACCCGACTCGGGGCCTGTTGGCCCCTAAGTCCCAAGCCCATCGGTGGCCGGCCTCTCCCCGCACGACGTGTGGCACGACGGGTGGCAACGTCGGCAGAGAGAAATACTCGTCGCTCTAGCTCGACACAACTGCCACGGCCGGTGTCACAGCGCTCACGATGGGGCTGGGTTCCGGCGGCGGCCAGGCGCAGCTGAGCGACGGGTCCGGAGGTGAAAGGCGTGCGCGACGAGCAGCGGCTCTGGCCAACATTGTCTTGATTTATGCTTGATTTCGTTGTTGGTGAAAGCCATTCAAATATAATTATTACGAGCTTGTTTTGACATACGTCACTATTGATTAGTTTTTTCAAAGGTTTTTTCTCCTATGTTTATTTTTATTTATTGCCTTAATTTTATTTTGATATGGTTAAATTAAGTTATTTAATATTGTAAAAGGTTTCCAGGCTATTTAAAAACTCTGTAAAATAATTATTTATATACGAAATTCCAAGACGTCTGTTGAAGTTTAGTGTTGATAGTTTTTTTACTATTATTACGAAGAACACGTACTCAGTCATTATTGGAGACTACGTTCGAAGAATCTAATACAAATAACTTGACGCTAGATGGCAGCGCAAGTAGTCTACCGAACGTATCTGACGATGTAAGTGACGAGACAGAAGCTTTATAATGTCAAATAGTAAAACTAAAATTGGAGTTAATCAGCCCATGAAGAGATAAACACACTGACCATTGAGAACAGTATTTTAAAATCAACACTATTTGAAGTCACTAATAAATGTGAGTAATATGTTAATAACCGACTTAGGCTCATCAAAAGTCAAGAACGTCATCAACTCCGTTAAAACCATTACCTCAACAAAGGGCTGTTGAAGATATAAGTTCCCTGAGAAAGTCTATGCCTGATTCTGGAAGACAGGCTACAAATAATAACACAAATTTGAAAACTTCTCAAACACCTTTAACAGAACCGAACAGCCACACGACGAATACTAGGGCGGAAATATGCATAATAAGTAGTAACAATAAACACAATGTATTGTTAACCGCTGATAATGCATTTCAGAATAACTGCAGTCTATTTCATTATTTAAAATCAAATGGAAATATAAAACATCTTCTGGATGGACTGGGTACCAAATTAAAAGATTATACTATAGAAGATTGCTGTATCATACTCCTTGGGTAAGAAGACTTCAAAAAAACTAATGACTATTATGATATTATATTTCATTTGAGAAGAAGTTCAAGATGTAAGAAATACTAACATAATTATTTGTTTGCCTACATATAAGTATCCCTTTGACGCTGTTACTTTATTCAACTGTCGAGTAAAGACATTTAATAATCTCTTATACTTGGACATTATGACGCATGGGCATGCATACCTTTTAGACAGCAACCTCAATCTGAAATACTAAATGAAACAGGGACTATCAATAATCTTGGACTACGTACAATATTTAACGATGTGTGGGAATTATTTGCTGAAATTACTCATAATTACGCTGATATGCAACAAAATGGTTTCGACTTAAACAAAGGAACTACAACGGATGACAATTTTTTTCGTCACTAAACATCTGTGTATCCTGCAAGAAAAAATCGCAGGCTTGCTGCCTAAATGTGACACCCTTGCAGTCAGCTCAAATGAATTGTCTGATAGAAACATAAACGTGGACGTTCCATGCATTACGGAGCATTTCATGACGAAAGGCTACGACAAACACCTTAACTTAAAGAATTACTGCTTGGCGGCTTCTTTCAGTAGAAAAGAAAACAAGAGAGGTGGTGCATGCATACTGGTGAAATCAGGCCAGGGTATCTTTGAATGCTGTGCCATTGAAATTGTTACTCATAGAATTGTTTGTATTTGTATTAATAGAGTACCTAGTGCCAAAAAATTTAACGAATCACTATCATTACATAAGTAGTATAAAACAAAGTCACTTCTCGCTGTCTGTCTGTCCCTATGTATCCTTAGATCTGTAAAACTACGCAACGGATTTTGATGCGGGTTTTTAATAGATAGAGTGATTCAAGAGAAAGGTTTATATGTATATAACATGCATAATATAGTAGAGAAACACTGATAATTTTAGAGGTTTCTAAAAATAAACACATTTTTTGCGTTTACATTGCAAACGCTGGCTGAACCCTACGAGATAGATCAAAATAATGTACCACAGTATTGTACACCTTAAAAAGGTCTACAAAAAAAGTCGCAATGGTATATGTCTATCTCTTAGGGATAACCCACAATAACAATTTTTATCCTTTACTTTTACGAGAAATAATGGCTTATTTACGAAGCGATTTTAAGCAATACAGCATTTATCCTTATCCAATTCAGTTTCTTAAATAAATTGTGCATTTAATATAAATCAATATGGCCTTCTACAGTATATCATTTAAACGAATAATTTAGAAGATATCACAGAAATAAAATTACGCGCGACTGAAAATATTATTCTCAGCGAAATAAATGGGGTCGCAGTGTAACAGTTGGTCACTTTAACCATTTTCATCTTTTAAGCTTTACGTAAAAAGTAATGCATTATTTTAGAAGCTTATATAAGGTGTATGGTGTAAATCTATATAGATTATCTTCAATATCTATTTTGGAACGTATTTACCCTAAACACTATTCAATTTAAATGAATATCTTAGGAGTTATCGCAACTGCCGGGGTCACTGGACTGTCTAAACAGGATACCGGGGCCTTGGAACGCAAAGGGCAACCGAAAGAACAGGGTGTCTTAGTCAGTGTGTCGTCAGTAAGTCTGACAGTCCCATCCGCTCCACCCAGGGCGGGAGGACTCATTTAATGATTTTACCACCCAAAAATAAAATGGAATTATTGGAAAATATGTGATTGGTGGTGTGACTATTTAATTGAACCACGTAAAAGCTATCGCCGAGCGCGTAGACATTTAAACAAGCTTAAAAAACAAAAGGTCACCGGACACCCACTTACCTTTGCTTTAAATGCGTTTAGAGTTGCCAAGTCCCGCTACAGAGCATCAGTTTTCTCGCGATTCGATTGCTCGTTGAAAGTGTATTTTTATTGGAATTGTTGTAATGTAAGAGCGTATGATGCTTCATATTACATCGCATTATAACATTTTGGAACCCAATTCTTATTATAGAAGTTTTTTCGAGGTACATGCTTTTCAGTTCCAGCTGACTTTTCTGAACTTGGTATGTCCTTAAGTCTTCATAGTTTTAAACGCCATAAACTGGTTTTCTAAGTATAACATAAATTCCTGTAGTGTTGTCACCTCTCTGGCGAGGCAAGGTTTTTGTGTATTCATTGTAGCTCCCACAGTCTAGTTTCTGTGACATCCGATAAACAATCATCGGATCCCAACTGGTTGTATCAAAACCAATGTTTGTTAAACCATTTACATTCCGTTAATACGTCATGCAGCTTCTTTAAGTTGTAAGCGTCTGGCTTCTGTAAGACAGGCAACTGCAGCATAGTGTTCTACGCGCAATTGTAGTCGGCGGTTGTCGTACCTTTGAGTAAGTATCTTCCAACACGAAGTGTAATTGTTCGCGCTGATGCTCAAGTGTTGCACCAGTCCTTCTGCTTCACCTTTCAGCCTGGTCTTCAGATGCTGCATTTTTGGAGCTTTATTCAATGTCGGGTTTTTATTAATGGTTTCCAGGAACAGATCTTTGAAAGATATCCATTTGCTGTAGTGTCCAGAAAATTCCGGGATCTCGATTCTTGGTGTTGAATGTTGGTGATTAGCGGTGGACCACATCTTGTTTTTCAGCCGTTTCCTTGTTCCATCATATTTATCTTCCATGCTGTTGAACTGGTCATAGTACGTATGTTTCATACCTTTTAGTAAGGCTTCCAGTTCCCAATGAGTATTGTCAATTGCTTCCCACTTTGATTTCAAGATTGACAAGTGATCGTCAAATTCCCATTTTTCAGCTAAGGCATCAAAATCAATTTTTGCCATAGCAGATCGATGGCCTAGAAGTTGCATTCCAGCTTAGTTAGCTTGGTCTACTCATAAGGTTCCCTTCTCGACAAGTCTGTCAGGTTGAATTTGACAATTTCATCAGCAGTTTGCAACATTTTTAAAATGTCTGTTTTAGTTGTTTCGTACATGGTTTTTGCAAAACTATTTTGTGGAAGATGTCTACGGTTGTTACCGTAGACATCTTCCACAAAATAGTTTATGTTCCTGTCTTCAATTTCTTGCAACAGCAATGTAAGCCGTGCATTGAAATCCATCCATTGAGCTTTTAACGAGGACAGCCGTTTGTTCAAGTATTCATTTGTTTTTCTGGTTTTGCTGTCTTTGTTATAGTTGGCGCATAATGTTTTGATATTTTCAAAACATGTTGATTGTAGCGATAGCTTATTCATCTTGATTATATATAACTTCCTTGTGGTTAAAAAAATACCTTTTCAAAAAGTCCCGGAGATTCTCCTTGTAGTTGAAGACTGTTCGGGATTTATCGTCGAAGGCTCTTCCAATAGTTGTAGTTAGTTCCAGTAGTTGAAGGCTCTCCCAGTAGTCGAAGGCTCTTCCAGTAGTCGAAGGCTCTTCTAGTAGTATTAGTTAGTTCTGGTACTCAATGTGCCTGTACTCTGGCAAGGTATTTGCGCCTTCTCAATCTAACTGGGTGACCCTCTTCCGGGAGACTAGTTGAGCCGATTTGCTACCGTAACAAGAGACACAAACACACTAAGATACACGAATGCTCGAAGGACCATAAATGTACGGGTTGTAGTAGTTAACACCGATTTGTCGTGAAGGTTTGTAAGTTTAGAGAAACGCGTTCCACTAAGATTACTAAGTGTTAAGTTTATTTTAGGTAAGAGTATGTTACAGTAGCCCATTCCCTCTCATTGAGAGGAAGCCGTGTCCCAGCAGTAAGAACCTTATAGGCTGATGAGGAGGATGAGGATGTTACAGTAATATAGTAGAAGGCGATTATTTCTCTTAGTTTTTGATAGCTACCGAGTTATAAGTTCACTATATTTAAATTCGTTACTCATTTAGTTTTATTATACTAAATTATGACGCGCATCGTTGGCCTAAAGTAGGTTACCGAGTAAGCAGAAAAATGTACGGCGATGAGACCGTACAAGAAGAAAGAAGCAACCATTGGTTTTATTCCCCACTAACCTAGTACCTACACAAATGTGGCCTGCAGTGCACAAAATCTCCGAAGATCAGCATCAGATCTTCATCAAATTAATAAATTAAACGGGACCCCTTCGAAATTATATTCTTTCAAACAAAAAATAATTATCTAAATCGGTTCACAATAAAATTGGCTAAGATATCGCTGAATAAACACAAAAAAAAACTGTCTTATACTTTCCATCATCAGCTCAGCAACATGAGTGATGACGATTACAGGCACAAATATCTGAATTGCGTTAGAAAGTATTAATATGAAAAACAGTATGTGCCAGTAAAATTTAAGGGTTGCCTTCGATTTTCCTGGGATCCCATCATCAGATTCTGACTTGGTGACAATGGGACCACCTCAGGAGTAAAGCCTTTGGATTAAAAAAAGAATTTGGAAAATCGATCACATACACAAAAAAAGATGTAGATGATGATGTGACCCTGGGGAACAATACGGACCCCTTCGGGTATCAATGTATTAATTCAATAAAATTCAAAATTATACTGGGGTGCTGAAAGTCCTGTCACTACATAATACTTTTTATTTGTATATACAAATTTCAACGCCCCGCAATAAAATAGTATAGTAAAAATCAAAAAGCCGCTACTTGTCCTAGGTTTCCGAAATACGATGGGGGGAAGGGTGAAGGGGGGAGAAGGGGGAGTTTAAAAAAATTATTTTGACTAACGCATTGCTCCTTTATATGAATAAAAAAAATGCGTTAGTCAAAATCATTTTTTTTTAATCATTTTGTATTTACAAACAAAAAGTATATATTTAGTATATCAACTATCTGGTGTCCACGACACAAGCCTCGTTGCTTAGTGTGACACTAGATGGCGCTGTGTGTCCAGCCATATTTATTTATTTAAATACGAACAAATATTGGAAAGATGACAATACTCACCTTTAGGAACAAACAAGTATGAAAATAGGCATGTTGAGCATATCCAGTAGCCTGCCGACAGCACTGGCTTCCGGCCGACTTTGTCCAATAAGAAACATGCGGACCAAAATCCGGGTATTTCAACAAGTGACACGAGAATATAATTCTGGTAACGATTGCCATATATGCCGCCTGCGTTGACAGCTAGTCCGTGGTAGATGAAGGTGGTGGTGATCCACCAGAACGGCGAGACGATCACGCGCAACAGCACGCGCTTGTGTGCCAGCACCTGCCCCACCAGGCTGGGCCCCGCGCCGGCCAGCTCCGCCTCACGGGCCGCCTTCTCCCGCGCCTCTATCACGGTACGACGCAAGTTTGCCAGACTCGAATCTTGTACTGAACGCCCGTTGGTCCGAGCCATGTGTTTAAGCAAAGCCTCGGATTCTTCGAACCTGCCCTTGCTCATGTACCACCGCACTGACTCCGTGAGTATCCAGAAGCCGGCGACATAGGTGATTTGCGGGATGTAGAGCATAAGCGTCAGGGACCTCCAATGTGGAACTACCCAAGCGCATGCCCCCAATGTTGCCTGTCCTATCGAATAGGAAGTGTTGATCATTGCTCCAGCCGCCGTGCGAAACTTCGGCCCGAACACCTCCACCGCTGTAGTAATGTGAATAATTAGAAGACAAGTTGAACACAAAGGGGCTGCTAATAAACTCGATTTTATAAAGACAGAAACAACGCTATACAATATGTTACCTGTGTACCTTCTCGGGTAGTGACGTCATAAACAGACAATAATTGACGATCGAACATACTTATACCGAAGATGGCGTTGTCACGTTTTAAAAGTTTTTAAGAGTTTAAGGAAATGGTGATAATTTGGTACAAAAAACAAGCATTTTAAAATTCATTGTTATTTTTACTTTCATGAATATTTTATGATAAATTATATTTTATTACTTAATAAAATATTAGCTACATAATATTTTATGTTTCTAATTTAAAATTTGTAATGTCAGTGGTATACCTATTTACCTATACGCCCTATTCGTATCGGACTGGATTTTTAAAAAATAATAATTATTGTATATGTCGCCGTGAGAACACCTCTAGCATATTATTAAACTAAACTCAATGTTCTAGCTAAAACTATCCTTTTATTTAAGAGGGCCCTTCCCGGCGCGTCTATCGTCAACGCGAGCATGGTCGAAAAGCTTGTTGTTTCATCCAGAGCCATCGCGGCGATATTTTTTCAACTGCCCTGTCTTACCTAGCCCCGACCCCGCACTACTCTTCACCCGCGCACCTCATACCGACTAACGCTCCTCGCGTTAGTCGGTATGAGGTGCGCGGGTGAATTGAACATTTGAACGATTGAACATTGAACGAAAAAAGGTGTTCGAAAATTTATAAAACTTGTTCCAGGAAATACGAGTTTTTGAATAAGTCTTACAAGTTAGTGAAATAAATATTTGTTATTTAGAATCTCCACTACATTTGCAAGGCTTCTATCAGAATATTTTCTTTACTTTTACAATATAAGAGTACGTTATGAACGGCCAAAGTTGAGGTAAAATTTGTGGAAAACAGCAATTTTTGGAGGCTTATACTGAATTTGTTTCTACAAATTTTTATTTTTTGCTTCGATAGAAGCCTAGATATAGGGAAACACGGGGAACAATATACCTATCCGTTCAAAAATTTTAAAGATATATGTGTAACAACGGCATAATCACGCACAAGCGTTTGTCAAAATTCTCGCTAAAAGTATGGTGGGTTGGCCGCTCTTAACATAAGAACATTTGCTTAACAACTTTAGGATTTCAGTCATATTGGCAAATAATAGTTAATCACTTGACACTAAGTTTCTTTATGATACGGCGTCACCCATAACTGTCAGGGAAAATAGCACCGAGTGTGATTTTAACCATCAATACCTGAATGTTTAAATTTAGTACGAAAACTAAGTAAGTTTCAATAAATTACCAACAGTACTATAAATTAATAAGACTATTTTACACGCTGACTTACTAGTAAAAAGCCTTTGTTTAACATAACTGTTTACATAACCGGAAATGTTCCATGATAGCTCAGATTAAAGACTAAAAAGTAATGAGACAACTAGTTTATTATTACTGTTTAAAAACGTGTTCAAATTGGTGAATTCTGTCATTATTTCATAAAAACACAATTATTGTAGTGTTCTAGTATTGTTTGTCAGGCTGATTGATTTTACTATTGTAATAAGTTGCTGAACAGATATTGTGGTACTTCCGTGAAAAAAGAGAGCAACGATCAGTCACATTAGCTTATGATTAGGAAAACAATAAGTGTTTATTAAAGTGAACGTTAAGTTGTGAAAATGAGAACTGTAATACGATTTAAAATAGTGTGAGGAGTTTCTTCGTCCATTCTTAATGGTTTAATAGAAATAAACGTTTGGAGTTTCGAGTCAAGTGTTGTGTGTGATTTCAACTACCCACCTACCTGTCTCCCAACAATAGAGAATCGTATCGCACGGCTATGTCATGGCTGGAGACTGAAAGGCTATGGCGGCGGATGGTGGCAATATTTGGGGACAGTGTTCCTCTAAGCTTTCCCTGCCGTGATAATTATGTATACATGCAGGGTTACTGGTACAAACGTATTCCTTGCAGGACGTCATAGTAGGGTTACAATCCAAGAAAAATGTTCCACCAAAATGTTCTACCGAAATTAAGTACTTTTTGAGTTAGTTTGCTTTTTAGATTTTATGATAAATTTCAGAATAAGTCATTTGAAGCCAATTTAAAAATGATTTACAGCGCGACCTTTAACGAGATGCACGCCTTCCTGTAATAAAACCAACAATGTTTTTGTAGTCCATGACTTTAAAATTAAGTTTAATACCTTTTTAATTAATATCTCATAAGACAAGGACATTTCCTTCGTAATTTGTACATCAGGCGTAGTATTTTTTTGCACTAAACATAATTTTATGAAGTAATAGCAAAAATTACAAAAAAACTAAATGTTTGTGATCTTTCACGCCACTAGAAGGCGCAAGTATAAGTTTTCTTCTTACGACGCTCCGTATTTGGATAATTAAGAAAAATGGATTAAGTGATCTTATTTATTATTTCTTGCGCTGTTTTTTTTTTAACATATATTACTTTTGGAAATCATCAAATGACTTCTCCCGCTCTGGGCGGAGCAGGAGGGAGCGTCAGACTTTTGCTGACTAAAACCCATCCATGTTCCTTCATCGCCCTTTGTGGTCCGGGGCCACGTTATCTCTTTCGAACAGTCCCGCAACCCCAGCAGGCATCGGTCCTTGCGGACCCCTTCCTATTGCTGACTCTCTTTGAGGCACGCGTGGAACACGACCGCGCCGTCGACACGGCCTGTCGTCATGAGACGGACGGACGGCGAGCTAGCCCATAGCCCACCGTCCACAGGCCCGCGCTTACGGTGGCTCCCGCGGCGGCCGGGACGCAGTGAGGTTCTGTCCCTCTCACGTTCCGCCACCTCCTTCTCTAGTTACTGCTTCGCAGAAGGAGGTGACGGCGTCCCATTCCGTCTCGCTCCGGACCATGGCTTGCACCAGGGCTGGACGCAAAAGGTCGCCGCCGCCAATCGCCGCTTCGAGGACACGGCGGTGCTCCGCCCACGCGGGGCACACCTCTACCGTGTCCTCCGGTCGATCCTTGCAGTGGAAACACCCGGGCGTTTCCTGCCGCCCGATTTGGTACAGGAACCTCCCGAAAACACCGTGTCCGGTGAGGACCTGCGTCAGGCGGAAGATGAGGACGCCGTGGCGTGTCTCAAGCCACTCCTCAAAGAAGGGACTTATCGCCACTATCGTGGCGTGCCCTGCACGGGGTTGAAAGTTTACAAGTGCAAAAAAATTAAGTATAAAAGTTGCTAGTGGACGATCTATAATTGTGAACTGTGTTGTGAAGTGGCAAATAGTGGGAACCACAACTTTGATTAAGTCTTGATTTATCTGAACTGATTGCATCTAGAAAGCATAGAGGGCGCTAGTAGTAGCTAACACGGTGAGCAGTTTACCAAACATTTATTCAAAAACTTTTACTGCAGCTACATCTGCAGCCTATAACTTGGGTATCAGTTTGGATCAATTCAAAAGAACAGCTGGATGGACCGATTTTTCCAATACATTCTATCGGCTCTATAATATGCTCCTATTATGCCCTGTCACATGGACTCAAATATAATGCGAGTAAGAGTATGTTCTCGTGATATACAAAGCAGGGAACAAGGCTCCCTCGAATGTGCCGCCAGTTAAGATCAGTGGGTCGGTACTCAAGAGGGTGACTAAAATAAAATATTTCGGTCACATGCTGACGGATCGGTTACAGGACGATGAAGACCTAGAGAGGGAAAGGAGGGCGTTGGCAGTCCGCTGCAATATGTTGGCCCGCAGATTCGCACGATGTACCACAGATGTAAAACTGTTACTTTTCAGAGCCTTCTGTCAGTCTTTTTACACGTGCAGTCTGTGGATCAACTTTACGCGGCGGGCTTACAACGTTCTCCATTATGATGTCGTTAGTCAATTTGTTTCAATCTGAGTCAAGTCTCGGTCAAGTCGAAGAGATACAGCTACTATCAGATTTTTCAAATTCCAAAAACTTTCGCAGTATATCAGATGCGAACTCGCAACCTCTTGAGTACGAGGTACACGTTATCGCCCCTCGACCAAATGCACTGTTACAAAAGGTATCGAAATTACGCGTTCCTTTCTACATGTATAATTATTTAAACCAATGAAGGTGGTAGATGACGACTCATGAGAAATAGTTATTGTTCTTCTCTTTATTTTTGCAAAACCTCTTTTTTAGTCAATTTATATTGGTATCACTATCACTTGCTTTAGTTTCACTGTTCTGCATCACAATATCGTTGAGTTATTGTTAATTTTCTTTGACACTTTTATCTGTCCGACTTAGATTTTTGTTTTATCACTGATTCTTTTTTTTTTTTTACAGATAACACTCACACTTCGTTATTGGACTACTTTGAGTTTGTTTACATTAGATTTGGACTAAATACTGGCCATTTACAGAAAAAATACAAAAAATATTAATGCAGGAGCTGTATACTTTAGTTTAGTTTTTACGGGGTACCCGCTTACAAGTAAATTCAGTTTTTTTTCAATCCAATTCAATAAATGATAAATGATAAATGATGTTTATTTTGCAAGTAGGTTTTTACAAACACTTTTACACGTCATTTTTTTTTTTAAACTAGATGGGGCCGGTGTTTCGTACCTGACTACTCTGAGAAGAAACAGCCGAAACAAACTCAGACGTCATAGTCTCTTTTGAAGTCCAGACATAATTTTGCTCAATTCACATGAGGACTATGCAGAATAGTGTCTGAGATGGTCTTTTGAAGAAAGAACCACACAGATTTGAGTGGACCTGTCCTGTCAGTGCAAGCATTTGTCAGTTATCGTGTAGCTCGACTTATAACTCAAGGAGCTCAACGAAATGACGAACAATACCAAAGAAAGGACATTTGGGTAGGTCGCTTATAGTACTCAAACTGCCAGACAGTTGTGGGAAAAAAAAAGAAAACAAAAAAAATATATAAAAATTAAACCCACATGGTCCCCACATTCACAATAATCAAATAAAATTAATAATAATTTACAAAATCAATGTCAATAAAAATCACAAAAATCAAATGTCAATAATAATAAAAAAGTAAGATACGTAAATATTCCTGTCAAGTCAGTAGGTAAATGTAACATAAAATAAAATAATAAAGTAAAAAATAATAAAATACTGAAATAAGTATTCATGTCAAATCATTCAATGTCAGAGTGTATAAAAGAAAGGAATTAATAATAAACAAGCGAAGTCCGAAATTTCGACATTCACAGAGCAAATTTCATTGGAGCAGCTTAATCCCAAGCCTTTTTATCTTCGAGATAGTTGTTAACATGATAGTAGGCTTTCAAGCACAGCTTCCGTTTTATTAACGATTTGAATTTATTTAGGCTTAGTGCTTGAATTTGGCTCGGAAGTTTATTGTAAAAACGTATACATTGGCATCTGAACGTACCCCCTATTTTTTTGAGCCTCGTTACAGGAACAACAAATTTGTGTTTGTTCCTCGTATTTATGTTGTGGATATCACTGTATTTTTTAAACAAATTAATATTTTTGTGTGCGTACAAAAGGTTTTCATAAATAAACTGAGAAGGCACAGTAAGAATATTAATCTCTTTAAATTTTTCTCTGAGGGAGTATCTGGGTCTTAATTTATAAATTGAACGAATTGCCCTTTTTTGCAAAACAAATATTGTCTGAATATCGGCGGCATTGCCCCACAAGAGAATACCGTACGACATCACGCTATGGAAATAACTAAAGTAAACTAAACGGGCTGTCTCTAAATCAGTTAACTCACGAATTCTTCTAACGGCGTATGCTGCAGAGCTAAGTTTTTTCGACAATTTGTCTATATGCTGGCCCCACTGAAGCTTGGCATCCAAAGTTATGCCTAGGAACACTGTGCTATCTTCCGGTTTCAACTCTTCATTCTTAATTAGTACAGTGGTTTCCACTTGTCTTACATGGGGTATCGTAAACTTAATACATTTAGTTTTTTTCTCATTTACTAGCAAATTATTAACATTAAACCAATTAACGACTTTTGCCAGGGCGCTATTAACATCATCCGTAACTAACTGCTGACGTTTGAGTTTAAATAAAAGAGAAGTGTCGTCTGCAAACAATACTATGTCATGATTATCCTTTATGAGGTAAGGCAAGTCATTTATGTAAATAAGAAACAAAAATGGACCAAGAATTGAGCCCTGGGGTACCCCCATTCTTACTACGGATCCGGGAGATCTTTTCCCGTTGACATCAACTCTCTGAATCCTATCACTCAAATATGAAATAAGAAGATCCAGAGAGGCGTTACGGATTCCGTAGTGGTGTAGTTTCCTGATTAATGTTTCATGAAGAACGCAATCGAAAGCTTTAGATAAATCGCAAAAAATACCCAAAGCATCGCATTTGTCCTCCCAGGCATTATAAATGTGTCCTAAAAGTTCAACAGCATCAGTAGTTGAAAGACCCTTTGTGAAACCGAACTGTTTTTTATGTAATAACTTATGTTTATTGAAAAAACTTTGCATTTGTGCCAAAATTAATTTTTCAAAATTTTTACTAAAGGTGGGTAGTACTGAAATGGGTCTATAATTAGTGGGGTCTGATGTGCTACCCGATTTAAACAATGGTATTATTTTACTATATTTCATTAGATCAGGAAACTCACCATGGTCAATACAATCGTTAAATATTACAGCTAATGAAGGAGCTACAATGTTTATAATGCATTTAGCAACGTCTACAGAATGACCCCATAGATCGGCAGTCTTTTTAACATTTAAGGTGTGAAAAGTTTTAATTATATCTTTACAGGTGACAAATTGAAAATTAAATTCGGAATCACAGACTGAAACGTTTTCCCTTAGTAAAGACTCGGCAGCAGCAGGTGACGAGTTTAGCGATTTAGTAGTCGATACGGGAATATCCGCAAAGAAATTTTTAAAGGCTGTGGCAACTTGAGTGTCTGAATTTAAAATATTATCGCCAATAGCAAGGCTGTAGTCACTATTTCGATTGCAAGACCTTCCCGTTTCGCTATTTATAATGTTCCATGTCATTTTAATCACATTACTACTATTTTTAATTTTTGAACTCAAGTAATGTGACTTTGCTATGAAACAAACTTTTTTAAATAATTTAGAATAATTCTTAACATACAAATTAAATTCTACAGTGTTCATATAAGTCCGCTCTTCATACAGCTCATAAAGTCGTTTTCGACTCTTAAGAATACCAATGGTGGCCCAGTCGTTGAAAGAAGCGTTACTATTTACAGATATTGTTTTAGGGACAAATGTGTTTAATCAATTATTTCGATCTTATGTCCTAAAGTCTCATATTCAGACATAAAGTCACGATATAATTTACCAAACTCTGGCTTAGACTTTAGTCTTCGTTCCAGAGAATATAGACACTTAGAAGCCCTTTTGAAGGATTCTCCTAAAATAGAAGGATTTTGTCTAACAGGAATACGAACACAAAAATGTCCGCTGTCTAAACGTGTCGTATTCTTGCCATAATGCTCTTCACACAACTTTTCCTCGGGTAAATAATGCGAGGATTATGAACTAATCTCTTCTAGATTCCAGAATTTCTCTAAATCGATGCGAATTTTATTTAAATCACCATTACTGGGGGAATCAGTACGAGTTAGATTGCACGAAATATTATTCGACAATAATTTACCATTATTATAGGTAACAGGGCCAGAAACAATCCAGCCTAACAGCGTTTCACACAACACGGGATTACCTACTCCTAGTCTAATTCTCTGTGAACCAACAAAGACCGAGAAGAGATCCGCTCCTATTAAGACTTCTGAAGGCCTGTAAAAGTTACGGTCAGCCAAACAGATATTATCTGGAATATTCAGGTCTGAAATGTCGACTTCACGACAAGGCACAACAGTTGTTAACAATGGCAAAACAAACCAATAAAACTTAGCAATATAACTATTAACTATTATCTAATGACGTCTTTTTACATGACATGTTTTGCCTACGCGAGAACTTACGTTATTGATGCCATAGACCGATCCATTTATCTGACTATTCTAGCACACTTTATAGTTACGTAGGTATTAATTTGAGTCAGGCGTCGCGTCGGTGCTAAGTGAAAGGAATTGTGAACAACTACTTAGCACGTGATCAGCTTTACAGTGCGGACACAACTTACTTAATTCGGTCCTGGAATTATTAAAATCTTGTGATACAACCATAGACTTCATCTTACTAGAATGGGAACTAGGCTTACCGGGAGTGGGATTAGTGCTATTTCGTGCTGTTTCTAGTGTTTCTAACAAGTCAGTGCGAAAGCGAATAAATTGAATGAGTGCAGAAAATGTTATTGTGCTATCCTTGTCTATACGACCTTTGTGCTCCTCCCACTCACGATAAGTTGACCAATCAAGCTTCTGAGTTACTATAAATATTAAGTGTCCCAATACTTGATGGGCTCATCTAACGCTTCCAACGCACGGAGATTTTTATTAAGTTGATCAATCCAACCTTTGTGAACGTCAGATTCGCAGGTCAATAGTCGTATTTAGGTTTGAAATTGTGCCTAAATATCACTTATCAATTACTTATATTTGCTTACCATGATGAGAGAATTGCTTATTTCATAATTAAAAAGAATTAAAGCCATTCTGATATCAGAATGGCTGGTCAATCTCAGTAGAGTAGTAACTATGAGGAAATACTTATTGACATTTTCATGGTCGAACGATTGCTTATCAATTGCTTATTTCACAATTTATAAGCCTAGACCCTGTTTATTCTCCCTTTACGCTAGCCCCGAGTTTAAAAACCCCTGTTCTTGTTAAAATATGGGAGCAAACAGACGTTTGTTCGTACTTGTTGCTTTATTTTCTGTAATAACCAAACGGTTTTACATTCTCCCCTGTCACTCGTCACGCTAACATTTACTCCTTCCTTCCTTCATTCCTCACAGGATCCATCCATCGTTTCCTTGGTCTTCCACTCCCTCTCCATCCATCAACATTTATATATAGTACCTATCAAGCTCCTAATTTTTTTATATGATATAGAAAAGAAGTATTTAAAGAAGGGCCCGCTGGCTGGACGTGTCTAAATAACGAATATCTTCTAAAGTAAAGCTCACAGAAAATCAAAATTTTGGATTTGTAAGGCACAAAACAGTATCAAACTCCTAATGCTATTGTATGTTATAGAAGAGTAATATTTATTAATTTATTTTGGTGAAATTAATTTCAAGGTTATGGTTATCCATCCAGTTTACAACTGTAGAAAGAAGAGAATTTAATTAAGCGTTAATATTGTCATCGTTCTGGCATGAGGTGAGCAGAGAGATATCGTCAGCAAATAGAACACATGGTCCGTTTATTATTTTAGGGAGGTCGTTTATATAAATAAGAAACATCAGGCAGCCTGCTGCAATCCCTTGGGGAATTGACACGTTTACTGTTTTGTTGTCAGATCTTATTTTAATTATTTCATTTGTGGTTTTATCGAAGTATTCAATTTCTACCAGTTGTACCCTATCCTTTAGGTATGATGTAAACCACTCATGAGCTTTCCCTCGTATTCCTATCCCATGTAACTTGTCCAATAGTATTTTAAATTGCACCTTGTCATAGGCTTTGGTCATATCAAGCAGCATGCCTATGGCGTAGTTTTTATTATTAATAATAGTTAGAGACTCTTGTACGTACATTTATAGACTGCTAACGTTGTAGACCTGTTTTTGCGGAAACCGTTTTGGCAGTCGCCAAGTATTTTATATTTTTCACAAAAAGAGTATACTCGGTCACACATAGCCTTTTCAAGAATTTTAGACGCAGTTGGAAGTAACGCTATGGGGCGATAGTTGTTAGGGTCGGTTTTAGAATTTTTCTTGTGGGGTTTTATCAATGTGTTTTTTAGTTGAGTGGGGAAAGTTTCCTCTTCAAACGATTTGTTAATTAATGTAAAGAATGGCAGGGCTAGTTCGTCTGCACATTGCTTAAGTTGTGGTGTAGTATGTAAGTAGTTTATATTGCCATTGAATGGATCACATGGATGGTAGAGACCATAATTCAGCCACAGTGGAGGAATTCAAATACCACTTATCTGCAATTAGCATTGTGCTAATGATCATATGCACGATACTGTTTCTTGGAATTATTTATATTTTGTACCGGGTGTACGTACAAAAGATGTCATCAAACTTGGATGAGAGTGCTCTCTCATCCAAGTTTGATGACATCACAGGACGAACGTCACACGAACGCCTTAGAACATGCCTCGTTAGCTGCTGCTAACGAGGCATGTTCTAAGCCGTTCGTCTAATCGCCCCAGAAATTATCGTGATCCTGTTGTGGCTTGTGGGGACTGCAACTGTCGAGCTGGTGATTCAAGTAAGGACAATCAAGTAAAGGGACGAATTGGTGTTTAATGGTTGTACCATAACAAAACAACGACGTCGTATGGCTATTCAAAAGTGCAAAGTGCAAGTGTATTCGTGAGTGCGCAAATATTTATCCTATTCTACGTAATACAGGACGGTGATGTATGAACAATTAATAGAATTAAATAGAGGCTTATAGTATTAGGACATATTTAGTAAAAGTAGGGCCAAGTAGACGTAAAGGCGATAGCACAAAGGTACTGCTTATTTCTTAAGAAATTTCTTCCAGCAGACCTGCGAGAGGAAAGTTGGATAAGAAATGTAGACACAGTGTGTAAAAAAGTTAGACAAAAAAAAAAAAAAAAAAAATATAAACTTAAAACAAAACTATAATTATAATAATAAACATACATACACATATAATAAAATAAGAATATATTGTAAATATTTACCCATATACATACATATATATATGAAGAATATTACTGAGAAGAGAGGTAATGCTCTTTGACTTGTTTTTTAAAGAGAAATAAAGTTTTCGAATCTCGAATGTTAGGCGGAAGTGAGTTCCACAAACGTACAGCGTCAACAGAGAAGGAGTATGAATACAGTTCGGTTTTATGGGATGGGAAATTAAGATGATGCCTGAGGTGGGATCTACACAGAGCATCAGGAGGACGGGTAAAGGAAAAACGATCGCGCAGGTAGCTGGGATATGCAGGGTTATGAAGGATGTTGTAAAGGAGACATAATATTCGAGTGTTCCTGCGAAGACGGATAGGTAGCCACTTGAGTTCCTTGCGGAAGTGAGAAACATGGTCATATTTCCTCAGACCATACACAAAACGAATGCAGAGGTTTTGTAAGCGCTCAAGCTTGTTTAACAGCTCCTCGGTGGCATCCAAATAGCAGGCATCAGCGTAATCAATGATCGGCTGAATCAGAGTTTGAGCTAAGTAAATTTTGGTTTTGAATGGCAAGAAGCTCTGTAAGGATTTGAGCGCGTGAAAAGAAAAGTGAACCTTACGACTAACCTCATTCACTTGAGCTCGCCAAGAAAGATTGCTGTCAATTAAGACACCAAGGTCCTTGGCTGTATCAGTATACGCAATGGTCGTGCAGCCCAGAGATAATGGAGTCAAAGATGATAAGTCAAGTGCAGTGCGGTAGTATCTGCTGCCTATGATCATGGCCTGCGACTTAGCAGGGTTAATCTGTAAGCCGAACGACTTAGCCCATTGAAAGATGCTTTCCAGGTCATGATTCATGGCATTGATTGCCGATTCCGCATCAGCCAGCAAGAAATGTCTATACACCTGCAAATCGTCTGCGTAGAGGTGGAAGCTGGAGGTGATAACCTTGGTAACAATTTTAATAAATATAGAGAAAAGAAGAGGAGAGAGAACGCCACCCTGAGGAACACCAGCAGTAAGATCACACGAGTCAGAGTAGACCTCTTCTTGGCGGACACACTGAGAGCGACCCCGAAGATACGAGTCAAACCAGGCTATCGTAGAGGCAGAGAAGTTAAAAGATTTAAGGATCCCAAGAAGGATGTCGAAATCCACTGAGTTGAACGCGCAACTAAAGTCAAGTAACACTAAAACAGTCAGAGATTTATTGTCCATAGCCCAGCGGATATCGTCAGTAACCTTCAAGAGTGCAGTAACAGTGCTGTGGCCAGTACGGAAACCAGATTGGAATGGAGAAATAAGAGCATTGGACGATAGATATCTGGAAATTTGACCATTAACGATGTGTTCGAGAACTTTTGAAAGGAAAGGAAGAATGGAGATGGGCCTAAACTGGGATAAGGAAGAAGGATTGCTAACTTTAGGAAGTGGTATTATGTGAGCCTGTTTCCAGGCTGACGGAAATCTACCAGAGAATAAGGAAAAATTAACAATATGAGTAAGGATGGGGAGCAGCTCTGAAATAATGGGTATTATCATTCTCCAACACAAATTGTCATGGCCCGCAGCAGAGGAGGAAATAGAGAGAAGGGACTTTTTGACGACGTCTTCAGAAACAGGGTTAAAATTAAAAAGTGTACAATTTGGTAACGGCAAGATAGAGAGCTCAAATAAAGTTGAAGCTTTAACGCTTGGGTCCAGAGAAACAGGAGGAAAAGAAAAGTGCCTGTTAAGAGCGCACAAGTCGACATCTTTACATGTATTCGTGGGAGATTTACCGATACCGACAGACTTTAAAAATTTCCAGACATCAGAGGAGCTACGATCAACGAGAGATTCGTGGAAATAGTGTCTCTTGGCATCCCGACACAGACGATTGCAGCGGTTACGCAAAGCTTTAAAGTGACTGAGATTAATTTCCGTTGGTCTGCGCCTATACCTACTCTTCGCCTTATCCTTACGAGCGATAGCATTTTTAATTTCAGTAGTCATCCACGGAGCAGGTTTATGTTTAATTTTAATACGCCGACGAGGGGCATGTTTATCGTAAAGATCTAACACAATGGCATTGAAGCTGTTCACCTTTTCATCGATACTGGCACTCTCGATAACTTGACTCCAATCGATAGCACCAGCATCGCGTTTCAAAGCCTCCAGGTCAATGCTATTAAAACTACGAAGAAAACAGAATCGAGGCTTACGTTTAGGAGGTCGGATACGATAGGAAAGGTAAATGAGGTCGTGATACGAAAAGGTTGCAGTGAGCTGCCCAAACTCAGCAACATTGTGAGGTGAAGATACGATCATTAGGTCAAGAAGAGAAGGCGTGCAATTTGGAAAGTTATGGGTCGCAGAAAGAGGTAGAATTTTAAGGTTAAAAGAAGATAAAAGTGAACGGAGTTTAAGTGAACGTGAATCATTTTTAATTAAACATGTGTTAAAATCACCCATTAAAATGACATGCTCGTATGATGGGCAAAGAATATTAAGCGAGGATTCTAAGGAGTCAAAATAGTTAACGTGAAGGTTAGGAGAGTAAAACACAGCAAGCAATACATTTGTATGATTTAAGGTGATCTCCAGAAACAATGATTCAGCCGACCCAGAGTACTGAGATGGAGACGAACTAACAATTTTGTGCTGTATATCGGCGCGTATGTAAATAGCTACACCACCACCACCTTTGCCAATCCTGTCATTTCTGACCAGAACAAAACCAGGAAGTGAGTAGTGCGTAGAAAGGAGAGAGGGTTTGAGAAAGGTCTCAGATATTAGGAGTGCATCAATATGAACACTGCTAAAGGATGCCAGAAGATCGGAATAGTGACCAGGAACACTCTGAGCATTAATATGGGCTATATGCAGATTGTTGGGATAGTTAGAAAAAAGAGAGGAAATATTGTCATGCAAAGTATGAAGCGAAGGCTCACTGTCCGCACTAACAAAGCTACAAGTCGAGGAAGAACAAGAGAAAAAACTGTCATTTAAGTCAGCTGGATTATTCATAGATAAATACAAATATTATAAAAATAAGTACATAATAACAAAAACCAAACAGAAAACAACAATAACTACAACTAAATATACGGCTGATTGTTTTCAAATACAACCACCCTAACTCACTAGTGTGTTAGAAAAAAAAGTAGTAAAAACAAAAAATAAAAGAACACGAAAAATTTTTTTAACAAAAATAACAAATTATTAACGTAAAACGAATCACAATCGCAATGCACACAAATAGGCATTCCCACGAAACAGTAATGGAACGCTTTACGTCAAGTTGATAATGTCAAATGTCAATGTCATATTCACAGTGACAATCAGAACTTCAGAAGAGTGACATAGGAAGTTTTGTAAATATACCGACACGACTTTAAAACTTAAAAGCAAAGAACATGTGAAAAGTAATCATACAATGCGGCTAATTTACAAAGTAACTTGGAACTAAATAGACAAACTAACATTAGTTACGTCGGCGCGCCTTTCTTTGGCCTCTAGTAGGTGTAGCGGTAACTTCGGTTGGGCTCGCACTCTTAGGAGAAGTATGTACCTGTGACAGCGCAGCATCACCTGAATCGATTGTGGCCTTGGGGAACCGCGAAACCAGTGCTCGAAGTTCACCCGGAGTTTCAATTTTGTGTCGCTTACCATCTGACGTGACGATCGCTATTCTGCCCTCCACTGACCAGCAGTTCGACACCCCAAAATGCTTGCGTGCGTCCATAAAAGTACGGTGTCTTGTGTGCGTTAAGAACTCGGAGATTGTGATGCCAGTACCTTTCAGTGACTTTTTGCTTTCCCAAATCAAGTGACGGTGCTCAGTGGTGTAAAGTCTTACTAGGATAGGTCTGGCTTTGCCTTGCGCAGAACTATAAAACCAAATACCAACCCATTGTATTCCAAACCGTATAGACTCCCACATTCACAGAAAAATGTTATAAAATAACAGACATGCTCGAGCAAGGCATTATAGAACCATGCAATAGCGAGTGGTCGAGTCCAGTACTCTTGGTGCCTAAAAAGACAGATACAAGCGGAGTGAAAAGCTGGCGGTTAGTCATCGATTACCGAAAATTAAATAGTTGTATACAAGTCCACTACCAAATATTAACGAAATATTGGATTCCTTATCCGGCTGTATTTATTTTACACTTTTGGATTTGAACCAAGGGTTTTATAATGTTGAGCTTGAACCGGAGAGTAGAAAAGTTACAGCTTTTTGCTCCGGGCAGTTCCAAATGACTATAATGCCTATGGGGCTTAAAACCAGCCCCAGTTCATTTTCTCGAATGATGGCCATGGCAATGGCGGGCCTATGTTATGAAAAATGTGTTTGTTATCAAGACGATCTAATTGTTTTAGGCCGAAATTTAACGGAACACAACAAGAATTTAATTGACATTTTTTAAAGAATACGCAAAGTGAACTTAAAACTAAATCCATTAAAATGCGATTTCCTAAAAAAAGAATTACTTTATCTAGGTCACATAGTATCGGGAGACGGTGTACTCCCGGATCCAGAAAAAATAAAGCAGTACAAAATTACCCAGTGCCGGAAAACTTCGACGAAGTGAAACGTTTTGTAGGTCTGACCAATTATTATAGAAAATTTATACCAAAATTTGCAGGAATAGCAAATAACTTGAACGTGTTGTGTAGGAAAAATACGAAATTTTACTGGGACGAAAATTGTCAAAAGTCATTTGAACTATTAAGGAATGTTTGATAACACCACCGGTTTTACAATATCCCGACCTATCAAGTAAGAATACCTTTTCAGTACAGACTGATGCCTCAGGTTATGCGATAGGAGCAATTTTAGCTAACTCAGACGGCCGCCCAGTTGCTTATGCAAGTAGAAGCCTAAACAAAGCCGAACGGAATTACCCAACTATCGAAAAAGAGCTCTTAGCTATAGTATGGGCAGTCAAACATTTAAGGCCGTACCTCTATGGACGGGCATTTAAAATCATTACCGACCACAAGCCACTGGTTTATTTGTTCAGTTTAAAAGACCCCTCAAGTAGATGACTTAAGTTTAGACTATGCCTAGAGGAGTATGATTATACAATTGAATACGTTAAGGGTAAATAAAACGCGGCTGCGGATGCACTTTCTCGCGTTACAGTGACATCGCAAGACCTAAAAGAAATCGTAAATGTAATGACACGCGCTCAAAAGAGAAGATTAGAACCGAAAGCAATGGATACTAATAAGGAACCTATAGGCAATCAGCTAATTCAGCCAATACTGGTAGAATCTAATATTAAGCCAAAAAATACTGTAGAACTAAGGTTCACTGACAAGAAAGCTATAGAAAAAAAACGTAAAGAAAATAAAATTACTCATGTAAATAATATTTTTATTTACGACAGTAATGATTTAATGCTATTTATAAACCCATCTGCTCAATCACAACTGACGCCAGCCGCATTTGTGAGAGAGGTGTGCGAGTGTTGCAACAATACAAATATAAAAGAAATCAATTTTGTAAAAAATAAAAACAATAAAATCTTTGTAGAAAAATTTACAAACGGGATAAAACAATACACAAATTGGAAACGGCCAAGAGTTTGATAAAACTATTTTATCATTATAAAATAAGACTCGTGGTTGTGACATGTAAAAATATAATTTCATTAATAACAGCGGTTCCTAGGCAATACATCTGACATAAGTTTAAAAAGGTTATCAAAAATAATAAGGTTCCAGTATAACATACTCCATAACATCCTCCCTTTTTGGCAACCCTATTACTATATCAAGCCAATTTGTTTTGCGATTGATACAATCCGTGGCTTATGTAATGCTTTGGTCAGTAAATCCGCTAGTTGGAACTCGCTGGGAACGTATTCTACACGTATTTCTCCATTAGCAACGAGTTCTCTCACATAGAAATGTCGAATAGCAATTTGCTTGGTTCTTCTGTGGAGTTCTGGATTGTGTGAGATCTTTATGGCTGCATCATTATCGACCTTTAGCTTAGGTATTATTATCTTTCAATTTAGATATTTCACCAAAGAGTCTTTTGATCCAGACAATCTCTCTATACGCTTCACTGGCAGCAACCAATTCGGCTTCGATGCTTGATATTGCAACACATGTTTGTCGTCGACTTGTCCAAGAAATTGCTCCTCCAGAGTATAAGCATAATATGCCTGATGTCGAACGTCCGGTACTTTGGTCTCCACCGTGGTCAGGATCACTGTAGCATTCTAGAATTCCAGCATTGCAGCTCTTCTTAAAAACTATTTCATAGTTAAAAGTTCCTTTGATGTATCTTAGGATACGTTTCAGCCTCTGGATGTCTTCTTTAGAAGGGTTTTCTAGACTCCGGGATACAACGCTTACAGCATATGCTAAGTCCGGTCTGGTTCCAACGGTCAGATATGCGAGTGCTCCCACAGCTTCTCTATACGGAAATAAAGCAGGGTCTACCACTTCTTTATCCAGATCTGGCAGTTCATCTTTTTGTATAGGAGTGGTAACAGGTTTGCAATCACTCATACCAAAGCGATCTAAAACTTTCTGAGCGTAGTGCTTTTGTGACACTTTTATATTACCATCATGGTCCTCTATTTCTAATCCTAGAAAATAGGATGCATCTTTTATCGTGATTTTAAATCTTTTCTTTAATTCTCTCATTAACTTTTCAGAATCTTCCTGATTTGTTGCAGCGACCAAACCGTCATCTACATAGAGAGCAAGAATAATTTTGTCGCTTGCACGGTTTCTTATAAACAGGCAGGGGTCGGTATCGCATTGTTTAAATCCAATGGTTTTTAAATAATCCTCCATACATTTATTCCAACACCGAGGCGCTTGCTTGAGACCATACAAACTTTTCTTGAGTTTACAAACCTTGTTAGATTCATCAGAGTAGCCATCAGGTTGATTCATATATATTTCTTCACTCAGTGAACCATAGAGAAAAGCAGTTAATACATCAAACTGTGTGAGTTTTAGGCCTTCATTTGCAGCAACGCTTATGACTGATCTTATTGTTGACATCTTAGCAACTGGGCAGAAAGTCTCATCATAGTCGATGCCCTTTTTCTGTGTATATCCTCTAGCAACTAGTCTTGCTTTGAATTTATCTAGAGAGCCATCAGCATTGCTTTTGATCTTATAAATTCATTTACAGGATATAGGCATCCTGTCTTTTGGAAGGTCCACCATTATCCAGGTTTTGTTTTCCTTTAAACACTTCACCTCACTTTCCATTGCTTTGACCCACTGATCTTTATGCGTACTAGTCATTGCTTCTTTGTAGGTTTTAGGTTCATTTATCTGATTAAAAATTTCATCTGACATCATGACGTAATCTCCGAATCTAATAGGCCGTCGTATTTGACTTCTATCTCGTAGAGTCATTCTAGTGGCTATCTCAGCTATTGTATCATCTGAGATTCTTGGTCGTTCAGTATCATCACCATCATCTAAGGCGTCTTCATAATGAGGTGATTCTGGCATAGATGCTTCTGAAGACGTTTGTAATGGTTCAGTAGAGTCATCTTGGCTTTCTATTTCCTGACTCACAACCAAATCCGGCGATGTGAGGGGCAAAGTCGAACTAAGCTCATCAGAGCTACTTGCAGCGCGATCCAAGTGATTTTCGACACAATCATCCTCCCTTGCAAGCCCACATCGGTGGTAATTCTCTCAAGGGCTGATTAATATCAGAATACTTAGGAATGAACCTTGATAAGTAACTACACATGCCCAGAAATCTTTCAAGGTCTTTTTTGCACTTTGGAGTTTCCATTTTCACAACTGCCTCAACTTTAGTAAATACTTAAAGTAAATTTATGCCCTACAAACAATAGCTCCTTGACAAAGAATCTGTATTTGGTGTTATTGAATTTGATACCATTTTTGGATGCAATTTTGAGAACATTATTCAGTCTGCCATTTAACTCTTCAATGTTTGAGGCCCATACGCAAACATCATCTAGGTAGGTACACACTACATCAAGATTCTCAAACATCTGTGCTATTATTCTACAGAATTCCTCAGGCGCTGACAAAATCCCGAACGGCATTCTTAAATATTTGTACCTCCCAAACTGTGTCTGAAATGTACACAATTCCGAGCTAGCCTCATCCAGGTTTTACATCCAAAAACCATTTGATGCATCTAAAAATGCAAACACTTTGGCACTCTGCATTTTACTTTTAATCTCGTCTAATGTATGTAATTGAAATTTGGGCTGAATAATGTATTTATTTAATGCCCTTGGGTCAAGACAAATTCTCAATTTTTATTTGGTTTTCTGACTAAAACTAAACTATTGACCCACTTAGTCAGTTTGGTTACCTTTTCTATGACCCCAAGTTGTTCCATTTTTTCCAGTTCTTCACTTAATTCAGACAGTAATGAAATGGCACTCTGCGTGCAGCCTGCACCACAGGTACAGCATCCTCGCGCAATTGTTTTAGCTACAATTGCGCGTCGGGAAGGCAGCCAAGACCTCCATCAAACAGTTCACTGAAATCATTTTTGATTTTCTTTATTAAATTTGTAATTTGACCGTCATCAAGCTCTACTCTGTGAACATTAACTAATTGCTGATTAGCACTAATAAAACCATAATCCATACACGTTTTACACCCCAGTAGGGTGGGAACCGAACCCTTTAAAATGACAAATTCCACCATGTATGCGTTTTTATTTTTTGGATGTCTGATCAATAATTTGCAAGTACCATAAACATCTATACTTTTACCATCCAATTGAACAACTTTTTTACTGCACTGTTTATTTCTGTCCTCAGAGAGATCAATTTTATTACATACCTCCGTACTTATGACATTGCAACCTGCCCCTGTGTCCATTTTGACATTGATTAGTTGGTTGTTATGTAAAAATCCTGGGTAATTTCATTTCCCGATTTAACACTGGTTATTCCGATAAAGAATTGATCGCTGGGTGCGTCGATGGCTTCGTCTGATGGATTTGGATCTTCTCTTAAAACATACACCCTTTTCTTCATACACATGCTGGCGAAATGGTTGTTTTTGTTGCAGTTAAAACAAGTTTTTCCATACGCTGGACATTTATTTAGTCCATGAGTTTGGCCGCAGTTCCTGCAGTTTTTAATGGTACCCTTTTTTTTAATTTGACTTCTCTGTGCAATTAGAACTTCTGATTCACCTGGTTGTTCACCTTTAATATATAGTCTCGAAGCTTTAGCGTTTTTTAAACAGGTAGTAACATAGTTTAAAGTTAGTTTGGACTCATCTTCAGAAATCAATCTTGTTTTCAGATCGTCGTACTGGCGATCTAATCCGGAAATTATTTTTGTTGAAATTAATGCCTCTTGCAAAGCCCCAAACTCGCACTGCATCCCTAAATTTATGACTTTCGTAAAATATTCGTCTAATCGTTCTCCGCCATTTTGCTTCAGAATGAAGAGCTCGTTTCTAAGAATTGTCAATTTTTTTCTCGGCGAGAAATGGTTGGTGATTTTTTCAAGAACTTGGTCAAAGGTTTCTTCTCCGTCCGTTTTCACGCTGCTAAAGGTGTTATAAACTGTGATTCCTTGGCTCCCGACAAAATTCAATAAAATTGCAATTTTTCTCTTTTCCGATGTTTTGTCCAACTCGTTGGCCACCATAAAGATTTTTAGCCTTTGGCTCCACTGTTTAAAATTTTCCGATAAGTTCCCTTCATAGCTCATTGGTGACACCACACCTGACATCATGTTTATTTGTTGTTGTATTTTAGTAATTGCTACTAAAACACTAGTAGTTATAATATCAGCACTTTTATTAGGTCAGCCATTGTCCTATAACTTTATCGACCACCTCGAGTTGTGGTGTTGCCACAGATCTCAAACAGACCTACCAACAGTAATCTCCAAGATCTAATGTGCAGTAGACTACAAATGCTCTTCACTAGCCGTCTTCATTGGCATAGAAGGCGCTTTTGACAAAACCATCTCTAACCATCGCTCCCACGCTCTCAGCCCTTATCGCCTGAACCATTTCCCAGAATCCCGCGCTTCGCTCGCTGATGCTTTTTTGTGAATCTTTCAATTGTTTTAAGGGTCCGTCCGGCAAAAACCCATAACCAGAGTATATTGCGAACACGTGTCGCTTCGCCATTGTAAGTCGCTCGTAAAAATAGGATATTTTAATGTTTCTAAGGAATTCTTTGAAATATTTCTTTTGCTCGGTTCTTGTAGTGTGTTTTCAAGAGGACGGAACGTTGCGTTATTAATTACGGTACCCTGTCCCGTCGTCAAAACATAAAATAGAAATTTAATGGATTTGTAAGTAGCAGAAGTGTGTTGTTTTTTAAATAAGAATCAAGACTAAAATATTTGCTTGATAATTAAAGGCATGAGACAAACAGTCACACTCTCATGGAACACTAAGTTCATTATTCTGACTAATCTGGCACTCTTTTGTAGTTGAACTTAGGTTCTGTGCTTCTGTTCTGTATACTTTTTTATTAGCTAAGTATTTATCTATTTAATCAACTAAATACACAACATTAAGGACCGTTGGGACGTTTAATTTTTGGCATTACTTATAAGTCAATTAGATCCCATAATTTTAAGCCAAGAGTCCTACCCACTTAGTGAAAAAAGTTAAAGACATGAAATCAATGTAAATTTCAACTTAATTTAATCATCTCATTGAAATATTTCGTGTAAGACTCATAAGCCTACCTCAGTTACCAGTTTATTATCACATATTCCAGTCTATTCTCATTTTCTCCTTTCACTTCTAACTTTCTAATTTTGTCCATCCAATTAGTTCTCACCATTCTTTGTACTTCTACTTTCAGTTCTATTCCCTGAAACCATGCCTGTGATGACCCGTAAGGCAACTACCCAGGATTTACAGGCTAAGTTGAGAACGGCCCTTGATGAACTTAAGGAAGCAAACAGCAAATGCCAACAGCTGTTATTGGATAGAGAGGAACATGAGATTGAAATCGAGAAGGTCGTTCACAAAAACACAAGCCTGAAACGGGAGCTAGTGGACCTGCACCAACAATACATGGATGTTGTTGATGAACGGGACAAACTGCGGGTGGTCACAGATGGTTTCAACGACTGCAGTAACCATTATGAAACGGCTTTATGTAAGGTTAGGGACTTAAAAGTTGAACTGCTTCATGCCAACGAACAAACTATTGAGTTTCAGAAAGAAAGAGAATGTACTCAGGTTAGGGAAACAGATCACCTATATAATCAATTATTAAATTCCAATTGCAACCCACATTCTTTAACAACAATAGATCTTACTGAGGATTCTATTCTGAGATATAATTGTAACAGTTATAAAGTAAGTCAAAATAAAATAAAGAAATATGCAAACCTAAATAGAATTATAAAAAAATGCAATAAATTTAAAAAACAACAAAAACATAGTTCTAAAAATTTTCAACTAAGAAAAGAACGTGTTTTACTCATAAAAAAGTTGGATAATTATCAAATTAAATTAGAGGATAGTAAGAAGTTTTATGAAATAGACACTCAAAACTTACAGACTGAAATTCAAGTTTTAGAGCGTCAACTAAAATCATGTTATTCTATGTATGTGAATTCTCAAAAACAAATTAAGGAACATATCCTTGCTGCAAACGAGTTAGATAATAGGAGTAGTAGTAATGCAGACTGTGTAGACATGATGACCTTCAACAACACTCAATGTATGTCACACAGGCAAACAAAACACACACATACACGCGCACACACACACAAAACTATACATAAGCCAATTGTCTACTTACCTATGATAAAATAATGTTATTAATATTATTTTTTTTTGTTATGGAAGAGCGGAGTCTTCTAACACTGGCATCGTTTGCTTAAAAGGCTCCAATCACAAATTAGGTGTTGTAATCTTGTTAAAGAAATAAACTATTTTGAATTTTTAGAATTTTTGAATTTGAGTCAGTAATGGTAGATGCTTTGGCAAAACTTGTATCTGGTAATAAACCAATAATTATCTGTGGTGACTTTAATCTTAGAGAATAATGTAAATAGCAGTAGATTCTTAAGTCTGTTTAAATCATTTAATTTGTCAAATGTGTTTTTAGAAACAACTCGAACTACTACAAATACTGCTACATGTATTGATAATGTTTTTTGTTGCTGTGAATACTTAGATAAATCCATCGTAAATTACCTGCCTTCAGATCATAGTGGTCAGACTGTTGCTTTCGCGTACAATATACAATTACAAAGAATTCAGATACAAACTAGACAAATAACACCCAGCAATCTAGACAAATTTAATAATAATTGAATTAGCAAGTTAAGTATACCGGGTCATATTAGAGACAATGTAAATTAATTTTATGTAGAATTATTTTCGGTAGTGCACACCGAATTCAATAATACTTTAAAAAAAAATCTAAAACTATTGGCTAAAAGTTTATTTTCAGTGACTGGGCAACACAGGGTATTAGGAAAAGTAGGGAACGATTGTTTAAGCTGTAAGGCCTTAAGCCTTACATTAACACAGAATCTTTTAATAAATATGTTGCTACTTACTCGAAAGTTTTTAAAAACACTTGCAAGGTAGCCAAATCCTTATTCATTAGCAACAAGATTAAATCAGCCGATAACAAAATAAAGACGGTTTGGAAAATTATCAACAGTGAAACAAATAGAAATAAAAAACAAAGTAATGACTTCACACTAGAGACATCACGTGGCCTTGTGAGCTCCAACAATGAAGTTGCTCAGGAATTTGTAAATTTCTTTACCAGTATCCCACTTAAAACTACAGAAACCTTAAATTCATCTCCCTTGCTCTCTATTGATTTATTGAAAGCGAACGTTGCAGCCTGTCCAAATGAATTTAAATTTCAGCATATAAACCCCATAACAGTCAAAAGGTTTTAAGCAAATCAAGATCAAATTAACGGGGTATGTCTATCAAAGCTTGTACCTCAATTATTGAGACTGTAGCCCCGTATTTAGCCTCAATATTTAATTTGTGGGTGGATCAAGGGGTCTTCCCGGATCTAATGAAATTCAGTAAGGTAATACCGCTTTTTAAATCCGGGGACAGTAAGGACACCAATAACTATAGGCCCGTATCCGTGTTGCCGGTTTTCAGCAAGATGTTTGAAAAGATAATGCTCAATCAAATGCTTAACCATTTTAACACCAATAAAATATTACACGAGCAACAGTATGGTTTCACGAAAGGACGTTGTACAACTGACGCCGGTGTCACTGTATTAAAACACATATTTACTGCGTGGGAAGAGGCACAAGATGCCATAGGAATCTTCTGTGACCTTTCGAAGGCATTTCATTGCGTAAATCACGAAACCCTGATCTTGAAACTTGAGCATTACGGTTTAGATAAACTTGCACTCAGTTTAGTAAAATCGTATTTGAATGATAGACAACAGCAGGTACAAATAAATGGAGTCAACTCAATGGGTTTAAAAGTAAAAATGGGTGTACCACAAGGTTCGATATTGGGTCCCTTCCTCTTTTTAGTGTATATTAATAACCTACCCCATTTATTTAACAACCATCCGCATATGGTGTTGTTTGCTGACGATACTTCTTTAATATTTAGGTTAAACAGACGTGCCACTAATCTTGACGACGTAAATAACGCCCTACTGCAGGTCCACAATTGGTTTACCGCCAATAATTTAGTAAATGGGAAAAAAACGAAGTGCATTAGATTTGCTCTACCAAATGTCAAAAGTAGTGATTGTGACATAATATTGAGAGAAACTAGAATTTGTCGATAAAACGGTTTTCTTGGGAGTCACGCTCGATTCAAGGTTACAATGGGGTCCTCATTTAACATCTCCTGCAGGACGGCTGAGCTCAGCAGCATATGCTGTTAGAAAATTCAATTTACTGATATTGATACCGCGAGGCTAGTCTATTTTAGTTATTTTCATAGTATTATGTCATACGGTATTTTACTATGGGGACGGGCTGCAGATATCGAGTCTATATTTATTCTGCAGAAAAGAGAAATCAGAGCCATTTATGAATTACGTAGACGCGATTCTCTAAGAGAACTGTTTAAGGAAATTAATATCATGACAGTACCTTGTCCACCATCTATGAAAACATCATGAACGTTGGGAAAAATCGGCATTTATTCAGTAGAAGAGGTGACAGACACCACTATAACACTAGAAATAGGGACCAACTAGTTCAGCCAGGTTTCAGGCTTGCTAAAGTAGATTCATCTTTCATGGGGTACTGTTTGAAATGTTACAATAAAATACCTCCCCACATTCTTCAACTGAACGAGACGAAATTTAAATCTTGTAAAAAACGCACACTATGTAGGCAAGCATATTATAAGTTGGGGGATTACATTGATGATAAAAATGCTTGGCTAAATGCTGGTCCTGCTCCACAACCATAGGGGCAAACTAATTGATTGTACTGGTCGGGCATTATTTGAGTCTATCGACACGCAAAGAAGAAGAAGAAGAATTGATTCCCATGTTGATGTATTGTGAAAGCTGCAGAAGATTGTAAAAATATTATATTATTGGTTATATTATTATTATTATATGTTATTATTATTATTGTATTGTATTATTATTATATTATATTATTGGACTCAGTGGTTTGGACTCTGCATTGATTTTTAGACTTTGTCACCCCATTTCCCCCTCTTAGGGGTTGAATTCTGAAAAAACCTGAAACTCATTTCTACTCATTTATCAATAGGAGTACTCCTGTGAAAATAATCTTGTTTCCCTATACAAACTTACTTACTCCCCTTTTCCCATCGTGGGCCTATGATCAGTAATATAAGAATCAGGAACCAGAGTCGTATTTTTGTGGTCAGATTTTAACATTACGTGATCAATACAAGAGTTAATACGGGTTGGGAATAGATGTGTAGGGAGGAGGCCATGTGAAGCAATAAGGTTCAGGTACTGATTTGCTTGCTGGGAGATAGCATTTGGTGTGATGTCAATATTGATGTCACCCATGATCACAACATTTTTTTGGGCTCTAGTCTGAGTGAGTATAGTGTCTAAGCTATCGATAAAGTTGTCAAGATTTCGTGTGGATAAAGAGCGATATAACGCTAGAAGTAAGAAATTGTGGGATTTTACGTTACAGATCAGACAACTAGCACCAGACACAGAAGATTCGGTGACAATGTGAGGTAATTCTGATTTTACATATATTATAACACCATCATTCTGAAGTGTCAGAATCGAAAGTTGATGTTTAATGTTATGTGCATTTTGATTTCAACCTTAAATATGTGGAATATGTGTATTTTAGTTTTGTAGATATTTAGTCATTCTGTTTTGGAAGTTGCAGGTAAATTAGGTAGAAATAAGATAGTTAATAGCATGTACTTGAACACAAGTATGACGTGCGTTGTGAGTGTGTTATAACCTCGTCCTCGAAGATGCGTCATAACCTCCTTCATGATTTTTGTGAATACCCTGGGTGCTACCAAGAGACAGACTTTTTTATAATTATCTATAACATTTTTGCATTTTTCTAAGTTTAAGTTAGTTACTTCTTGGTTCGCTATTATTAACTCTTCTTGTAAAAGATTAATTTTATCATGAAGCTCTTTACTGTTTTGTGATTCGTTGATAGATGTATTTGGTAAACTTAACATAGTTGCGTCAAAGAGGGATTGGTTCGATGACAAATCACACAGCGAACTCGATCGTTGTGGTTTTCTAAATGTTATATTATTTACAATTTGTTCGTCCTCCATTATGATGTCGTTAGTCAATTTGTTTCAATCTGAGTCAAGTCTCGGTCCAGTCGAAGAGATACAGCTACAATCAGATTTTTAAAATTCCAAAAACTTTAGCAGTATATCAGTTGCGAAATCGCAACCTCTTGAGTACGAGGTACACTTTATCGCCCCTCGTAATCTTTTCTTGCTGCGATCAAAAAGTAGTCAAATGATGATTTCCACTCCTTCCAGTTACTGGCAAGGTTTTGCTGTAATGGCGCTGGTTGCTAAATCATCGCACTTACACTCATATTCCCAACTTTTGTTTCCGAATTGGGCATGTTGTCACACTACAATACTATGTACTTGAACACGATTTGGGTACTGTATGTCCGATACATTTGACCGATTTCGCAAAATATTTACACCTGACACCATGTAACAAGGCTAAGTGTCTCTATCAAACAGCGCGTGAGGAGTGACTGATTTATTGGTAGCCACAAGGTACCCTCTATTAAATCTTAAGTCTACCTACAACAGCAAGTAGGTATGGGTTTATGATTTCAATAGATAATTGGAAAAAAAATAATAAGTACAGATAAAATAATGCGAATGGCGCAGACACTGATATTTTGTCGTCGGATGTAAGCAATGTGTTCATTGCTTTATTTATTGCTGAAGTGCCCCCTGCCCAATTGAAATTGAAATTGAAATTTGAATTGTTGTTGAAAGGTATAAGGTTTCTTGTCACGGCCTCTAACTAGCTCACACACGGCGGTGGATATCTCTGCATTGAGCTTAAAGATGCTTGCAGTAATTTGAAATTGCCGAGCACGAGATAATTTTTCGATGATTTTTTCTATCCTCTTTTGGCAATCCTTTTTTTAACAAAGGAGTCCATAGGTTAGCCAGACTAGTGTGAATATTTTCACCGAACTCGGGGGTACAGGTAACAGATGTAGCTGCTCCCAAAGTAAATAAGAGCTCCGGATCCAGGCTTGCATCGGGTATGACGTCAGAAGTGGCGTCAGGCATCGAGATGGCCGGGGTGCCAGACGTCAAGGTGTCCGGTACCATTTGCGTCTTGGGCGTACGCAGGCGGCGTCCCTTCAGTTTTCAGTGGTCGCGGTGGCCTCTTGCGGCGCAGGAGGCGTGAGATTCTCTTCTTGCGACTGAGTCAATCGTTCACATTGGGACTCCGCTGGAGCCGCACCAGTTTCTAAAAATACAATGATGTATTTTTATATTCTGCCAATGAGGGAAGACAAAAAAAAAATGTGAGAAAAAAAATTCAAGGACAACATTATCTCGCGGATAAAATACGTTGTACATAATATGCGTATCTATTTAGATTACACGTTTTTGTACTAATTTGTCACGAATGACTCACAATCAGGTAATTTAACAATTCAGCACAAAACTATCACTTTTAAATAAAAATGAAAGAACTAACCTTAACCTCTTATTCGACGTCGATGTATTTGCGTTTTTCTTTTATTTTCCTAATTTTTTGTTCGTAGTAATGAACTAACAATTCTTCTGCAATGCGCTTCGGCATTTCATCATTCCATGAACGCATGCGCACGTTGCCTCACACGAAAACGAAATGAGACAAGGTTGATCTGACAAGGTATAGAGTGTACAACCGGAAATGTCAAACTTTTTTTTTTTAAACCTACTTTGGAATCGATTATGTTACTTCTTTGAAGAACGTGCGATGTTGCCTGTAGGTTAAAGGGACTACCTACCTGGTTATACTTATATCTGAAGGATGAAGCTACGAAATATAATCATTAATTGTATTATAATGCATGTTTTTTATATTTTTTTACCTACATGTTGAGAATTACGCGGCAGGGGGATTATTAAAGGGCATTTTTTTCATTATTTTTGCGATAGGACGTACCGTTTTCGAGATATGAGCAAAAGAAGAAAACCTGCTACGACTCAATGACGCGCGCTCGCTAAGCTCGCATTTTACATTACACACCCACTTTCTGTCACAAACATCGTCGTCGCTCCGCCAGCCTTCGGGCTTACGATCCTCACGCCACCTAGCAAGACTTTTAGGAAAAGTAACGGGCTATATAAGATATGTTACAGGCAAAACTCTTAATCAGTCAAAACCACTTTTGGCTGGTATCAGTCAAAGCCCTTATTAAGTTAAAATGCGTTTTCTGCATTCGTAATATGTTGTTTTAGAACGCCTCAATTGTAATTACCTAGTCCTAGAATAACATGATGATTCATAGGGTCACAAAAAAAAACCTTGACCTAATAAGTTTCTAGGGAAATGTTAGTTATTGTTGAATTAGTTTTGACTAGTCAAAAGTAGTTTTGTCTGGTTTTCACCAGTCAAAAGTAATTGACTGATTAACAGTTTTGACTGTGATATATAATATTTGTGACCAAATAATATTCCGTAAAATTTTGTTTCAGTAAGGTGAAAATTAGGTAAATGAATAAAGTTCAAAAGAGGCTTCGGCCAATAGCAAAAAGTTATTTTGAAAATCGGCGAAACGTAGACTTAGTAAAATAATACCTATGACACATTGATACTTCGATGAACTAAATATTATGTCAAATAATACATAACGGCAAAACAGGAGTTCGTCAATAGTTTTTGGTAAAATGAATTTCGAGCAGACAAAATTCAGAAAAGTGATCGGTTCTCACCCTAAGGGTAGGTAGGGTAGGTAGGGTAAGCAGGGTAGGCAGGGTAAGCAGGGTAGGCAGGGTAGGCAGGGTAGGCAGGGTAGGCAGGGTAAGCAGGGTAAGCAGGGTAGGCAGGGTAGGCAGGGTAAGCAGGGTAGGCAGGTAGGATAGGTAGGGTAAAAGGAGGCAATTGGTAAAAAGATATATTGCAACGCATGCCTGGCTGCATTAGCTAGTACATACAAATATAAATATCTTACTAGGTTTATCAAAGCGTGTAATTTACTCACCTAATACATAAGCACCCGAGAATATGCCAGCTCCTAAAGTGCCTTCAATAAAGTCTACGACTGCGTAGGCCCAGTAAGAATTGACAAAGTAACGCAGTGTGCCAATAATCGACGAGTTGATTCCGTTGAAGACTAGCGCGATCCGACGGCCCCACCTGTCCGAGATGTAGCTAGTGATGGGCAGCGCAACCATTGTTCCCAGCTTGCGTATACTGCCGAGCATTGATCGGCCATCTTCGTCGCACCACAGTTCGAACTGACATGTAGACAAACAGTAACTCATAAATAATATACACATAACATCACTAAAGTTCATGGCACAGTACATCGGCCACGCAACTGCACCACTGCGTCGCCTCAAATGGCTATGGCCAGCCGCCAGCGCGCTAACTATGCGTCATCTGCGAGGTGTAGCTAGCAAATTTCGGTTGCGTGACTCCGAGTTGGCGCGCTGTAAGCACGCTGTTGGCGCGCTGTAAGTATGCGGTCCGCTAGATAGCAGCGCGTGGGCTGCGAGTCCAGTTGTATGGTAGCGGTAGTCGCGGGGTCTACCCTTTATAGCAGAACTTTTTATGTCATAATATTACTTTGCATAACAGTAGATAGCATAAACTTCATTTCGCATAAAATCGTTTGGCAGACACTCATTTATCATACATTCAAAACTCATAATTTTGTAAGTCAGAATGATCTTTAGGCATAAATTTTATATGCATAAGAATTAAAAGTAGAACCATCTTATCGCAGAAAGTTCACATTCAGAATCATCTTTTGGCATAAATTTCGTATCGATAGTCATTAAAAGGCAGAACTATCATATTACAGAAAGTTTACAGTTAGAATCATGTTGTGCCATACATTTCATTATGCATAATAATAGAAAGCCTCATCTATCACACAACAAAATATTCATAGTTAGAATAATTTTGTATTTCTTACCATAATAATAAAATTGATTGAACATTTTTTTTTGCCACAAACAAGCCACAATAATGTTAATTGTGTAACATATACGGCAGTACATGAGTAATGGAACGCACTGAAATATACTTAGGTTTAAGATGTTACGAGGGGGAGCGCGGGAACGCGCCACACAGCCGAGCGAGACACTGGCTGAGGCATACAGGAAAAATTGTAATTAAAATAATACTAAACTTACTGCAAATAAATGTGTTTTAATACATCAGCTGGCTTTAACAGCCAGAAAGATCCCCACCAACAAGCGTGGTGGGATCAGAGGCAGGGGGAGGGGGATATCTGCCCCCGAAAGATCGGCGAGACTGGCCGAAGAGGGGCGCCACCCGGGCATGACTGCTCGCGGGTCTGGCGAAGAGGTGGGTGCACCTGGCAGCTCCGATGCGGAGCGTAAGGCCAGGTTCGCAAAGGAGGTGGAAGCCGCAATAAGGGGCGTGGCCTTGAAGGTGAAGACATCTTCAAAACTCAAGGCCATACCCGTGGCTTCCGCCTCCATCATGGCGGCTGCAGAGGCCAACTTTGCGGGGCCTTCCCCTTCTCCTCCCCCGATAGAGGGAGAAGAGGTGGCCAAACTGCGGGCGGAGGTAGCTCGCCTGACGGCCGCCACGGAGGTTCTCCAAAAGGAGAATGCCAAGCTCCATGCAGACCTGGCCAGTCTGCGTGAGGCTGGCTCCCGCGGAGTGCCTCAGAATGGGGGCCGGCAGCAGCGACTGAGCCAGCCTGCGCCGGTGGAGAGCCAGGTCCTGAACCTGGTTCGGCAGGAGCTGGCTTCCTTCCAGGCGCGGTTCTCCGTCCTGGAGGGAATTGTCCTGCGCCCCCCCCTTGCGGCAGGCAAGGCAGCCATGGGCCCGAAGGCGGCCTCCTACGCGGCTGCTGCGGCCTCCGCACCCGGACCGGGGCCATCCAGCCAGCCCTCTGGCAGGGCTGTGGCGCCCGCCCCCTCCGAAAAACCGGCTCCGGCGAAACCGGCGCCGGCTAAGAAGGGCAAAAAAGGGAAGGGCAAGGCAGCTGCACAGGTGGACACTGTGCCAATGCCAGTGCCTACGGCGAATGGGCCAGTGCCTGCGGCACAGCACCCGCCGCCACCACCAACGCCCTCCCAGCCCCCTACACCTCCCTCGGCTGAAGCCGGATGGCAGGTGGTCGGGGAGAAAAAGAAGGGGCGAAAGGCGGCCAAAAAGGCCCGAAATGAGGAGCGGCAGCGCCAGCACAAGGCGCGAAAGATCGCGGCTAGGCTCCGCGCCCCGAAGACCGCAGCTGTAGTGATAACACTACAGCCGGACGCGGAAAAGAGGGGCGTGTCCTACCGCGACCTTCTGGCGAAGGCGAAAGAGGCGGTTAACCTCGGTGAGCTTGGGATCACCGGGGGTCTCCGGCTTAAAGTCACAGCGACAGGGGCCCGATTGCTGGAGATTCCCGGTGAAACCAGCGGCTCGTCCGCTGACGCTCTGGCTGAAAAGCTCAGGGCGTCCCTACACGCGGACGAGGCCCGAGTGTCCAGGCCCGTCAGATGCGCAGACCTGCGTATCCTGGGCCTGGACGACTCGGTGACCGAGGAGGAAGTGGTGGCTGCCGTCGCCAGGTCCGGAGGGTGCCCTGCCGATCAGGTCAGGGCAGGCGCCCTTCGCCCGGACTCCACGGGTATGCATACCGTCACGGTATGCTGCCCGGTGACGGCGGCTAAAACTATAGTGGAGGGCCGAAGGCTACTGGTGGGCTGGGTTTCAGCGCAGGTGAAGCTGCTGGAGCCCAGACCTCTGAGGTGCTACCGCTGCCACGTGGGACACCACGTGTCAGTACGGTGCGCCTCGGAGGTGGACCGCAGCGGACTCTGTTTCCGTTGCAGTCAGCCCGGTCATGTGTCCGCAGCTTGCTGCGCCACGCCGCACTGCGGTGCATGTGCGGCGGCTGGCAAGCCGGCCGATCACCGGGCTGGGAGCAAGGCCTGCGCTCCACCCACCAAGGCCATCAGAGGCAAAGGTAGGCCCTCCACCGCCACCGCCACCGTCGCCTCCGCCGCAGTCGCAACTGCCGCCGCTGCCGCTGTCGCCGCCACAGTGGGGCCCTCACAAGGGGCCAGGGAGGAGGAAGCGGTAATGGAGTGCCAATAACGGCCCCATTACGCTTCCTCCAAGCGAATATCAACCACTGCGCCTGTGCTCAGGATCTGTTGCTCCAGAGCATGGCGCAGTGGTCGATAAACATCGCTGTGGTCGCTGAGCCGTATTTCGTCCAGCCCAGGGATGACTGGGTGGCGGACCTGAGCGGCTCAGTGACCATAGTGTCGTCGGCCGCCGCCGGTACCCCGACCCTTGAAGGTGTCAGGAGGGGTCGGGGTTGCGTAGCAGCACGGTTCGGGGAGATCGTAGTGGTGGGAGTCTACTTCTCCCCGAATCGAACTCTCGCCGAGTTCCACAACTCTCTCGCAGAGTTGAGTGTTGTCGTCGGAAACCATTCCCTCCCCGTGCTTGTCCTCGGGGACTTCAATGCCAAGAACTTGGCTTGGGGTTCTCGTTGTACAGACGTGCGGGGAAGGATGGTGGAGGACTGGGCTCTGGAGAAGGGCCTGGTCGTCCTAAATCGGGGTTCTGTTCCCACGTGTGTGCGGATGCGGGGCGAGTCGGTGGTGGACATTTCGTTCGCTAGCCCCGCTCTGTCGCCGCGTGTCGTTGACTGGCGTGTCATGGAGGGGGTGGAGACCTATTCCGACCACCGGTACATCCGGTTTGACGTCTCCACCCAGACCTCAAGCGCGCTGGTCCAACAGGCCCCGAGTGGTCCGCGTTGGGCGCTGAAGCAGCTGGACCGGGAGCTCCTCCTGGAAGCCTCGATCGTGCAGGCCTGGGTGACATCACCAGACAGGCCTGCCGACATTAACAATGAGGCAGGGTGGTTCCAGGAGGCCATGTCCGATATATGCGACGTGGCAATGCCCCGAATCCGGCCAGGAAGCGCCCGACGTCAGGTGTACTGGTGGTCGCGAGAGCTGACGTCTCTGCGCGAGGCGTGCGTGGCTGCGCGACACCTGTACGCCAGGCATCGCAGGCTCCGCATTCGTCCACCGAATGCGGCAGCCATCGAGGCGGAGCTTTATGAGGGGTACAGAGCGGCGAAGACCGCCCTCCGCGAGGCTGTCCTGCGGGCCAGGGATCTGGCCCGCGAGGAGATGCTGGGGACTCTCGACAGAGATCCGTGGGGGCGCCCTTATAAGATGGTGCGGGATAAACTCCGCACCTGGGCCCCCCCACTGACGCAGAGTCTCCGGCCTGAGCTCGTGGAGGACGTGGTGAGCACCCTGTTCCCCACGCGGGGAGAACATCCCCCCCCGCCTATGGCTCCGCCACCTGCGGTGCTGGAAGCGGACCACCAGGATGACGACGACGACACTCCGGAAGTGACTGGGGTAGACCTGAGAGTAGCGGTACGCAGGCTCAGTGCCAAAAATACCGCCCCAGGACCCGACGGCTTGCCTGGCAAAGCCTGGGTCCTGGCCTCGGAGGCTCTCGGGCCCCGACTGGAGGGGCTCCTAAGCGCATGCTTGGAGAGGGGACAGTTCCCGCTTCGTTGGAAGACGGGGAAGCTGGTCCTCATTCGGAAGCCGGGGCGCCCTGCGGACTCTCCGTCCGCATACCGGCCCATAGTGTTGCTTGACGAGGTGGGCAAGCTCTTTGAAAGAGTAATTGCAAACCGCCTCGCCGAGCACCTTGCGGGGACGGGGCCGGATCTTGCGGAACACCAATTTGGTTTCCGCAAGGGGCGCTCTACGGTGGACGCCATCATGCGCGTGAGAGCCCTCACGACGGGGGATGCGGTGTCCCGGGGCGGGGTTGTCTTGGCGGTGTCTCTAGACATCGCCAATGCCTTCAACTCCATGCCCTGGAGCTGCATTAGGGAGGCACTCCGGTATCACCGGGTGCCGACCTACCTCCGTCGTGTGGTCGGGGATTACTTGACGGACAGAGCCGTCATCTACCCCGGTCGCAGCGGAGAATGGAAACGGCGAGAGATGTCGTGCGGTGTTCCACAGGGATCGGTTCTAGGGCCTTCCTTGTGGAACATCGGGTACGACTGGGTGCTGCGCGCCGACCTCCCTAGCGGCGTCAGCGTGGTCTGCTATGCAGACGACACGCTGGTGCTGGCACAGGGGGGGTCGCACGAGGCGGCGGCCGAAATCATGACACGCGGGGTTGCGATTGTCGTTGAGAGGATCCGGCAACTGGGTCTCGAGGTGGCATTGCACAAGTCTGAGGCCATGTGCTTTCATGGGCCTCGGAATGCGCCACCTCCGGGATCCTTACTCACGGTAGGAGGGGTATCCATCGGTGTCGAGTCGACTTTGAAGTACCTAGGACTCATCCTCGACAGCCGGTGGAACTTCGTGGAGCACTTCCGACGTTTGGCCCCCAAACTGGAACGGACTGGGGCTGCCTTCAGGCGGCTCCTGCCCAACCTGGGGGGGCCAAACGCCTCCTGCCGGAGGCTCTACGCGGGAGTCGTGCGGTCCATGGCCCTTTACGGGGCCCCGGTGTGGGCGCGTTCCTTGAGGCTGCGTGCAGCCCACTACCTGAACGCGCCCCAAAAGGTGGTAGCCGTAAGGCTGGCCCGTGGGTACCGCACGATCGCCCGCGAGGCGGCGTGCCTCCTTGCCGGATTGCCGCCATGGGATCTGGAGGCAATTGTCCTCGCGCGCCTGCACGAATGGCGCGCGGAGGTGCTACGCCGGGGGGAAACTCCGCTGCCGCGGCAAATTGTCGCGCAGCGGACAGACTTCCGGCATGATCTCATGGCGACATGGAGAGAGCGACTGTCGCAACCCCGTGCAGGGCACGCCACGATAGTGGCGGTAAGACCCCTCTTTGAGGAGTGGCTTGAGAGACGCCACGGCGTCCTCACCTTCCGCCTGACGCAGGTCCTCACCGGACACGGTTGTTTCGGGAGGTTCCTGCACCGAATCGGGCGGGAGGAAACGCCCGGGTGTTTCCATTGCGAGGATCGACCGGAGGACACGGTGGAGCACACGGTGGAGGTGTGCCCCGCGTGGGCGGAGCACCGCCGTGTCCTCGAAGTGGCGATTGGCGGCGGCGACCTCTCGCGTCCGGCCCTGGTGCAAGCCATGGTCCGGAGCGAGACGGAATGGGACGCCGTCACCTCCTTCTGCGAAGCAGTAATGCTAGAGAAGGAGGTGGCGGAACGTGAGAGGGAGAGAACCTCACAGCGTCCCGGCCGCCGCGGGAGACGCCCCGGGCGTCGGGGGCCACCACGTGGCCCCCGGCCACCGTAGGCGCGGGCCTGTGGACGGTGGGCTATGGGCTAGCTCGCCGTCCGTCCGTCTCATGACGACAGGCCGTGTCGACGGCGCGTTCGTGTTCCACGCGCGCCTCAAAGAGAGTCAGCAAAAAGGAAGGGGTCCGCAAGGACCGATGCCTGCCGGGGTTGCGGGACTGTTCGAAAGAGATACCGTGGCCCCGGAACACAAAGGGCGATGAAGGAACATGGATGGGTTTTAGTCAGTAAAAGTCTGACACTCCCTCCCGCTCCGCCCAGAGCGGGAGAAGTCATTTGATGATTTCCCATCCGAAAAAAAAAAAAAAAAAAAAAAAAAAAAAAAAAAAAAAAGCTGGCTTTAACAAATAAACAATACATGGCGCAGCTGACAGAAGAACCGTAGCAGAAAAATACAAGTAAGATTTAAAATTTCATTGGCAAGGAGGTTATGACCACGCCTCAGACCCCGCCGGTTGACGAACAAGAAACAATGGCGGGTGTAGAATACAGAATGCCGGAACCCATGCGGTTAGACTCGCAGGGAGATCTGCTACCTAAATGGGTAAAATTTAAACAACAATTTCAAATATTCCTGACGGCGGCTGGATTTGACAGAATTTCGGAGACAAGGAAGGCGGCCATTTTTCTTAATAGCGTGGGTCACGAAGTACAGGACCTTTTCTTCAATGTATTAAAGACTGAGGAATCGACGAAATATGAACAAATCATAAAACTGTTGGATGATTATTTCGAGCCAAAACAGAACGAACTCATAAGTACTTACAGCTTTCATAAACGAAATCAGGAAGAAGGAGAGAGCTTCGATTTGTTCTACACAGAAATAAGAAAACTGGTGAAAAATTGTAATTTTAAAGAACAAGAAGAAAGAATGCTCAGAGACCGTATTGTGTTAGGTGTTCAAGATCAGAAATTGCAGAGAAATTTTTTAGAAATAAGCAAACTGACACTACAAACAGCAGTGGACATGTGCAGGGCTTCAGAATTGTCAAATAATCACAGTAAGGTGATGCAACAGCAGACAACGATGGTGGATATTGTCCGGAGCACAGCAACCTCTGATGTACAACAGTCAGCGGGTACTAAAGTTAAGTATGCTTCTAATAAGGACTCTAAAGATTCCTACAATTGTAAAAAATGTGGAACAAGGCACGGGCCAAGAAATTGTCCAGCTTTTGGGAAAATATGCTCAAATTGTCAAAAACCAAACCATTTTAAAAAAGGGTGTAAACTGTTAAAGGAAATAAGGGTGTATAATAGTGATAGCAATGGGGATGCAGATAATAATGTACACAATTTGTGACTAGTAAAAGGGTGTCATAACATTGGTTCTCATAATAATGTTAAAAATAATGAGTGGATTCTAACATTAAGAGTAGAAAATAAGAATGTGGATTTTAAATGTGATACAGGGGCCCAAGTGAATGTCTTGTCAGTAAGAGACTTAAAGAAAATTGTCAATGATGACACACCTAAATGGTCTGAGACAAATATAGTTTTAGAAGTATTTGGGGGAACACATTTATTTCCAGTAGGTAAAACTGTCTTAAAAACATATAATAAAAGTGGGAAAATATATGACACAGAATTTGTAATAATTAAGGAAAATGTTAAACCTATCCTGGGCTTAAGCTCACTGAGAGATTTAGAAATTTTAAGAAATGTTAATAGCATTAAAAGCAAAGACATGATTATTAAGAAATATGGTGAACTTTTTCAGGGTGTCGGACAATTTGAAACTCTGCTGGAGCTACACACTCAGCCCGGAGCCATACCAGTAGTACGACCTCCGAGAAGAGTCCCTAATGCACTACGGGAGCGGCTTGCTGCAAAGCTGAGGAACTTGGAGGATCAGCAGATTATTGACAAAGTCGAAATGCCAGAAAGCTTCGTAAGCAATCTTGTAATAATAGAGAAAGTAGATAAAAGTTTGAGGTTATGTCTTGATCCTAAAGAGCTTAATAAGGTATTAATAAGAAATTATCATTTGATTCCAACACTAGAAGAAATATTAACTAAGCTATGTAATAAATCAGTATTCACAGTACTTGATCTGTCAGATGGTTTTTATAACATTAAATTGACGGAAGAATCAAAAAAGCTCTGTACATTTAGTAGTCCATTTGGATGCTACAGATTCCTACGGTTGCCATTTGGTCTATCCATAGCTCCAGAAATATTTCAAAAATATAGTGAGAAAACCTTTGGAGATATCCCAGGGGTTGTAATATACTGCGATGATTTGCTAATATGTGCTAACAGTGATGAGGAACATGATCAAATATTAACACAAGTTTTAGAGCGAGCAAAGAATTGTAATGTAAAATTCAATAAAAATAAATTTCAGTATAAACTAGAAGAGGTAAAATACTTTGGTCACATTTTTTCTAAAAATGGAATGAAAATAGATTCAGAACGAATAAAAGCCATTTGTGAGCTCAAAAGTCCGAAAAATAAAAAAGAATTACAAATAATATTAGGAATGATTAATTACTTGCGTAGGTTTGTACCAGAATTGGCAAACATGGCAGCACCATTACAATCACTACTTAAAAAAGATATTGAATGGCTTTGGACACAAGCTCATGAAAATGCATTCAGTAGTATAAAAAATAACATTAGTCAAGCACCAGTATTAAAAAAAAATAATAGTAAGTTAGAGATAACGATTCAGTGTGATGCATCCAAGGATGGATTAGGATGTTGCTTGATGCAGGAAGGTAAGCCAGTAAGTTATGCTTCCAGAAGTTTAACCTCAGCGGAAAAAAAATTCTCACAGATAGAAAAGGAGTTATTGAGTGTTGTCTGGTCAACAAAAAAATTTCACTATTACATCTATGGCAGAAAATGTACCATATTAAATGACCACAAACCATTAGAGACATTATTAAAAAAGGGAATTCATGAAATACCATCAACACGGCTGCAAAGACTGAAGTTAAAATTATTAAAATATAATATTGAATTTAAATATTTAAAAGGAAAATTAATGTATGTTGCGGATTTGCTGTCGCGATCTTTTCTGGAGGAAACTGATAAGGACGACTCGTACATGTTTGAAGTAGTGCATTGTATAGGTTTGTCTTCCTATTTACAGTGTTCACAAGAACAAAAACAAGAATTAATATCAGAAACATTACAGGATGAGGAATTAGTACAATTAGCAGATAGGGTAAAAAATGGATGGCCAGAAAAAGTAGTCAAGGTGTCAGATGATATTAAATATTATTTTAAATTCAGACAGGACATTACAGTAGATAACGATTTAATTTTCATGAATAACAGATTGATAATACCAAAAACTTTAAGAATGTCAATAATAAAAAAACTGCATGAAGGACATGTAGGCATTACTAAAATGAAACAAAATGCTCGTAACTTATATTATTGGCCAAAGATAGATGAACATATAGAAGATTTTGTTAGAAAATGCTTCATATGCCAAACATATCAAAATAACAACATAAAAGAGCCACTCATGTCACATGACATCCCGGACTTACCATTTTCAAAAATAGGAATAGATATTATGGATTTCAGAAAGAAGAGTTACTTAGTTATTTATGATTATACAACCAAATGGTTAGAAGTAAAGTTAATTTCCAGTAAATCAGCGAGTAATGTAATAAACAGTTTAATAGAAATTTTCTCACAGTTCGGAATACCATCTGAGATTGTGTCTGATCATGTACCGTTCGACTCTAGAGAATGCAAAGAGTTTGCAACACAATGGGGTTTTAAATTTATCTATTCAAGTCCAAGATACCCACAGTCCAATGGGATGGCAGAAAGAGGAGTACAAATTGCAAAGAAAATGCTAACAAAATGCAGTGAGGATAACACAGATTTTAGGTTAGCATTACTTCAGTATAGAGCATCACCAGTTTCAGGAACAAATTTTTCACCTGCACAGCTGATGATGAATAGAAATCTAAAGACCAAATTACCAGTTACTCACCAATATTTGAAATCAAAATTAAATAACAATGTGGAGATACAACTTAAAAAAGTAAAACTAAGAAATAAGAAAAAATATAATGAAAATGTAAGAAATAAAGATAACTTTAGAATAGGACAAGAAGTATGGTTCAAAAAAGAACCAAATAGTAATAAATGGCTTAAAGGAAAAATTGTAAAAGATAACAATTATAGATCGTATGATGTCTTGGATAATAAAGAAGGATGTGTGTACACCAGGACCTCATATCATGTTCGACCTCAATAGTCTGCTGATTAACATGGGCTGAGTGTGGAGATTCAGTTGATATAATTTTTTTTTACTATAATAATAATTTACTGTAATACTGCTTGATAAAGGAATGTAAATATAAGTATGAAAGTAGTATGTGCAGGCTACAATGCTAGTTGCAATGTAATAATTAGTTTGTAAGGTATAATTTAGAAATAAGTTAGCAGTATAGATGTAAAGCAACATAAGTAAGGAAATAAGTAATTGATTGTAAAGTAAAAGTATACCTAAATTAGAAATAAGTAGACATGATAGATGTAAAGCAATACAACTAAAGACAATGAAACATTGTTAAGATTGATCTTTTTTTTTTTTTTCTTTCTTTTTTTTGTTTGTTATAAAAGGGATAGATGTAACATATACGGCAGTACATGAGTAATGGAACGCACTGAAATATACTTAGGTTTAAGATGTTACGAGGGGGAGCGCGGGAACGCGCCACACAGCCGAGCGAGACACTGGCTGAGGCATACAGGAAAAATTGTAATTAAAATAATACTAAACTTACTGCAAATAAATGTGTTTTAATACATCAGCTTGGCTTTAACAAATAAACAATACAAATTGCTGCATTTTTCAGATCAGGCAAGCATACATCATGCATGCAGCAAACATGCAGTATGCAAGCAAGCATGCAACATGGTTTCTGTCACGGCTCCGGCGCTGCAGGGTTCCGGCGGTCCCATGCGAGCTTATCGTCGCAAATGTGTTTTACGCTCAAAATCACCTGCTCCTCAGCGCACGGGCCGCCTCACCCCTCCGCGCCTACGCGAATTTAAATTACAATCTAGGGGTAGGGCAGATCGCCCGCGAGGCGGCGTGCCTCCTTGCCGGATTGCCGCCATGGGATCTGGAGCTGATAGTCCTTCCGCGCCTGCAAGAATGGCGCGCGGAGGCGCTACGCCGGGGGGAAACTCCGCTGAGCGACTATTTGTCGCAGCAGCGGAGTTTCCCCCCGACAGACTTCCGGCGAGATCTCATGGCAACATGGAGAGAGCGGCTGTCGCAACCCCGTGCAGGGCACGCCACGACAGTGGCGATAAGTCCCCTCTTTGAGGAGTGGCTCGAGAGACGCCACGGCCTCACCTTCCACCTGACGCAGGTCCTAACCGGACACGGTGTTTTCGGGAGGTTCCTGCACCGAATCGGGCGGGAGGAAACACCCGGGTGTTTACACTGCGAGGATCGACCGGAGGACACGGTGGAGGTGTGCCCCGCGTGGGCTGACCACCGCCGTGTCCTTGAAGCGGCGATTGGCGGCGGCGACATCTCGCGTCCGGCCGTGGTGCAAGCCATGGTCCGGAGCGAGACGGAATGGGACGCCGTCACCTCCTTCTGCGAAGCAGTAATGCTAGAGAAGGAGGTGGCGGAACGTGAGAGGGAGAGAACCTCACAGCGTCCCGGCCGCCGCGGGAGACGCCCCGGCCACCGTAGGCGCGGGCCTGTGGACGGTGGGCTATGGGCTAGCTCGCCGTCCGTCCGTCTCATGACGACAGGCCGTGTCGACGGCGCGTTCGTGTTCCACGCGTGCCTCAAAGAGAGTCAGCAAAAAGGAAGGGGTCAAGGACCGATGCCTGCCGGGGTTGCGAAACTATTCGAAAGAGATACCGTGGCCCCGGAACACAAAGGGCGATGAAGGAACATGGATGGGTTTTAGTCAGTAAAATTCTGACACTCCCTCCTGCTCCGCCCAGAGCGGGAGAAGGCATTATTTGATGATTTTCCATCCGAAAAAAAAAAAAAAAAAAAGAAAGGGGGCAAATAAGACTACGTGGAGTCGGTTTTGGAGGGATTCGTTTCTGTCACTAACTTTTTTAGCGTAACATATTCTCTTTTTAAGACAATATTTTAATTCTAATTTAAGGTCAAAAATGCTATTTTATAGAAATGGCAATAATGCCAAATAAAAATATCAAAATGGAATTCTGCCATCTTCATAGTATGCCAAGTGAAATTGTACCAAATAATCGTCGCTCTAAATAAACATTATTCTAAACGAAATTATGCGGAATTTGAACTTAATTAATTTAATTATGCCAAATAAAATTCTGCCATCGTAAAAGTATGCCATTGTAAATTTGGGCATATAAACATTCGGCCAAGCAATAACTATATTAACAATTTTTTATGCCTTAAAATATTCATATAAAGAAGATTATGCCAAGTGTGTTATGCTAAATAAATTTCGGAGCATCAAGATTCTGCCAGATAGAAGGAACCCGTAGTCGCGCTGACTGCCTGCGGTTGGCTTTTTCATATTGACAATCTGAAATATATTTTTCGTCAGATTCTAAATTTAGCGTAAGTTTCTTATGAGGTCTAAGGGTGCACTAAGAATAGATTTTTCAAAATTTACACCCTAAGGGGGTGAAACGGGAGTCAAAAGCTTGTATTGGGAAACAAGATTAGTGGCTGTTTTATTCGAAACTTCACAGAAGTATTCCTATCGCTAAATGAGTGAACATTTGTGTTTCAGGTTTTTTCAGAATTCAACACCTAAAGGTTCCCCCCTTAAGGTTCACAATTCAACACCTAAAGGGGGGAATGGGGTGACAAAGTCTGAAAATCAACATGGGTACTATTTGTATGGTGTATCGGGTCGGGTGTTGTACAAAAACAACGATTTTAAGATTTAATGTGGCAGACCTGAAATACCATCATCCCGTAGGGGTGCGATGGGGTTGAAATGTCTAAAAATCAATATAGGTGTCGATACCGAGATTATCAGGGGTACTGATTACGAATATGTCATTTATTTTATTATTACAGTGCGTTTTGTGGTGTTGTGTTTTGTTTTCGTCATGCCTGGGTAAGTATTAAACATTTTTGAATGTAGAAACAGTCCAATTGTTAGATATTTCGGCCAGAAATAGTCATTTCAACAAACATGAAAAACCGTTGAAGAGATGCTGATACATTTCGCGGTATTTTGGCACTAATTATTGATAGAAATGCAAACTATGGCTATTACGTGTGTTGTTAATGTATAGTATTACAGATATTAGGTGTTTACTTTTAAAATTTTAGTTGTGTTAAATTCAAAATTCTAATTAGTTAAAACTTTCGTAAGCCGCGGCCTATGAGAATTGCAGCGGCTTGCCGCGGGCCCAATCATAAAGCCGTATTTCAATGCCGCCGACGTGCTTGGCCAATCAACGCCGTTGATTACTAGTTTGATTGTGTTTTTTAGTCATGTTTTTCTTAGACAGCATGCGTTTTTTATATCCCTAACGTTTTGTAAATATCTTCAACATGTACATGTCTCTTAGCTGCCACGGTTTATTTTAATTACTTTATTTTTAAATTGTTGATTTACTCGTTTACTCTAAATGCTCTTAATGTGCACGTCTTTCTACATCGTTCTCACATATTATGTTTAGTCTCAACATGAAATAAGTAGGTAACTAAGATTTTGTAACAATATTTTGATTTAAAAGAGTGTCCATGGAGTTTCTTGCCCATTCTTCTCCATAGAGATCAACGCTTTGGAATGTGCAACTACAGTACTTTCTCAAGATATTATGCTTTGTGACTGTGAACGATTTGAGTTTAAGTTTTTTATCTGGACATTTTTAGCGTGCAACGCTGCTGTGCCAAGACTGCAGCGTTCTCACATAATAATAGGTAACTATCTACGTATATCTCAACATGACCGAGTTATAGAGGCTTTGTAATAACAACAGTCTTAAGGGAAGGTATCCAAATGCAAGGAGTTTCCTTTCTTGCCCGTTCTTTATTCATTTATGTTCTCATGGCTTCAAGGCATTGATTACAGTTTACAGTGCAACAGAACGTTTGTTTAAACCCCTGAACTAATGCAGGGAACGATATACTACACATACACGAGTTGTTCTTCACGGGTGCGTCTCATAACATATAAAGTTATTTGGTATATTTTCATTATCATAACGTTTACAAGATATAATAAACGTGAGTTATACCAACCTGTTATAATTTCTTCAGATATAACATTTATATACTCTAAAACTTATTTCGTATAACGTTATTGGACGTTTATTTATTACGTAACGTTTATTTAATCAAAATTCATTATGCCTATCGTTTAAAACATAATAATATTGATATAACGTTTATTTAATCGAAAATCACTGTAAAACATAACGTTTATTATCGAAAAGCGTGACACAAACGAATCGCTGCAAAACTGACTCCACGTAGTCTTGTTTGCCCTGCCCCCTAGAGTGTCATTTAAAATCGCGTAGGCGCGGAGGGGTGAGGCGGCCCGCGAGCTGAGGAGCAGGTGGTTCTAACACTCCCAGCAAGCCGAAGCCTCGGTGGTGAGCGTGAACCACATCTGCGACGCTCGCATGGGACCACCGGAGCCCCGCAGCACCGGAGCCGTGACAGAAACCATGCCTGCTGCTTGTTGAATGCTTGCTTGCATGCTTCATGCTTGATTGCATGCTGCATGTTTTCTTGCATACTGCATGTATGGTATATGCTTGTTTGCATGCCTGCTGCATGCATGGTGTATGCTTGTTTGCATATTTTTTACAGGGAAATAAAAACCCACGCGTTTTATCATATTAGAGTAAATAAGTTTTATGTCTTCTGAGTGATATTTCAAACGATTTTATATTTAATGAAGGTTATGCTTATAAAAATTAGTAACTTTAAAATTATATCAATCGTTTATTATATTAACTGATCGATATATCGAATAAAATTATTGATTCAGTTGTTACGTCTTGTAAATATTAGAGATTTATTATATCTTATATAACTTACCAGTTCTTCACACTATTTGATTATTTTGTGAAGAATAATTTCTCTCACACTATCACTGACACACACACACACACCTACACACACGCTCCACCAAGTCAAAGATAACCCATTCTTGTCATCTCAAATGTCTACTTTTACTTGTACTTCTACTTTTATTTTATTTCTAAAATTGTTAATTTATTTGCTAATTTTAATTTACACAATTATGATAATTCATCTTGTATCAAAATTGAGTGCAGTTAAATGTCATAAGATAAATGTCCGACGGAGGGTCAGCCTGGTGATCTGTAATACCTAAAACAGACCCCAGTCTCTTTGTAGTTTAAATTGTCTTTGTACTGTTTATGTAGGTAACAGAAAATAAATGAATTATTATTATTATTATGTACGCTTTGAAATGGACAACTCTTTCTCTTGGCTGTAACTGCAGCTTATCTTTTTGATTTTGATTGATATTAACTTCGACGTAACTGGATTATTTGAAATAAATGCTATAGTTACTACATCACTACATACTAAAATTAAGCCCCACCGCGCCTATCTGTCTGTCTGAACGCGATAAACTTAAAAAATTCCAAACCTATTTTTATACTGTTTTCACCACAGCACATTGGACGGAGTGATTCATGAGGAAAGTTTATGTGTATAATTCATTATAGTTTTGTGTAAAATGGCTGAAATATAATATGATGATGATTATTCTTCAAAAGAGACTATGGCCTCTGAGTTTGTTTCGGCTGTTTCTTCTCAGAGTAGTCAGGTACGAGACACCGGCCCCATATAGTTTAAAAAAAATACGTGTAAAAGTGTTTGTAAAAACCTACTTGCAAAATAAACATCATTTATCATTCAAAATGTCGCAAAAAATCAAGCCGACTGGGAGCTTGACTGGTGTGCTCCGTGTAAACCATAGTATGAAATCAATTTAATACGGAATGAACGGAACCTCTTAAAGGAAAGAAGAAAAAAAAACAGCGTATAATAATGACGCTCCCCGTGCCAAGAGGGGCGAGTTGCTAGTTGTGATGTCACTTGAAGTGAGCGTGTCGTGGACTCACAGTATAGACGACGCTGTAATCGTTGGCGTAGACGTACTCCGTGCATTTAATTTTAGCTTTTTGCGTGTCGAACAGTTCTTTCGGACACGTCTTTGCTGCGGCTCTTCCTGGGGCTCTTACTGCGGCTTTATCTTTAGGCGCGTAGCGATGGCAACTGTCGGGCTTCCCATCTTTTTTGGGGATCGCGTTCAACATCCACTTCACTTTGTACTCCGCCGGTTTAACATCACACTCCTCGATGAAACATCTGTAAAGAACACTTTTATATAAACCTAGTTTTAGTCTACCCTTAAAAATTAAACTAAGGTTGTATGAGTATGTACAAAGATCAGATCTGGCCTCGAAGCATTTATTTAATTTACATAAAATATTTCAAGATTTACGTATGAGCATAAATGTGGAAAATAAAAGTAGCGGAAGACCAAAGAAACGGTCCAGAACCGTAATTCGCCTAGGTTCTCCACCTGGCTGAAGCACGAGTCCGGGTTCCAAAGAAACGATAAGTCGATTAAACGTAGCTCTTCGATACCCGCAATTACAGAAACAAAATAGCAATGCACCGTACCCGTTCGAGTACGGCTGGGGACATACAGATGGCTGAAAGTTGGTGCAAAAAGCTTCTTCTGCGTCTGAACACAGTTACAGAGGCGCGAGTGCGCGGTATCCGCAGTGTTAACGACACCCGCATCCGCTCCCGCGCGCCTCCCGCGCCACTCTCACTGTGTTTCTACACTAAGGAATTCAATTCCGTATAATAATTCCATTTACTGGTACATATTAGCGAGACTAATCTTTCTCAAACAAGCTAGATTCAGTTATTTGCGGGATCCCGCAGGGTGCTGCAAGACGGATGACTACTCTTTGTAACACAACTTTTTATGTCTTTAAATTTAGCTTCAGAAGTCGGTGAAAAAAAAACTAAATCAATCAAACAAAGGTCACCGACTTCTAAAGCTCAAGTTATTTTTCACTTTTTTCTGTTTATTGAAGTCGGTTTTATTTTTTCAAAAAGTTTTTATTTTACTTTTTAGTGGTTCACATGTGCTTATCCCTTCACAGCGTACGTGTTGTTATGTTATGAAGTGGTGTAAACCATAGACAGACATGAGATTTCAGCAATCCCAGTTCATTTGTTATCATTTATTGATGAAACCTTAATTAGAATAAAAATACTGTCCTAAAAAGTCAATGTTGTGCTACAAAATTTTGTGACAGAAACTAATTGCTCCAAAACCGACTACACGTAGTCTTGTCTGCCCTACCCCTAGAGTGTAATTTAAATCCGCGTAGGCGCGGAGGGGAGAGGCAAGAGGCAAGCATGCAACATGCAGCAGGCCTGGTTTCTGTCACGGCTCCGGCGGTTATACGCGAGCTGAGGAGCAGGTCGTGAGCGTAAAACACATCTGCGACGATAAGCTAACCACCCTGCTGACGAAACCACGCCTGCTGCATGTTGCATGCTTGCTTGCATGCTGCATGCTTATTTGCATGCTGCATGCTTGCTTGCATGCATGGTGTATGCTGGTTTGCATGTTTGCATACTGCATGCTTGTTTGCATGTTTGTTATAATGTGATAGATGAGGCTTTCCATTATTATGCATATGAAATGTATGCCAAAAGATGACTAACTGTCAAGTTTCTGAAATATGATAATTCTGCCTTTTGATGACTATCGATATGAAATTTATGCCAATAAAATATTCTAGCTTTCTGCCATAATATGGTTCTACTTTTAATTCTTATGCAGATGAAATTAATGCCAAAAGATGATTCTGACTTACAAAATTATGAGGTTTAAATGTATGATAAATAAGTGTCTGCCATACGATTTTCTGAATGTATTAAGTTTACGATACCCCATGTAAGACAAGTTGAAACTAGTGTACTAATTAAGGAAGAAGAGTTGTAAATTAAGTCCCAGATACTCCCTCAGAGAAAAAAAATAAGTAAAAAACAAAACAAAAACCAATTCTTACTGTGCCCTCTCAGTTTATTTATGACTAGCTGTTGCCCGCGGCTTCGCCCGCGTGAAGTTCGGTAACCGTCCCACTGAATCATACTAAAGGAATAAATATGGATGTTACTGTCCTACGTGTTAACGTAGGACACTAACATCCAACCTGGATTAACACGTAGGACGTAACATAAACTATTTATGTGCCAAATTTCATAATCATCACAATTATTATCATCACGACGACGTTGAAATAATCGCTCTGCTTTCAATTTTTTTTTTTAAATACTATTATTGTTTATAAGTTTAAAAAAGTAGTGTACCTATAAAACTTCAATCAATAACTTAGTGACAGTATTTGCAACGAGTTTTATTAACAAACTGTGAAGTTATATACAAAACAACATCATTATCCGACCTAATAACAATCAAAAAGAAAAACAATAGAAAGTGACAATTTAGAATAAACAACTAATTTTTCAACCTATAAAACATCCTGTGAGTCAAATAAGTGCAATACAAACGAATAACAACAAAGACAAAGTGAAAAAGTGATTCATTAGTGTTTGAACTTCAACCGTCGTAACACCGACAAAAATAAAAGCGATTTTTAACCTTAATCCATACTTCGGCAGAGACATTTAATCTGCCGCAACTAGTCAAAAAATTCGACTTCAGAACCATTGCACAATTGGCCTAGGGGTGAACGCATACTACTTTTGTAGCATTAATACAGTCAAATAGCACAATTTTATCTGATTCCCACATACTTACTGACTGCGAAACATCTTATGAATCATATAGCATAACTCCCAATAAATTATCAAGGAGTGTTGACAGAACTATAAGTGATGTAATAACTACCTCAGAGATGAAAGAGACTCAACTTACACTCAAACTGGAAAGTACGGAAAATGAATTAGAAACTGTATTGCTAGAAAACACCGATCTACATAAACACATTAACAAATTGTCTTCGGAAGTCAACACTTTAAAGTCCCTGTGCCAATCTTCTACCATTTTTCAAGATTCAGGGTTACAAAGAAAAAGAAGCAAGCCCTGTTACAGCAACATACCTTGAGTTCTTTACCGTCCTCTCCATCGTCAGCCTCATTGAAAGTGGAAACCAGTGACTACGTAATTCGCCTGGAACAGGAAATACTAATAATTCAAAAGAAATTACAGATTGCAGAACAGGAGATCGCATTACTGACAAAGCGTATTCATTCCTGTGAATCTATGAATCAGCAAAATCGTGAAACTGCGGCACAAGTGAGCAATTTTGCTTGCAAAAATGTTGCAGTCGTGAAACTCAAAAACAAGCTTTCTATCTTCAGCAGCAATTGCACAAGAGAGACTCTGCCCATAATCAAAGAAGTATTCTGTAATCAGTTTGAATATTGTCGTTATTTAGTACCAAATGTCACCGCTACAGATTTCTTAGGAACAATTCAATACAAATTAAAAGACTACTCAATGGATGACTACTGCCTGATCTTCATTGGAGAAAAATATATGCAAAATGGTGACTCTGCAAATATACTTCACAACCTGAACTACTCGCTGAAGCATGTTACCCACACTAATATTGTTATCTGCACCCCGATCTGCGTAAAAGGTGCATTAATACATAATTATAAAGTGGAGTTTTTCAATAATCTCCTCCTGTCAGACATAAAAAATAATGAGTACGCATATTTTTTCGATAGCAATGCTAGCCTATCGCACGAAATGTTCTCCTACAATACTGGTAAAATAAATAAATACGGATGGAGAAACTATTTGACCAGATTATATGTAGGATAAGGATTGACTACAGATTATTCGGTTCTCAAGAAGTTTTGCCTATCACAAAGATTGACACTCAAGACAACTCTGCCTCAACTAGTACTACTGACATTCCAAATGAGCAAGAGAATATTAAAACAAAGAGCGATCAGTTTTTTCTATTATAAACACATGAATATTCTGCACCAAAACATCGCTGGACTTCTGAATAAATCCGATATGTTGACACTGCATATCCAAGAGTTGCGCAATGAAAAACATCGACATCGATGTATTATGCATAACTGAACACTTCGGAACTTCAGGGCAGGAATCATTAATTAAAGTACCTAATTTCAAGCTTGCATCGTGTTATTCAAGAACCCATCAGAAGCGTGGAGGAGCGTGTATCCTTATCAGAAATATGTACGAATATAAGGAACTTCCTAACACAACTATCACAGGTGTTTTTGAATATTGTGCAATAGAATTACCTCAACAGGAATTAATTGTTGTATGCATTTATATACCTCCGAATATAACCTGTATAAATTCTTTCATGGATAATTTAAACATCTTACTGAAGAAATTGTGTACTAAGTCCAGTAAAAAAAATGTTTTGTGCGGAGACTTAAAAGAAATAACATAACATTAAACTTTGAAAATTTATTACTTAACTATAATCTTAAATTAGAATTCAAGCAACCGACCAGACCCAAGAGCGGCACTTGTCTAGATAACTTTTCTCATAATTCCAGACAAAAATGTGTGAGTGAAGTAATCGATTTTGCATTATCCGACCACACGGCTCAGATTTTAAAACTACAGGTAAACAAAACATGCATAATCAATTCTTGGCACATTCATAAACGTAACTTATCCTATGAAAATTTGACATTATTCAAAAAACACCTTCAATGTCTGTCTTTTTCTGAAGTATTCGAAACAGATAACCCTAATGAGGCATACGATAAGTTTCTAGAACTATTTCGTCTATTTTATGATTTATTCTTTCCAAAACAATGAATTAATGTAAAACCTGTTAAAAAAGTAAAATGGATTTCGCGTGGAATAAGGATCTCTAGCAGAAAACAGAGAAACCTACTGATACGAATTCTCACAATTCAGATTCAGGTGTAGAATAATAAAACTGCTTGCGTCGTAATAACGATTATATTACTTCAATCAACCATCAACCACTTTTTGCATAAATTCTTGTACAATTTTATTATAAAGTAAATTTCCAACAAATGCTCAGAAACACACAGCAATTAATACACAAAGAATACTAAACGTCTGCCTCAGTCGAGATAGTCGATCCGAATGTCCCACTTTTTAAAAAATAATCGACCAAGTGCATTTCGTTCCGGATCGAACGAAATGTATTTATCAATCTGTTCGTTCTTCATAGACTAGCAAAGTGATGGACCTTTGAATCGACTAACTTACTAATTAATCAAATACAATTTTAATATCGAATAGGGTATTGTAGATTTATAATATGAATGTTGGTAAAATATACTTGATTTAACTGATAATTTGTAGAATAATATTAAATAATCATAAATTCATTACATTCGGCCGTCCGACTACGTGCGATCTCCTGACGCACGGTATATAATCATGTACAACAATTTTATGAATTCTTAAAGTATACTAACATAATTATAAAGTTTCATGTGAATCAACTGTAAACTAAACATCTCTATGCATTTTATATCTATTAATATTTCATTACATTCGGCTATTATTTGGACTCAGATTGACTTTGTGGCAGTTCATTGTCACTTTTATTACTTTCGCTGTCAGACGTACTACTGCTATTAGCTACATTATCATTGTGCTCGGACACATTTATATTGATCCATGGTCGAATCCTATCTACTGCTACCACACTATCGAATTTATGCTTGCGTTTACTAAAACCAGGTATTTCGATTATTTTATACCTATCATTGCCCAAAACTTCTGCTATTTTGAAGGGCCCTATAAATTTTGACATCAACTTAGTACTTTTACCTTTATTATTAAAATTAGTTCTAGTTATCTTGATTAAATCCCCTTCCTTATAAGTCGGGGCAGGAACTCTATCTTGATCGTAGTTTTGTTTTTGTTTAATCTGACTAGATTCGATATTTGTACGAACTTCCTGTCTTACTTCTGTAAGATTGGGATTGGGCTCATTAATGACATCTAACATATTACTTAGGCTGTCTTTCAATCTGGTTCCAAATAATGCTTCAGTAGCTGTTTTCTGAGTGGTGGAATTTGTGGCATTATTTATTCCCCACTGGATTTTGCCTAGACACATGTCCCAGTTCCGTTCATCCTCGCCATCAGAATATTTTGAAAGTGAACTTAAGATCGTTTGGTTGTATCTTTCGGCTTGGCCGTTGGCTCTGGGACATGCGACAGCATTCAAAACATGTTTAATACCATGAGTATCACAAAAAGATTTAAAAGTTGCTGAAGTGAAAGAAGTACCTCGGTCCGATATAATTCGGGATGGTACACCAAAGTCATAGAAAATATTTAATAATACCTTAACCGTTGTTTTAGTTTTTGTATCCTTAACGGCTCTTACAAACAAATATTTGGTAAAGCCATCCACTATGGTGAGAATGTAAACATTGCCGTTCTTGCTTTTGACAAATGGACCCAAGTGGTCAATATGAATGGTGTGGAACGGAATGCTTACCTTCTCTATCGGGTACAACTGACCACTCTTATGTCGTGACGTATTGTCCTTATTGTAGGCGCACTTAATGCAAGACTTTACATACTTTTTAACAAATCTACGTAACTTAGGAAACCAGAAAACAGACTGAATTCTCTCGGTTGTCTTTGATACACCTAAATGACCAGCGTCATCGTGATTTGATTTACATACTTGCCATCGCGCAGTGCGAGGGATTACTAAACACAGCTTATCATCAACTTTCCTATACACTCTACTATTCTTAACTACATATTTATTTTTAATTTCTTTAGCTTCTTCATCTGACTCAGGTTTAAGGATTTTATATATTCGGGATATATCAGGATCTGTCATTTGTAAAGTCAAGAGCCAGTTATCAGTTTCGATACTATAGACTGTGACTGTGGAATCATCGATATCATCGGGTGTTAATTTTGTGTTACGGCTAAGTGCGTCTACATGAGCCATACGGATGCCTGGACGGTACTCTATGCTAAAATTAAATTCGCTTATTAAAAGCCACCACCTAGCTATTCGGGGTATCAAGTCGCGTTTAGTAAGTGTTGTTCGAAGGGCGTTACAGTCTGTTACAATTTTGAACTCTATCCCCAATAAATACACTCTGAATTTCTTTAATGAACATACAATTGCAAGAGTCTCGAGTTCATAAGAATGCAAGTGGCGCTCCTCGGGAGTAGTTTGCCGGCTAAAGTAAGCTATTGGTTTGAGAGCACGTGGCTCCGGCTGCCATTGCATCAATATCCCACCCACGCCTAAAGAACTTGCATCCGTATGCAACTCAGTTCCAAAATTAGGGTTGTATAGTGCTAAAATTGGTCGGTCAATTAATTTATCTTTTAAGGTAGTAAACGAATGGGTTTCTGCATCCGTCCACTTAAAAACATTGCCCTTTTTGAGTAAGTTTGTTAGAGGCCTAGCTATTTCCCCGAAACTTTTGATAAATTTCCTAAAATATCCTGCTAGTCCTAAAAACTGACGGATTTCATGTACGTTCCGGGGAACAGGAAACTCTTTAACAGCCAAAATCTTATTTTCGTTAGGGCGTATGCCTTCAGCAGAAATCTCATAGCCTAAATAGTCAAGGGAATTATCGAAGAAACGGCATTTAGATAATTTTAAAGTAAGTCCATTCTGCCGTAACAACTTCAAAACATTCCCCAGCCTCTCAAATCCCTCCTCCAAGGTAACCGACGGCACAAGAATGTCATCCAAGTAAGCTAAAGCTGATTCATGACGTTTATCACCTAGCATTGCATTCATTAATCGCTGAAATACAGCTGGAGCATTTGCAAGGCCAAAAGGCATCCTTTTAAATTCATAATGCCCATCTGGCGTTATGAATGCAGTTAACGGACGACTCTCTTCCGCCATTGGCACCTGATAGTACCCTGAAGCCAGATCGAGGGATGTGAAGAATCTATTGCCACTAAGATTTGTTAACTGATCGTCGATTATCGGCAAAGGGAACCAATCTTTCCTAGTCTTATTATTGAGAGCCCTATAATCGACACATAGGCGCTGTTCGCCTGACTTTTTCCTCACCAATAGAATAGGACTAGCATAATTTGAATTAGACTCTTGTATAATGTTATTTTGCAACAAATCATCTATTATCTCCCTTACCTGACCCCTTTCCGAAAAAGATAATCTGTATGGTCGGTAAACTACGGGTTTATCATCTAATAGATCTATTTTCATTTCAGTTGAGTTAGCACAACCAATTTCACCAAGATTGAATGCAAAACAATCGCGATAACAGAGTAAAAGCGAATGAAGTCTACTTAATGTGTCTTTGTCAATTTGAGGACCAACTTTTATGTCTGATATTAGCAAAGGTTCACATTTCGAATTATCTTTTGTTACTCTATTTGTATAGGTGGTATTCGTCTCGACAAAACAAGTTCCTTTAGCAATAGGACATTTCTTGGATAATGTAAGGTTTTGACCAGATAAATTAGTTACAGGCAAATAACACTTCCCGTCAACAACCCTATAAACCCCTCGGTGCAAATAATGCTCTTTCTTAGGCTCACAACTACAATAACCTTCAATATAAATATCTCCGGAGAAGCCAATGTCGGACGTGGTAACCTCAACCAATCCTGACAATGTAACATCGGTATCGTTATCAAAGTTTAACTTTAAACGCTTCACTGGCTGCATTATGGTATCGGTATCAGGGCTCTGGTAAAATGTTAACTGATGGCTATTCTTAAATACAGTTACGCAGGGGAGTTCAGTAACATTTTGGCCTATAAGCAAAGCTGTCTGAAGGAACTGTTCGTTGACCACTAATACCTCTACATTTACCTCAACTTCATCTAATTTTAGATCAACATTGCTCCTATATACTGGAAAAACTTTAGAGTTCCCGAATCCTTTGATTACTGGCAATTCTGTTAAAGTTTTAGTTAAATTCAGACTTTGAGCATCAGATTCTCTTATTAAACTACATTCGCTGCCAAAATCAATAAAAGCAGTTAAAGTCTTATCGTTAACCGTAACGGTTTTGTAAAATTTGTCGCTGTTATTATTGGAGGTAGTTATAGTCAAAGTTTTTCGATCCTGAACTTCTGTCTGTTTGGGTTCGTTTCGTAGGATTAAAGGCTCTAGTTTACAATTATCGTTGTTGTGGCCTACCCGATGACATTTTAAACATTTAACTAAGGGTTTGGGGCATCGAAGGTAAGGGTGTCCCCTCGAGCGGCAATTGAAACAAGTGACCGAATTTTCACTCGAGGGCGTTGCAGCAGTGTTACCCGGTCGAGCTATCGTACTATCGTTACGTTTCCTATTGAATGTATTATTTTCTAATATGGAATGCTGAGAGCTAAGAAAATTCAGTAAATCTTCTGGTTCACGACAAGTCAGTGCCTGTGCACTGCTTCTAATCGATTTATCTAGTATCCCGTGGACAATACAATCGACGGCCTTTTTGCCTCTTATTTCACATCTGTTTAACAACGTTAACTTATCATAGAAGAATTCACGCAAACTTTCGCCACTACGAGTAGTGCGAGCTAACATCTCCTCGAGAAGCCGACCATAATTTTGCTCATTCGGAAAAGCTCTTATGAGTTTGTCCTGCCACTCTGACCAACTGAAAACAACGCTAGGGAGGGCTTCAAACCACTTCTTTGCCATACCAGAAAGCTTTTGTAGAGCAAAATGTATGGTCTGCTTCTCGTTCCATTCATAGATTACGGCACATTCATTTACTTTCCTAACCCAACAGTCAATATTCTGAGTTTTACTTGACGGATCAAATTCCGGTATCACATTGTTGAGAAGGCTGTTATTTAAATTATTAGTCTTGCTCTTATGTTCTTGAAGGGTATTAAACATATCAAGTACCTCTTTAGTGGACCAACTGCCTCTCTCCTTGGATCGTCTCTTATTCGAACTCCGCGAACTACGGGGTGACTCATTGCTGGATGAGGACGAGCTGGATGACAGCTTACGTTTCTTCTTTGATCGCTTCTTGGTTCTCTTAGACTTAGCTGCTGCTTTGGAGGACGATCGTTTACGTTTTCCTTGATGCTCGTCTTTGCGAGTAGGAGAGCCATCCGGAGTCATCGCTTCGTCAGAATTCATACCTCAAAAGAATAAAATATCATTGTATTCATGTCAGTATTTCAATTAAACGTAAAAAAAAAAAGAAAACATTCTGTAGGCGTAGTTAATTTCTTAATAAAGCACACTTCGTTTCGCGCATGGCTCAATAGGCATACATAGCCTCTAGTAGCTAAAGCACACTTGGCTTCCTATTGTAGGCACACATAACCTCTAACAACTGAGCGCACATGGCTCAATAGGCATACATAGCCTCTAGTAGCTAAAGCACACTTGGCTTCCTATTGTAGGCACACATAACCTCTAACAACTGAGCGCACATGGCTCAATAGGCATACATAGCCTCTAGTAGCTAAAGCACACTTGGCTTCCTATTGTAGGCACACGTAACCTCTAACAACTAAGCGCACATGGCTCAATAGGCATACATAGCCTCTAGTAGCTAAAGCACACTTGGCTTCCTATTGCAGGTACACATAACCTCTAACAACTAAGCGCACATGGCTCAATAGGCATACATAGCCTCTAGTAGCTAAAGCACACTTGGCTTCCTATTGTATTATAATTATTAATAATCAAATAAAACACTTGTACGTACCTTAGATTGGGTCCTTTTATCCCACTTCTGAACTGATACGAATTCTCACAATTCAGATTCAGGTGTAGAATAATAAAACTGCTTGCGTCGTAATAACGATTATATTACTTCAATCAACCATCAACCACTTTTTGCATAAATTCTTGTACAATTTTATTATAAAGTAAATTTCCAACAAATGCTCAGAAACACACAGCAATTAATACACAAAGAATACTAAACGTCTGCCTCAGTCGAGATAGTCGATCCGAATGTCCCACTTTTTAAAAAATAATCGACCAAGTGCATTTCGTTCCGGATCGAACGAAATGTATTTATCAATCTGTTCGTTCTTCATAGACTAGCAAAGTGATGGACCTTTGAATCGACTAACTTACTAATTAATCAAATACAATTTTAATATCGAATAGGGTATTGTAGATTTATAATATGAATGTTGGTAAAATATACTTGATTTAACTGATAATTTGTAGAATAATATTAAATAATCATAAATTCATTACACTACTTTGGAAATACAGAAAAGCACCCTCAAGTAAAAGTAAAAATACATTAAAAATTATTCACGAAGACTAAAAAAAATTATACATCTCACTCAAAAAGCTCAGAATAATTACCTTATTAATTGTTCTCAAAATAAATCAAAGGTGTCATGGCAGATAATTAATAATAACAATCGGTTAAAAAACCCATTTTGCAAATAAATAAAGACAATGAACTGGTGAAAAACAAAGAGCAAATTGGCAAGTCATTTAACGATTTCTTCGTTGATCAGGTACAAAACGTAACTAGGAAACATCTGGGCAAGACAAGTGGCAATACTAATATTATGCGTATAATAAAACATTTAAAAAATAAAAAAGTGTTGGATACGACGAACTTTCTACCGCGGCAGTAAAATTTGTATCAGATATCATAGCCAAACCGTTGAGCCATATAATAAATGCATGCATAAGCTCAGGTATATTTCCAGATCAATTGAAAACTGTTGTCATAAAACCACTACATAAAAAAAAACAATAAGGAAGACTTTCTAAGATATTCGAAAAGATTATTTATGAATCGATTTACTCATTTTTAATTAAAAATAATATTTTACGCGGAGAGCAAAAGGGCTTTCGAAAAAATCAAAATATTAACATGGCAATTTTTGATCTTTTAAAAGTGATCATGAATAAATACTAAAGTCCTAATAAAGTCTTACCTCACTGATCGCAAACAGTACACAGAAATATCGAGAGTATATGTACTAAAACCAAGCGTGAATTAAAATATTTATCTTCTAGCAGAATACCTACGTTTGGGGTTCCGCAAGGTAGTGTATTTGGGCCATTATTATTTCTGCTATACATTAAAGATCTACGGCGTCAAATTCATCATCCAATGACATTGTTTGCAGATGACAGCACAGCTATAATTGAATGCAAACGGAATACAATAAAGATATAAACGACACCCTTAAAACTATAATAGATTGGCTTAATAAAAATAATCTAGTGATAAATCTAAATAAAACACAAGTCATGCATTTCTACCAGCGGCTAGAGCCGGAGAATATGATAGTAAAATATAATGACCAAAACATAGATTCAACTACAGTAACAAAATTTCTAGGAGTACACTTAGTGCTCGGCCAGACTGCAAATGCGGGTGCGCTGCGGGCGCGGTGCGACGAGCTCAAACATATGAACTTCATTGGAGTGTCCATAGTGGGCACGCGGGCGCGGGCTGCGGCGCGGTCTAGATGGCGCGGGCCGCACTCGAATCACGCGCGGGCTGCTCAAGCCATAGCTCGTTCATACAAGTGGCCGCAATGAGGGCGCGGGTGGCAAGTGCGGGAGCCAGGGTAACCAACTCCTAAAAATATTTACCCCTCAAGCTAAGTCAAAATTCCCACAATTACTAGAAAATCCCCCTTTTTTTTTCGGATGGTACATCATCAAATGACCCCTCCCGCTCTGCCTTTTACTGATTAAAACCCATCCATGTTCCTTCTTTGCCGTTTGTGTTCTAGGGCCGTGGTGACTCTTTCGAACAACCCGCGGCCCTGGCAGGCATCGGCCCTTGCGGACCCATTCCCTCTTGCTGACATCTCTTTGAGGCGCGCGTAGAACACGAACGCGCCGTCGACACGGCTTGTCGTCATAAGACGGACGGACGGCGAGCTAGCCCATTGCTCCCCGTCTACAGGCCCGCGCCTACTGTTACAATTATAAATAAAATTAAAAAAAAATAAAAACCCCATAAAATTAGAACGCCCCTAAAAAAATCACATCCCTCTTATTTACCCCTAAATTTGGGGGGAAAACCCCTAAGTTGGTAACCCTGGCGGGAGCGGGGATCTCCGATACCGCACCGCACCCCGTACCGCGCTGCCAGTCTGGCCGCACACTTAGACAATAAACTGACATGGAAACATCAAGCTGAAAACGTGTGTAATAAAAGTAAAACGGCGTATCTACTCTATAGCCCTTAGTAACACCATATCATGGTTTAGTTGCCTCCTCACTGAGATTATGTGTCATATTTTGGGGAAACTACAGTGAGAGAGAAAGGATATTTAGGGCCCAAAAACGGTGCCTTCGATCAATGACAGGTCTTAAAACTACAGAAAGTAAGTAGCCCTTTTTGTTAGAACGAACAAGCAATTGTTTACGTCAGTAGTGGATAAAAGACAACGATCAGGACCAATAAGGTCTCAATATAAGAATCAACTTTATACAGGTGGTTACCAAACGGCTTTACTTAAAAACAACATCTTAACCATGGGTCCTATTATTAATAAACTGCCGTTACATTTAAAAGAATTACCCATCAAAGTTTTTTAAAAAAAGTTAACAAAACTGCTACTGGACAAGTGTTATTAAACAATTAAAGATTTTGTAACTGACAAAACATTTTAGTGTCATTTCTATATTACAATTCAAATGTTATTTTATTTTATTTGTTTGCCATTTTATTGATATTTGTAATTGCAGGGGTCGAAACAGGTTCAGTGTTCAAAAATACTGATTTTACTGACCAGAAATCTAAAAAAACTAACTTTTACTGACCATCTGAACTAACTTAAAATAAAAGTTTCATGTGGAATTGAAAAAAAAAATATTATTGGCCTCCACCATCCCCATAGCCAACCATCACCACCTTTTTATTATTAAAAAGTTTACAAATAGTTATCAGTTTTAATATTTGTTAATAAGCAAATGACACACATCCAATCATGCAAATAATATTAAAAGTTAGAAACATTAGACATTATGATTTCTTGAAGAAGTTAGTAATCAAAGCATTTTTCTTTTTATCTATAATTTTTTGTACGTTTTCTTCTTCTTTAATTTTCTCCTCGTAGTCTTTTCTTTCTTTAACAGCGGCATCTAGTAATGTCTTGGCCATATTAACAGCGACTAAGTCTTTGTCCTTAATTCCTTCTTTTAACATGCCAGTAGCGTTATCGAGCAACCTGAAATATGAAGGATATAAAAAAATCGTTAAGAAAGGTTCGTTTGGGTTCAATCTACAAGGTTCAATTCCTATTAAAGATGGTTTAAGAACCATGACTAAGGTTTATCGGGTCGTTGAGACCCGATGAGCATCGATGTTCTCGATGAATCTTAAGTTAGTGTCATATCATAGTTCTCCCACCACACACTAGAAGAACACTGACACATAGTAAAACCATAAAACCGTTAAAAATATCATATACTTGTCAATGGTCATCCTCTTGATTTTTTCTTCATTTTTAATTTTTTTTTAAGTTGTTTCTCCTTCTTCAATGCTTTTTTTTGCATCTTCATACTTTCTTTTCAATTCCTTTTTTTAATGTCTTCTTCTTGACGTGTTCTCTCGTTCAACTTCTTGTTTAGTTCCAACTGTTTTTGCTCCTCACAATACAGTCTATATCTTATATACGCTGTTCGAGCTAAATTCATTAATTCTTTAGTCAGAGGCACAAGATCTACTCTATTATTATACATATTTGTAAGAGCTGACTTTACTGTCAAATGTGCGTCTAGAGTTCTTTGAGACATTGCAGATCTTTCTGGTGTAAGGATATGTCCGGAACGTGAAAATCCTCTTTCTACGTCTGCGTTGCCATGAGAAAGAGATAACGCGGCTCTGACTAATATCTCCAAATTTGGGTACATTGGTTGTCCAGTCTCAAATGTTGATTTAAAAATCTTAACCCAATACGTTTCAATACGTATTTTATCAGGGTTGTCTTCGTAGGGCAATTGAACCAGGAGACGACATTCATTTATTAATTCAGACTCTTGTATTTCAATGGGAAGGGCTTTTGCAATTTTTATAAATTCCTTATAACAATCAGCGGCTCTGTGAGCATTGGGTCTCAAAATGCGCAGGTACTTCGCCAATGAGTTATCTACAGATGTCTTCTTTAATATGTGCTTGCATGCAGCAATATAGTGATTCCTCACTTTCATCAGGAACGTCAATCTGTCGCGTTCTTGGATTTGCGCTAAAGATTCTCTAATGGATTCTTCCAGAACAATGTCCGATAATTCTAAATAATACTTTTCCTGAAACGCGTCAATGGTTCTTGGTGCATTACTTTTGCAAACTCTGTTTATTATTTTATTGACGAGATGTTTTAATTCATCGTAGATCAAGTGAACAAGGGGTTCGTCCCGCTGAAAGAATCCTGTAAATTTTACAAAAAATTGTGCACTTGAAGCAACGAACATGACCTCAATTTTCGCCGTCTTTTGAGTTAAGAAATTGTGTATATTTTTGAAGTTAACAGATGTAGTCTTCTCTTTGTTTTTCTTTGGTAAGTGCTTCGTAAAATATTCAATTATTGCAGGCCACTGTTCTAAAATCCTTTCGGCGGCAGTGCCTAAAGTCAGCCATCGGGAAGAGACATGTTTTAAAAATTTGTGACCAGGTAATTTTACCTTTGCTTGGATATCTTCATACTCCTCCCAGCGAGATGGCCAGCCATCAAAAAAGTTGTGAATTTGATAAATGAAATCTGATACATTTTCGCCTAGCTCGCTCAAACCCTTTAAAAAAGCGTTATGCACAGTGTGTATATTGCATGTTCCTATATCTGCCAGTTTTGGTCTGTCCAATAATACCAAAGCCTCGTTCATTAATCTTGTGACGCCTTTATTCACATTGGGACCATCAGATCCTAGCATAAGAAGTCTTTTTCTGGAAAGCTCAGCATTGTCTAAAGCATCGTTCAGTTTGTTGAAAATATCTTGGGAGGTTGCTTTACCGATGAAAAAGGTTTCCAGGTGACTCGTAACTATCATCTCCTTTATTGGAGACCAGTATTTGATAGCGACTTGAAGTTCTTTTCTCGATGCAGCATTACACGTTTCGTCGTAACAAAGAGTGAAATAAGAATTTTTACAGTCGTATAACATCTCTTTTTTTAAATATGGCGCTATCGCATCGCAAATTAGATACTCGTATCGTGCCTTGGTTGTAGACATAGAAAAATCTTCTGGTACCGAATTCGGGAACATTGCCATGAAAAGCTCTTTTATTGAACTGCAGGATGGCTCTATAGAATAATCAGATGCTACCATCTTCATAGCCCATAAAATCTCAGCTCTGGTAGCCCCATCTTTAACACTATATAGTTGAACGGGTGCTCTACCGGGTGAACCAATCGTCGGGTCTTCAACGGGCCGAACACTTGCTAGATGTAATTGAGATGCAGCCAGCTTCACCTTTGACTGTTCAATATGTTTTTTTGATGATGCATGTTGCTCCAAAGCCTCAAATCCCCAAGCCACAGAAAACGTTTTCATGCACACACAACAAAAAACCTCATTGTCACCATCCCTTTTTCCCCATTCAGATATAAAGTGTCCATTTTTATCTTTTTTATTAAGCCAGTCCTCATTAAATTTACATTTCCCCATATTAGTTAGTTGGTTAGTAGCCACAAACAAATCACACAGCAGTCAAATTAAATCACATACAATGCAGGTTAAAAAGCTGAAGCTGTAACAAATATGCAAAGTTAAACATACAATTAAATAATAAAATATGTACACACATCAACACGGTCTAGGGATATTTCATACTCAATTAAATAACTCGAAAAGTACTGGCCGCATTGGAATCTTTTATACACCGATTTGTTTGTAATTTATCTCAGACTAATTCCAAATTCAAATTTTTGAAAATTCTTTTGTTTCGGTGGCATAAAAATGTCTTGATGTATAAGAGAGGGAATTTTCATTTGTGCTAAATTTAGAAAACAATACGAATTACGTTTAGTTACAGTTTTTTTTCATTTTAAACGAAAGATAAAGTTAAAATTGAGGTATTGTAGCCATGCAACGCCGAAATTTGACGAGGGCGGAGATGTTACGAGCTGTGGGAATGCTGGAAGCTGGATCTGTTCAGCGTAATGTTGCTGAGGCCATAGGGACCCATCAAAATGTAATTTCAAGATTGTGGACACGCTATCGTGCCACAGGTGAAGTAGCGGAGAGGCACCGGGGGCCAAGTCGCATCACTACCCCCAGACAAGACCGATTTTTGCAAATTACTGCGCGAGCACAACCAAATGCAACGGCGACTCAATTGGTCCAAAGGCTGCGAGTGGAACACCAAGTGCTTGTGAGTGACCAAACTGTAAGAAGGCTACTGCATGAAAGCAATCTACGCTCTCGTAGACCACTCCGGGTCCCACCTTTACGGAGAGGCAATCGTGGACGACGATTAGAATGGGTTCGGAACCACGTGGACTGGGGCCGTGACACACTGTTCACGGATGAATCCAGGTTCGGCTTCCATCCAGATTCACGAAGGACGCGTGTTTGGCGAGTTCCTGGACGATGGAGCCGTCTCCAGAACCCTCAGGAAGTTCACCCATACCAAGGAGGAACAATTATGGTTTGGGCAGGAATTCGTCTTGGAGGACGGACGGATCTCGTTTGGGTGCGGGGCAATATGACGGCAGAACGATACGTCCAACAGGTGCTGGGGCCCGTAATCTTGCCCCACAGAACACAAATGGGGCAAGATTTCCTGCTCATGCACGACAATGCCCGGGCACACACGGCGAGAACGGTGGCAGCTTGGTTACATACACATAATGTTAGGGCCTTAGACTGGCCTGCTCAATCGCCAGATCTAAATCCCATTGAGCATGCGTGGGATATGCTGCAAAGAAGAGCTCTGAAGGAAGTTCCTGAAAATCTGGCTACAGAAGATCAACTTTTTGCGCACCTCAGAAGGACATGGGACAATATTCCGCAGCAAGACATTGACAACCTTGTTCTGAGCATGCCGAATCGTTGCCGATGTGTTATGAACATCATGGGCGCTTTCTCAGACTACTAACTTCAAGTTTATAAACACAAATTAAATGATTTTTCTATTTTTTTCAGTTTTTACTCACAAATTAAAAGTTCATTCATATACGGTTTCCGTCTATGCTTCATTTTTTTCCATAAAATCCTGAAATTTTAATCTATACCTTAACCATTATTAAAATATGGTAGAATATTAAATAACGTATCTTTTAAATATATACATGTCGTATAAATAATTAACACATTGATAGTAATTCGTTTTTTTTTAAATATCCCTAGACCGTGTTGATGTGTGTATTTATTTCGAGAAAAAAAGTAGGATTGGACTTTTTTCCTCGAAATAATGATGCTACAATATTAAGTTGCCACAAGACATCATAATAGAGCATCAGCTGTTGCCCTCAAACCATCACTGGGCCCGGCTAAGAAAATTAGAAATGACTAGACATTTGTTTTTTGTTGACACAATCTAAAGGTATATTTAAAATGCTAATGTTAGGACGGGAAGACAGGGTTTTTTCTATGACCACCAACTCCAATCATCTCCCCTTTGGTCTCCTGGTGAAAGTAAGGAAGTTTGGTCGCGGTTGTGGGTGGCGAAAATGTGAAAAAGTGTTGCAACTGATGAAATGAATGGACTTGAAAGGTGAAACCCGAGCAACGCCGGGTTTGGCTGCTAGTAGGTATACTATAAGATATATATTTCTTAAGCAAAATCTAGAATGAAGAAGGTAGGCGTAAAAAGGAACGACACAGACAGGCAAAATTGTGTCAGTAAATAATTAATAAGGTTCCAAAAAAATATATGGAGCAATATATGTGTTGATCTCAAAAAACTGAAAAAACTGACCATTTTCTCAAAAAACTGACTTTTACTGACCATGCTAAAAAAAACTGACTTTTACTGATTTTACTGACTAGTTTCGACCCCTGTAATTGAATTTATTAATAGAATTTTCTGACATCTTAAAATTAATTTGTTGACATTTTGTAGTTTAATTAATTGAGTTTGAGATTTCGTTTTTACTTTCGTTTTTTTTTTATTTATTTTTATTATATTTATTGACATTTGTAATTTATTGTCAAAATCAAACATCAAAATCAAAGCATTTATTTCAAGTAAGCCAGTTACAGGGACTTTTGAATTGTCGAAACAAAGATGAAAATTAAATGTAGCTACAGTCCCAGTCACAAGACATAAAAACTGTAGTTGCCCATTCCCTAGCGTAGATCTCTATGGAGAAGAACGGGCAAGAAACTCCATGGACACTCTTTTAAATCACAATAATGTTACAAAATCTTGGTTACATCATTCATGTTGAGATGGTATATTATGTGAGAACAATGTAGCAAGATGAGCACGTTAACTGTCCACAGCAAAAACACAAACAAAAAAAAAAAAAACAAAAAAAAAAATTCATTCAAATAAGCCATGGCAACTAAGACAAGACGCATGGATCAGCACCATTCAACTCAACCATTTTGAAGGGAACTAAATGATCCGACACATGCGCCACCATCAGCGAGACATTTGAGTGAGCATGACATACTCTAAAACCGCCAGGGCACATTCAAGTCAAGAAAAGAGAAGCCAGCCAGTACAACCATCGAATCAGTCCAGGCGAAGATTTCTGTTGGCTCTGAAGAAAGTGTCTGAAGAAATTTCTCCATCAATTGTGATAGTAAAAGTGCACCTAGTAGCTCAAGCCTAGGTAACGTAATTGCTTTATTAATTGGCGAAACCTTTGTTTTTGCTGTTACTAGCTTCGATGTGCGCTTGCCTTTATAATCATTTGTTACAATGTAAATTGCGCATGCATAAGCCTTTTTCGAGGCGTCACAGAATGCATGTATTTGTATGTTTTTTTCGAATGTATGTATGTTTTTATGTATGTTCGAATATCAATTTAAAAATGTTGTCTCAACTAAAAAGTTTCCACACGTCGAAACCTGTCCGGTGATAGGAAGGTCCTGAGCGGAGCGAACCTGCGAGACCGAGTGGAGCGAACCGGCGTCCTCCGTAGCGTAACTCAGGGGCGACGACAAGCAAACTTTAGGGTAATGTTTTTTTAATAGGGTTTTTCAGGTATTGTTTTTTTTTTTTAATTACTTTTTAGAGTTTTTTAGGGGTTCTTAGGGTTTTCAAAATATTTAAAAGATTTTATAAAATTTACAAAATCTTTTAAGGACTTTAATGGATTTTCCAATTCGTTTAAGGATTCTTATGGATTCTCAAAATTTTATATGGGTAAGGATTACTTCTCAAGACTTCTTCTCTCTTATATTATATTATATAAAGCTCGATTACCACTAACTGACATAATTGTTCTCCCAGATGGTGGATGGGGAGGGGGGTATATTTTGACAGATTCGTAAACAAGAAACTCTCACGAGTATGGGAAAAGTGCCAAACCTCCCCTTTTCGCCCCCTTTCCTGCCCCTCCCCCTATCGTATCTCGGAAACTAAGTGACCCGTATTTTTTGTTTTTTACGGATCCCCTTTAGGCGGATCTCGGAAGTTGTAAGACGTGGAACATTTTTTTTTCAGATTCACTTTAAGGGGCAATGCGTTAGTCAAAATCATTTTTCAAAACTCACCCGCTCCCCCCCTTCATCACCCCTCTTCACCCCTTTTTTGTTACTGAAAAATCTTTTGATTCTTACTTAAAACTATTGAGGGGCGTTGAAATTTGTATATCCTACCCTCCCCTCCCCACCCTCCCCTAAAATTGAAAGTGCTGTAACTTCGTAACGGTTAGAGATAGCCATTAGGTGTTTAATCAAAAACTATAGTAGGCATCGAAACCTTGTCTGGTGGTAGGTAGGTCCTGATCGGAGTGAACCTGCGAGACCGAGTGGAGTCCGTAGCATAACGAAGGTTGAGTGGGTGAAGCGTAACTCAGGGGCGACGACAAGCAAACTTTAGGGTAATGTTTTTTTTTGTGTTTTAACGGATCTCCAATTCGTTACCAAGTCCTTAAAAGATTTTGTAAATTTTATAAAATCTTTTAAATATTTTGAAAACCCTTAAATAGTATAACTAGTATTTGCGTGTTGCGCGAGGTGCAAGCACCTCGCGTGCTTGTCCTAGTAGATGTTTCACTTTTAGAACCCTAAAATGTTGTAAAAATGTCAAACATAACCCTAAAAGAGTCTTTCACTTTTCAAAGTCTAGTGAAATGCCAAATAAAGCCAAACGGACCCGAAAGGTTTCCAATTGACTAAGCTCTTTTTCACCGAAAAGATAACAGTCTGATTATCTAAAAACAGCTGTTTAAAACACATTTTCATGTTTACCAAAGCAAATCAAGCGATTAAACACGCTAATCAACTGTTTTCTCTAACCCACCTCGGAGAGGTTGTTTAAAGTCCCGGTTAGTAGTTAATCGGTGTATTTTGACGTTTGTAAACTGCAAATAAAACAAATTTTAAGGTAACATCCAGATATTATTGTGAGAATTTAACATGCAGTCTGATTTGAATTATATTTTGGAAGAGGATGACGTTTTGGCCGAGTTTGTAAACCGTTGAAAGACTTTTGCGAACTCCTCGTTTGTATTCCACCAGACGACACTACTTCACACTAAACAAGTGACAATTACCTTTTCGTCATGCGTAAAATTAGCATTGCGCTTCTTATCCATTGTATTTAATTTAAAAACTATTACAAACGAAAATAAACAAAACATAAACAACAGATAATTTGATGGTTAGAGAACTGTCATCTCAGGTACAATCTTGAATTAAGCCTCCTCTACACATCTGCAGATGAGAACGAAAACCTTTGGATCTGTGCCATAAAACCGACAACAATCGGATTCGAGGCTGACGCGTCTGCGGACATTAAATACCAACAACCGATGCACAAATTACCCCTTCTATGCGCCGGCAGACGCATCCGAAGACGACGTAGTGCAGATGCATCTGCCGACGTGTAGAGGAGGCTTTATTATATAGTGTATTATCTATGGGTATAACGCAACCATTTTAAGATGTTTCGCATTTGTACGGTTTTTACGTGTTAAGTTACCTACCTTATTTGACTGTATTATAACCATTCGGTCTTTCATTCCTAAAACGCTCGTTTACATAACCGAGTTTAAACTCGTTTAAAATTCCTACGTCATGTTTAAACAACTGTTTACGTTTACCGGGCCGATTACGAAACAGTCGGCTATTTTACTGTTGGTGAACATGGCCCTTAATCATTCCAAATCAGCACCTGCAAATCACTCGTAAACGAAATCTATAATCTAATTTTTTAATAAAATTAAAGTCCGCCATCTTGGATTAAAAAAACGGATGTTTTATTCTAAATCAGCACCCCCAAAATCAGAAAGAAATTCGATTTCGATTTTTCGAATCTTTGAGAGTGGCTTGAGAGACGCCACGGCGTCCTCACCTTCCGCCTGACGCAGGTCCTCACCGGACACGGTTGTTTCGGGAGGTTCCTGCACCGAATCGGGCGGGAGGAAACGCCCGGGTGTTTCCATTGCGTGGATTGACCGGAGGACACGGTAGAGCACACGGTGGAGGTGTGCCCCACGTGGGCGGAGCACCGCCGTGTCCTCGAAGTGGCGATTGGCGGCGGCGACCTCTCGCGTCCGGCCCTGGTGCAAGCCACGGTCCGGAGCGAGACGGAATGGGACGCCGTCACCTCCTTCTGCGAAGCAGTAATGCTAGAGAAGGAGGTGGCGGAACGTGAGAGTGAGAGAACCTCACAGCGTCCCGGCCGCCGCGGGAGACGCCCCGGGCGTCGGGCGCCACCACGTGGCCCCCGGCCACCGTAGGCGCGGGCCTGTGGACGGTGGGCTATGGGCTAGCTCGCCGTCCGTCCGTCTTATGACGACAGGCCGTGTCAACGGCGCATTCGTGTTCCACGCGCGCCTCATAGAGAGTCAGCAATAGGAAGGGGTCCGCAAGGACCGATGCCTGCCGGGGTTGCGGGACTGTTCGAGTGTTCGACTGTTCGTTTTAGTCAGTAAAAGTCTGACACTCCCTCCTGCTCCGCCCAGAGCGGGAGAAGTCATTTGATGATTTCCCATCCGAAAAAAAAAAAAAAAAAGACGACAAGCAAAATTTAGGGTAGTGTTTTTTTTAATGGGAAAAGGTCTGAAAGTTTTTAAATAAGGTTTTAGATTGTTTTAGGGGATCTTAAAGGTTCTTACACTGCTTCATACTGATTTAGGGGTTCCTAAGGGTTTTTGTACTGCTGTGGATTCTCTTGCTATGGATAATGGATTCTTAACATTTTAAAGACTATCTACTTCTCAAATGGAGGACTTGATTTTATCAACAAGTTTTGAAATGGGTATTTTTATTTGGGCAAAAATGTCTCAAAGAGGGGACTTACCGCCACTATTGTGGCGTGCCCTTTGTCGGGCGACGACAAAGGGCACGAGTTGAGTTACGCTTCACCCACTCAGCTTTCGTTACGCTACGGAGGTCGCCGGCTCGCTTCGCTCGCCACCTCCCGCTTCGCTCCACTCAGGACCTACCTACCACCGGAAGGCTATCGAGACCTTATCCCTACGCTACGGGGGCTCGCTTCGGTCGTCTTTCGCTTTACGGGTACCACAACCGGATAGGTTTCAACACCTATAATATTTGATTAAATACCAAATGGCTATCTCTAACCGTTATTAAGTTACAGCCCTTTCAATTTTAGGGGAGGTTGTGGAGGGAAGGATACAAATTTCAACGCCCCTCAATAGTTTTAGGTAAAAATCAAAAGAGTTTTCAGTAGTAGTAAGTCATTAGTAAAAAAAGAGGTGAAGAGGGTGGTGGTGAATGGCGGAGAGGGGGAGTTTTGAAAAATGATTTTGACTAACGCATTGCCCTTTAAATGAATCTGAAAAAGATTCATTTAAAGGGCAATGCGTCAAGGCAAGGGCAATCTCTAAAATAATCCGTTACGTTAGTGAGTGAGTGGTAATAAACCGGAAATGGCACGGCCGCCATCTTGAATTTCTAAAATGTCAAATTTTTTCATAAGTAACCAGGATACAAGCTACCTGTCCGTGAAAACACGGTGTCTGTGAGTTGACTTTGGTAGAACAAAAGAATTCGCCAAAGTCGGGTCTGACCTGAAAATTCAAGCCCCAATTGCTCTCGGGGTTGCCAGCTGAGAGTGATGAAAATGGTCAAAAGTCATTTTGGGCACCCGAATCTTGGTGGTTACGCAAAATTTCCATTTAAAATGTCGTCCGTTCTACTTTTCACTTTTCGGGGAAAATCTGGGAAAATTACCTCAAAAGTAGTGAGAATTTTTGCACCAGGCAACACTCCTCTACGAAACACACAACTGGTTCATACAACACAATCCAGTCGGGGGATGCCAGCTATCCCATTTATCGTGTCAAAAATTGGGATTTTTCGTCATTTTTACAAGATGGCCACCACACTGTCCGCCATCTTGTTTTTGTAGGATAAAAGAAACGAGGAGATAATAACTTGTTGTAAATATATTCAGGAGATCATTTTATATAAGAAAAGCACACAAAGAAGTGACAAGGAATCACAGCTGACCAAAGTACTACAGAACATACTTTTCTTAAATTCAAATTTACACCATAGACACATATACAGAAAGTTTGTATATCTAATACACCCTCATAAATTTTAATTTAAAAACACTAAAATATATCCAAATCAATAATCTTTAACACCTAAACCAGTAATGCACTTGTAGTGCTTGACACTACACAATGGTTTAGTGAGAACGTCAGCTATCATGGATTCAGTGGGTACATGTCTCAGTTTGATGTCTTTGTTATCTCGTAGCACTTCCCTAATATAATGATGCTTTATATCAATATGTTTACTGCGTGCGTGAAACATTGGGTCTTGAGCCAAACATATTGCTCCTTGATTATCGGCATGAACAACTACTCGAGTGTACCTCACAATTCCTAGCTCCCTCTTAAGACTATTCAAATAAACTGCTTCTTTCATACATTCAGATAGACTTACGTATTCAGCCTCACAAGTCGATGTAGCCACGCTACGTTGTTTCCTTGATTGCCACGATATACTCGCACCACCTAAAATGAAAGCATATCCAGAATATGATCGCCTATCTACCACACAATTAGCCCAATCAGCATCCGAAAACCCTTAAACACAATAACCAGTTCTCTTGTATACAAGACTGTGTCGCATTGTCCCTTTAAGGTAACGTAATAAACGTTTCGCTGATTTCCAGTCGCATATTTCCGGTTTCGTTAATTTTTGGCTTAGTTTACTCACCGCATTTGCAATATCGGGCCTAGTTGCGTTGCTCAGATAATTTAAGCAACCTATTTGTTCTCGATAAGGCCATATTTCGTCATTTTCTGAATCACAATTTTCTTCGGTTTTTACTTTCGAATTAATTTCCTTAAATGTTGCACATTTATTACATTTTTCCATATTAAATTGTTTTTATAATTTTTTAATGTAATTTTCTTGTGACAATATAATGACATTGTCATTTCTTATAGTGTCTATTCCTAAAATATATTTCGCCTGACCATAATCTTTCAAGTCGAACTCCTTTGACAGCTCATTTTTAAAATCGATGATTAAACCTCTTTCTTGGCTCCCAATTAAAATATCGTCGACATATATTAATACAAGTATGAAAGTATTCCCATGTTGCTTAAAATAAAGGCATGGTTCGTTCAGACTCTGCTTCAATCCCATTTCAGTGAGTTTCTTGTTCAGCCTGAGATTCCATTGACGTCCAGCTTGCTTCAAACCATACAATGATTTCCGCAATAAGCATGAATCGCAACCATTATCCAATTTACTAAGCATGTCCTGCGCGTGCTTTCTAACGATAGAATCTTCTCCCTCACGATTCATAAGCTTAATTAAACTCTCTCTTAATAGTTCTGGAATTTCCATGTAAATATCTTCATTTATTGAACCATTTAAGTAAGCAGTATTAATATCTAATTGGTGAATTTCCAAGTCCAATTCAACAGCGAGAGCCATTAATAATCTGACGGTGTCCAGTCTAGCTACAGGCGCAAACGTTTTCTCGTAATCAACCCCATATCGCTGGCTAAAACCTTGAGCCACAAGCCTAGCTTTCTTCTTAAAAGTCTTGTCGACATTCTGTTTTGTCGTTAAAACGTAACGACAACCAATGATGTTTCTGTTTTTCGGTCTTCTAACGATATCCCATGTCCCTTTTTGAACTAGACTCCTAATTTCAGATAGTATAGCTTCCTCCCACTCTGGTTTATCATCACATTTCAGAGCATTTTTCAAACTCATTTCAGCTGAACCAACAAAATCTGCAGCATCATTTGAATCAGTAAAATTTATTGGTTGTTCAACTTCGGTCATTCGATAGATTTTCCTTGGACGGCCTGCACTACCTGTACGTAATAATTTGGGTCTACCAGGAGCTCTTTTTATCATCCTTTGTTGATCAATTTGTCCACGCGTTCCAAGCGTTCTTGATTCTACTAGATGATGATCAATATTTGAAGGATTTGTCTCAGCATTCTGTTCGCATCCTCTCGATTCTACAGAGTATTCTTGACATTCGCTCCAAATCTCATCGTCTACTTGTTCTATTTGATGATCATGTTCTTCCGGTGGAGTACACTTTGAAAATTCGATTTCAATGACCTCTTTATCCGTATCTTCTTTAACATTCGACGATCCTGGCTCTTGTGTCGAGATCTCGTGACATGAATAATCATTTTCGTGAAATCTCACGTCTCTTGCAACCATGAATTTTCTTCGCTCTGGAATCCATACTCTATATCCTCTCGCATTCTTTGGATATCCAACAAAGATACCAGAAATTCCTCTTGCTGTGAACTTATCCTTATTTGGGTCTTTATTTAAAATATGTACCTTGGTTCCAAATTTTCGAAGGTAATAAATCTTCACTGGTTTCTCTAGCCATCTTTCATAAGGAATATCACCATGTAGACTGCTTGTAGGACAACGATTCCTGATATAACACGCGGTATCCACTGCATCTGCCCAAAAACCTGTGGAAAGATCTGAACCTAGCAACATACACCTAGCCATTTCTACTAGAGTCCGATTCATTCGCTCAGATATTCCATTTTGTTGCGGTGTCCGAGCAACTGTCAGTCTTCGCATTATTCCAGCTTGTTTCAAATATTCGTCGAACTCAGCGTTACAATATTCACCTCCATTGTCGCTTTGAAGATATTTAATTTTTAATCCGGTAAGATTCTCAACTTGACTTTTGTACACCTTGAAAGCTTCTAAAGCTTTACTTTTCGTACTTAGAAAATATACCTCACACCAACGTGTACAATCATCAATAAAAGTAATAAAATATTTCGCACCTCTTACAGACTCACATCTCATCGGACCTACAATGTCAGAATGAATTATTTTAAGTTTTTCAGCGCAAGGACTCCCGGAATTAGAAAAAGGTAACGCGGTCATTTTTCCTTTAGCACATATATCGCAATCAAGTAAGCTCTGTACTTTGGTTGTGTCATTTTTGAAACCCAATTTAGTTAAAAGTTTATCGACATCCTTACCATTTAAATGTCCTAAGCGTTCATGCCAACTACGTATGTCGACATTTGCATTACTTAAACTAAATAAATATTCAGACCTATTTAAACAATACAAGTTCCCTTTGCGATGGGCACTCAATTTAATGTTGCCGTTTTTGTCAATCACATTTGCTACACTGTGTTTAAATGTGACATCACAACCATCGTTGGTTAACTTGGCTACAGATATTAAATTTGTTCTTAGGTTCGGAACATAAAGTGTATCGCGTAATTCAATTGCGGTCTTCGAGTTTTTGTTACATGCCGACAACCTTACAGTACCCTTACCTTTTACTTCAGTACTTACATGCGTAGCTAAATTAAGTTCTCCGGTAATAATAGTTAAAGTGTCCCTGAACATACTCGCATCATTACAAAGGTGAGACGTGCACCCACTGTCAAAAATCCAGTCATCTTTTTGTGCATTTACAGCATTACATACTTCTAAATCTGAAACATTAAAAGTAATTAGTGCTTCGTCCACGTCCACATGATGTGCTACTGCCACATCCTTTTGTACCTTCTTTTTGTTCGGACATTCTGATGCTTTATGTCCATGTTCGTGACATTTAAAACATTTATATTTAAATCCTTCTCTACTGGTAGTTGGGTTAGTTTTGTTTCCAACTTTTGCGCTTTTATTTAATTTCTTAAAACCATTTTTCACATATGTATGCATGACGCCTTCATTTTGAGATCTATTTATCTCTCTGGATTCGTGCTCTTCTAATATTTTAATCTTCAATGCCTCTGGCTTCGGCAACTCGTCTCTCGACTCAATGGCACATCTAAAGCTTTCAAATTTTTCAGGTAAACTATATAATAACATTATAGACAGCAAGTCGTCGTTAATATGTATACTCATTTCTGCCAGTTTATCAACAGCGTCGAAAAATCTATTTAAATGATCTCGTACATCACCTGTTTCCGACATTTTGTGTAACATAGATATCCTTTCGAAGCATAAATAGACTCCAATTTTAGCCAAACTTCTCTAGAAGTGATACAGCCCCTAATATGTCGAAGTTCAGAACCACACATTGACAAAATTAAATCCGCTTTGGCTTTTTCATCCTCTGCTTCCCAATTCTTAGCTTCTCCTATTTCTGACGGTTTCGGTAGTTTACCACTAGTAAATTTCCATCCATCATTTTTAATTAGGATCGCTTGGACCTGGATTCTCCAGCTGTCATAATTTTCCTTGTTCAGGGGCTCGATCCTAAATAAACTGCTCATCGTCGCTCCTTTTTCACAAATAATTACTTAACTGGATAAAATTTTCTCTCCTGACGTACCTCTCCAGACTTTTCACTGGATCTTCGTTATTCTTATCCCTCTTTCGATCTCGGCGATTGGGTGTCTAGATGACTGGGTGTCTGGATTACTGGGTGTCTGGGCCCATAACCAATGGAGGATAAAACAAAACGAGGAGATAATATCTTGTTGTAAATATATTCAGGAGATCATTTTATATAAGAAAAGCACACAAAGAAGTGACAAGGAATCACAGCTGACCAAAGTACTACAGAACATACTTTTCTTAAATTCAAATTTACACCATAGACACATATACAGAAAGTTTGTATATCTAATAGTTTTTCTAAAAAGTCATAATTTTCCTGAAATTTTAAGGATATAGGCTACCGACCGGTGTACTTGGTGTTGCCAACTTTTGAGTGTGGTAGAACAAAAGAACTCGCCAAAGTCGGGTCTGACCCGAAAATTCAAGCCCCAATGGCTCTCGGGGTTGCCAGCTGAAAGTGATGAAAATGGTCAAATGTCATTTGAGAGACCCAATGTAGCCGGCTAGTCAAAGTCTCCATTCAGAATATCGTTATATCTACTTTTGATATTTTTGGGGGAAATCTGGGAAAATTACCCCAAAAGTGGAGAGAATTTTTGCACCAGGCAATACTCCTCGACAAAACACAACCAGTTCGTACAACACAATCCAGTCGGGCGATGCCAGTTCTCCCATTTATCGTGTCGAAAATTGGGATTTTTCGTCAGTTTTACAAGATGGCCGCCACACTGTCTGCCAGCATATTTTTCTGAAGTCATAATTTTCCTGAAATTTCAAGGATATAGGCTACCGACCGGTGTACTTGGTGTTGCCAACTTTTGAGTTTGGTAGAACAAAAGAACTCGCCAAAGTCGGGTCTGACCCGAAAATTCAAGCCCCAATGGCTCTCGGGGTTGCCAGCTGAGAGTGATGAAAATGGTCAAATGTCATTCGGAGGACCCCAATGTTGCCGGCTGGTCAAAGTATCTATTAAAAATATTGTTTTTTCTACTTTTCATATTTTTGGGGAAAATCTGGGAAATTACCCTAGAAATGGGGATTTTTTTGCACCAGGCAACACTCCTTAACAAAACACACAACCGGTTTATAAAACACAATCCAGTCGGGAGATGCCAGCTCTCCCATTTATCGTGTCGAAAATTGGGATTTTTCGTCATTTTTACAAGATGGTCACCACACTGTCCGCCATCTTGTTTTTCTGAAAAGTCATAATTTTCCTGAAATCTCAACGATATAGGCTACCGATCGGTTTACTTGGTGTTGCCATCTTTTGAGTTTAGTAGAACAAAAGAACTCGCCAAAGTCAAAAAGTCCCAAAAATTAAAATATTCAATATTTTTTAGGCTTGCCAACTAAAACGAACCAAAATGGTCAATTGTCATTTGGGGGACCCCAATGTTGCCAGCCGGTCAAAGTCTCTATTCAAAATGTCCTTATTTCTACTTTTCATGTTTTTGGGGAAAATCTGGGAAAATACCCTAAAAATGGGGAAATTTTTTAACAACCGCTCGGTACAACTCGAACCCATCGGATGTTGCCAACTACCCGAAAAAAGGATTTGAAAAAAGTCGAAAATTCAAACATTTTACAAGATGGCCGCCATACTGTTCGCCATTTTGTTTTTCTGAAAAGTCTCAAGGATATAGGCCACCGACTGGTGTTCTTGGTGTTGCCAACTTTTGAAATCGGTAAAACAAAACAATTTGTCAAAGTTTAGTGCAAAAAGTCGAAGATTTCAAAACGTCCCAGCGCAGCCGCCATCTTGTTTTTTTTACTTTTTTTTTTAAACCATTCTAGATTTTGTATGGGACCTACGAGTCAAAACTTGTCCAAGTCTTTTCCCCACCGAAACCGGAAATGGACGCGGCCGCCATCTTGGCTTGAATCTCCTCTATAATTTTCCTCTACTCACTCTATGGTTTTATACATTATTGCAAAACATACCCCTAACCCATCTCTCACCCATTCCATAATCGAAATCTCAATCAGTGAGTGAGTGGCTTTGTAGTTTTATATAATATAAATAAATAATTCGCACTGCGGCAAGCGTCAGCACTTTTTCATAGTACACACATCAAAAATGTCTAGGGATCAAGCATTTTTATGCGGATTTCTTGAGATTGAGATGTGGCTTTGTAATAAATTTATGATTTTATAAATTTATATGGATCCTTTTTGGTGCATTTCATAATTTGAATCAGGAACTCTCAATCAAATTCGAGTAAAAGATGAAAATAAGCTGTCAATATTTTCCCTATAAAAACATACAACGCATTGAAGACATTATTAGTGCTACTGTTTCCCTACTACTGATTAAAACCAACGTTATTATGGAGCGGCGACGTCATTTAAGCAGGGAAGAAATGCTCAGAGCCGTGGGAATGATAGAAGCTGGTTCCCGGCAACGTACTGTAGCTTTAGCTCTGAATACAAGTCAGAGTGTTATCAGTCGACTTTGGACACGTTACCGAAGCACTGGTACCGTGGCTGAGCGCCATGGAGGACGGTATCGCTGCACCACACGGAGACAAGACCGATACATTCAAATCTTAACTCGAAGAGCTCCAACAATAACCGCCATGATGTTAGCCGTGAGGCTTCATCACTCTTCAGGGAACTTAATTAGCGACCAAACAGTCAGAAACCGCTTGCATGAAGTGAACCTTCATTCCCGAAGACCGCTACGGGTACCACCTATAGCAATGCACAATCGTAGGATTCGATATCAATGGGCTCTTGAACACAGAAATTGGGCAGAAGAACAATGGCGTTTCGTGTGCTTTTCTGATGAGTCTCGTTTTGGTATGAGACCGGATACAAGACGTATACGACACTGGAGAACCCCTGGACGCCAACAGCGATTAAAATCCTGCCAGGAAGTCCATCCTTATAGTGGTGGAACCATCATGGTATGGGCGGGTATTTGGATCGGCGGAAGAACTGAGTTGATTTGGATCAGAGGCAACCTCAACGCTCAAATTTATGCTGAGACGATTGTATCAGACGTCATCGTTCCTCTACAAGTGCAAATCGGTCCCTTATTTCAGTTAATGCATGATAATGCACGACCGCACACCGCAAGAGTTGTAAGACAGACTCTCGCCGCAGCTAACATCAATGTCCTGCCCTGGCCTGCTCAGTCGCCAGACTTGAACCCGATTGAGCATGCATGGGATATGCTACAGAGAAGAGCTCTGCCGAATATGGAGGGTATCCAGTCGCAAGAAGACCTTTTTTTGTTGTTGCAACGAACATGGGCGGCCATTCCACAGCGTGATTTGGATGAACTCATTTTGAGTATGCCAAACCGATGTTCTTGTGTTGTTAGTGTTCGCGGTAGAAACACGGATTATTAATTGTTTAAGTTATCCAATAAAATTTTAAAGAAAACTGTTATTTCAGTCTTTTTTTCGAACTTTAATGTTAGTGGTTCAAATGTCAAAAATCCCTTTATTAGGAAAATGGCAAATTTCTTTATTAATGCAAAGGTGACTTGGTTTATCGTTACTGTGACAAACGAAAACACTTTATTTGATGAATCCTTAAAGAAAATTTTAATTAATATCAATCAGGAGAAAAGTTATTGCAAAAATATATGTTGATCCCTAGATACTTTTGATGTGTGTATATATATTGTAACTGTAGCATCAGTTCGACGGTAGACGGCAAACCGATCGCGCGCGTACACCTATCGCTACAGTGCCGCCGGCTCTCGGACACCGTTTCTCAAACTACTAAATCAGTTTTCTCTAAAATGTTCAAATGCAAATGTTGCGGGGATGAATCCGTGGACGGCGTAACTTGCTCCGTATGTGAAGGGCAATTTGACTTTCCTTGCTCGGGTATATCGGAGCGCGGGTAGGCTTGGTGAACGCAAACTTACATGGAAATGTGCCAGCTGCAAAGCACCAGCGTTAGCGAGTCCCGGTATCAAAGTCACATCACCAGTTCCAGCGGACTACGAGACCATTCTACTGGAGTTGAAGCGGATGTCGGCCCAAATGGAGTTGCTGCCAGCGTTAGTTGAGACTGTGAAGGCCATCCAGAGCGAGCTCGAGGATTTGAAGACCATAAGGGCTGAGTTCTCAGAAGTGAAGCACTCCTTTGAGTTTGTCTGTGATGAAATCAAAGCGTTGTCTGGTAGGGTCTCAACACTGGAGAAAGAAGCCGAGTCGATGAAAAAGACCAAAGAAGAGATACTCTCCTTACAAGATCGTATACTTAAGCTAGAGGAGCAGCAACGAGAGAATGAGCAAAGATCCCGTATAAATAACATCGAGATTAAGGGTGTGCCCATGTCAAGCGGCGAAGACCTGTTCACTGTAGTTGCCAAGATCGGTGAAACCATCAATTGCCCCATCTCTAGGGAGCAGATTAACTATATAGCAAGGGTGCCAACGCGTAACGACAAACAAAATAAAAATATCATTTGTTCCGTGCACAATTCTTACAAGAAAAATGATTTTGTGGCTGCCGCAAGAAAACACAAAAACCTAAACACTGGTAATCTGGGGCTTCGAGGAGACAGCAAGATCTATGTAAACGACCATCTTACACTTGAAAACAAAATACTCCTTAACAAAACTAAAGCACTAGCCAAAGAGCGTGGATTTGAATTTGTGTGGGTTACTAGTTGCAAAGTATTCTTACGTAAAAATGTCAACTCTCCTAAGCATCACATCAAGGCAGAGCGTGATATCAAAAAGTTTTTATGTTAACACTGTCGTTGAGGCTTCCTGGTATCTTGTTTACTTACATCGATTCGCTAAGTTTGAGTAACACAGGTAACTGTTTTTTGTCCGCATTCCTTTCTCGCCTGCCTTTTGTTCGCTGCTCGTTAAGTGACAACCGGTTTGTAAAATTTTGCTATTATGATTATATGCTTTATTTTCTGTGTGTTACCGTTGCGTTTTGCTATTTGGTCGACACTTGTTTATCTACTATTTATTTAAACTTATATCTTTACGCCGGTTTTTGTTGCAAATCTGTTTATGTGACTAATTACTGTTTGAATGTGCTTTACATACCTTTATCTAGTCAATTAAATAATAAACCTTTCAGAGATTATTATGGCGCCTATTAGTATTTACTATCAGAACGTACGGGGACTACGGACAAAGACAGCTGTTTTCTTTAGAAGTGTGTGCAGTTATGGTTATGATGTTATTTGTTTGACTGAGACGTGGCTGACGGATGGCATATGTGACTCGGAATTGTTTGATGACCGGTATCTTGTGTGGAGACGTGACCGGGACTACACTCATACTGGCCAAATGAGGGGAGGAGGGGTTTTAATTGCAGTTAAACGTGAACTTGCCGCTGACACCTGCAGAGAATGGTGCTCGTCCGCGGAGGATTTGTGGGTTACGTTGACGTTGCATCATAAAAAACCCAGAGTAGTTTATAAAATGCACATTTGTGTTGTATATGTTTGTTGTCAAAATCAAGGAAATTCTTTAGCGGCGCAACTGGGTAACTTCTCGGACAACGTACTTGAAATTACCCTCAATCGTCCGTCCGATAAGTTTGTTGTCTTGGGAGATTTCAACCAGCCCAATATTGTATGGCAGTGGGCTGGCGTTGGTCAATCATTATACCCTTCAAATGTTCATGGCAATGTTCAGACTGGTTTAATAGATAATCTTAATACGAGGAATTTAATGCAGTACAATAGTTACTCGAACATCAATGGTAGAATCCTCGATTTGGTTTTTTCTAATGATGAAGTTATCGTCAACTGCTGTGATGATCCACTAGTGCCTGAGGATCCTCACCACAGAGCCTTATGTGTTACCGCGGAATTCGTTGAACTGCATCGACTGCCAGGTCGGTCCTACGTAAAATTTTTATATAAGTCTGCCGATTACGAAAATATAAAAAGCGAATTAAATCATATAGACTGGCAGTCGGAGTTTAGTAGGAGGTCGATGGAAGAAGCGGTAACTTACTTTTATAGTATATTATGGAGGCTACATGTCACGTATATACCGACGAAAACTGTCGTCCCTAAATCAAAATACCCTCCCTGGTACAAAAGTCCGTTGATAAAAATATTAAAGGAAAAAGCTAAATTTCACACTAAATTCTAGGAGTACGGGAACCTTTCTGACCATCAATCATTCATTATCCTCCGTCAACGGGCTAAAGACCTGGAGGGCGATTTGTTTGACAACTACATAGCTAAAGTGGAATCAGACATTCGTGACAATCCACGGGCCTTTTGGAGGTACGTCAAGTCCAAGCAAAAATCTTGTTCTTACCCCTCCGTGATGCAATTTGGCCAGGTAACGTCCACTGATGGTGACGTAATTTGTAATATGTTCGGTGATTGTTTTTATGCCAACTTCGTGGATAATACTAGTGATACCAGCAGTCAATCTTCGGCTTGTATTACGGCCGAAGAACGGACCGACAACACGCAAGATGTAAGTAAAGTGGAAATAAGGCTAAGTGAGGTTTGTAGGCTGCTAAAACAAGTTGATCTAAGCAAGTCTGCGGGTCCAGATGACGTCCCATGAGAACGTCCCATCAGGGGTTCCCCAAGGATCCTTGCTGGGGCCACTGTTGTTCAATCAACGACATCTCTTCTTCATTCCGGTATTCAAAATTGTTACTATACGCTGACGACATGAAGATAATGAGACAAATTAATACCCTGGCGGATGCTCATCTATTACAGGCGGACCTTAATAGTTTTCAAGCCTATTGTCTTAATAATAAGTTGGATTTGAATGTCTCCAAGTGTTATGTTTGCTCCTTTACACGGAAACCTATTCAGATCGTCCATAACTACACGCTTTTTGATACTGCACTAAATAGGGTCAACACTATCAGGGACCTGGGAGTTACCTTTGACGCTAAGCTTCTATTTGATGCGCACATAGACAATATAGTTAAGAAAGCATCAAAAGCGCTTGGTTTCATTCTCCGGGTGTCCTCGGAGTTCAAAAACATTAAGACTATTAAAATATTATACTGTTCCTTTGTCCGTAGTCATTTGGAGTATGCTTCTCAGGTCTGGAACCCTAATTATAATGTCTACATAAATCGTGTTGAGAGTATACAGAAAAGGTTTCTAAGGCACATTCAATATCGGTCTAAAACGTTTTCAACGAATTATACCTACCGTTGCAAAAAATTTCACATCCTTCCGCTATACGAAAGGCGAAAAATATCAGATCTTGTGTTTCTTTTTAAGATCGCCAATGGAACAACTGGTGTTACCGAGTTGCTGCACAAAATCGGGCTGCGAGTGCCGTCTGTGCTCTTACGTAGACCTCATTTATTACACACCCCAGTGGTAGCCACAACGTACAGACGAAACTCGTACATTGTGAGAGCGAGTCGTATGTACAACGCAACCTGCCGGGAAGCTGAGATCGACATTTTCAATACTGGTACCGCTAAATTGAAGAAAATTTTATCTAATAGCTTCTTCGAGCGAATTTAGTAACTGTTTTTTGTGGTGTTATATACATTTATAGTCTTATCTTTTGTGATGTCATATTATTTATATACTTACTACATGTGGAAACTTGTAATTGGCCATATTTTGTCTAAACTACTACTCACTATCTGTTTAGCTGTAAGTTTTCCCAAAAATGAAATAAATAAATAAATAAATAAATTATGTATCACTGCACTTTATCATTTCTATAAATAAGTATCAATTAAATATTTAGCACAGGAAGTTGTGTCGTTATCATTTATTATGCGATCTTCTGCCAACATCCATATCAGCAGTCACATATCATTTATCATCCAAGTTTAGGCATGATCAAAAACCCCTACAATGGTTATAATTATACGTAATCGAAATTTCTACAATAAAAAAAAATTAGTTGCTATTTCTTCATGAATCATAGCTACCCTATTTTTTTGTTTTTCACTAGCCTATGTTACCACAAGGAGGAAGGTTGGGGTAACACAAGGATTCTAAGTCGCAGGACACACAGAAAAGACGTACGACTCAGACGGGGCGCAGACATATGTCTCTTTCGCGTCTCTTTCATACAAAATGTATAGAAGCGTCGTGACGCAAAACATACAGAAAAGGCAGGGCGCGGTCACGACGCTTGCCCGTCTGCGCCCTGTTGTAAAACAGATAGAAAGGACAGGGCACGGGCGCAAGCGGACGAGGGGAGGGCGACAACGGGGGTGCGGCGGGGCGGGGCACGGGTGCCGGGAATCGCGCGGCGCGCGCGTCTCTCGTCGCGCCCAGGCGGCACGCCCGTGTTTCGTCTTTTCTATATGTTTTAAAATGTCGCGACGGCGCCCCGTCTGCGCCCTGTCCACGCCCCGTCCTCGTCTTACGTCTTTTCTGTGTGTCCAGCGCTTTACGATACACATACATCGGAATCGGTTGAGGCGTTTAGAAGTTCTGGTGAAATAAAGAAACACACAAACATACACGAACCCTGAAAACGTAACACTCTTTTTTTTGGGCAGTCGTGTAAAAAGAAAATAAAAACAACATGATTCGGTTCACAAAAAGAAAATCCTTATGTTGCTCTGTGCCCCGAGACCAGCTGGCTTGTTATAAATCGTGGCGAATATGTGTAGATCTAATGCAGCTTCAACAGGTCAGTAATGTTCGGGATTGTTCGAGGTGGGGTTGATCGCCACGCTCGCCACGAAATTTTTCATTATTTTGTTTTGTTTACCCGCGTCTATTATTGATGTTTCACATCAAAAAAATAAGGAGTCCTTACAAAAAGCATTAAATAAAAAACTAAAATTTAACAACCCCCGACACAAAAAAAATATAAACGTGAAACCTATAAAAAGAAAAAAATTACTTTAAAATTATGACCCTACGTGTCGGGGGTTATTTTTTTGCTCAATACAGATGAATAGAAGAAGACACGGTGCGTCAACCTCAAATAAATTGGGATAAGGGCTGGCGAATGATGACCATCTAGATAATTTGGCTTACCTGTGGTCTATTTTATCTACGAGCAGTAAGTAACTCGATTGCGCTACTCCGGTCATCCACACCACCCAGCAGATTACTAACATAGCCTGAATCTGGAACCTCCCGGAATCGCCAACCTCCTTATTGATTACAGTATCCAAATCTGTTTTGGTAAAGGGTTCAGCTCCTTTGGCTGGGGTACCAGCTGGCGCCTTCGCCGGCTCAGCTTTTGGGTTCGACATACTTCTTCCCGGTCACAAGACACCGGCTACTGCGACTGCAATATCGTACCATCACAATAAATAACCGGCCAAGAGCAAGTCGGACTCGCGCACCGAGGGTTCCGTACAAACTTTTTAAAGGACATACTTAACTTTGTTCGACTCTTAGAGACTTGGTAATTGTAAAATCGCTTTTTTTGTTACTATACTACATATTTACGGTTCTCAGATTTTTCCCTTTACATGTGCTGTAAGACTTTGCTTTTTGCCAAATTTCGTGATTCTAGGTCAACAGGAACTACCATATAGGTTTTCGAACCAAAACCTATAGGGTTCTTCTGGTTGATTTAGAATTGTTAATTTTGGTTAAAAGCAAGATCTTACAGCACAAGGAACAATCCGAAAAATAAAAAAGTTGAAAATTAAGGTAAATTTTGGTACTTACAAGTTTTCGCGAAAATCTAAATTTGCCCATATTTTTTTATTGTGTTTACTCAAGACCTTGATTTTTTTATACATCTAATAGGGAGTAATAGACCTCAGTATCTGGTATAAATTTCAACTTGCTAGGTCCACCTTCGGTTGACCTAGCAACCTTCGGTTCCTGAGAAAATCGGTGGTGACAGACAGACAGACGGACAAGGAAGTGATCTTATAAGGGTTCCTTTTTTACCTTTTGAGGTACGGAACCCTAAAGATGAATTTTACTACCTCAGATCACGGTAACTTAATATATTTTATCCTATGATAGACGTGTAAGGCTGCCACCAGACGGACTGCATCGCAGCAACCGCGCGGAGTCGATATATACAACTGCATGCAGTTATACGTTTGACTTCGTTCAGTCATGATATCAACTTCACGCGGTCGGCTACAGGGATGGGAACTTTTTTCAGGAATACTTAATATCAAAAAAAAATACTTATTTTATATTATGACAATTTGGACGTAACGCAAACTCGCGGTGATTATTGAAATATGCAGAAAAATTAAGAAAAATCATTATTATATAATATATGAGTATAGATAAGTCATTTATCGAGCGCGTCAGATTAAGGTAATTACGATACGTTTCATCTTAATGTCCTAGACGTGCTGACCCTTAATCTGACGATTACTTGAGGGAGTTTTATTAATCTGACAATACAGGGTGGATACGCAAAACGGAACAGTAAGGGGAAGTACATAAACCGCTGCAGCTACACGTTAGTTAGTAAGAAAATGGCCATGTTACACAAAACATTTATAAATGGTTATCGATCCTGTTTCTAATACTGATCAAAAGTTCTAACGGACCAACCCAGGTTGGAGTACTAAAAGGTAAGAAATTGAAAAACAATTTTTCCCATACATTTTGTTTGAAAGTTTTATCTGAAAAAATTGATATTAATCGATCCTGTTTCTAATACTGATCAAAAGTTCTAACGGACCAACCCAGGTTGGAGTACTAAAAGGTAAGAAATTGAAAAACAACTTTTCCCATACATTTTGTTTGAAAGTTTTATCTGAAAAAATTGATATTAATCGATCCTGTTTCTAATACTGATCGAAAACTTCTATCGGACCAACCATCGTTGGAGTACTAAAAATTATTTGTGTCTAACTGTACATTTTTTCGAAAATTTGTGAATGGGGATCAAAATTTCACGAAAAATTATGGATAGTCTCTTACGACCATTTTCGTTTCGTTCGTGTTTTCCATTTTCGGTTAAGGTACTTCCCCTTACTGCCCCAATTAAAACTTCATAGACGATTTCTTGTTGCATCGACTGGTGGAAATCGTCAGATTATATATTTTCCGTTATCCTTGACACATTCCCTTTAAAATAAAATAAAAATTAACCACGTTCGAGGATGTCGAGATGACGTTTTTTTTTTACAAATTTGTAACACTCCTACTTTCTTACGTCACACTGAAATCGTCAAATTATTGAAATGTATACTTTTTAGCATGTACTTAACTCACCTTACCCTAATCTGACGCGCTCGAGAATTTCTTATGACAACTTGTTTTTACTATTGTGATCCTATATCCTAGGCGCGCGAACATGCATATGTGGCTCATTTACGGTAGGGTGCAAGGTATCTCCCCGTATATTAATCTGCCGCGCATCTGTAAATCCCGAAATCCCTTCTAGGGCTCACCTACTAGAACGTATGGCGCCGACACTTCAGCGACTGAATTATCGGTCGTACTAGTTGGCATGACACACCAAACGCGCCAAACAGTCGGAAACGCGCCGGCGCGGCGGCGGCGTTTGGTTCAGCGCGTTACGCGATGGACAATTACGTGGCGTCGTCGTCAGTCGGTGTCTTTTTGGTGTGCGGTTGTGACGTATTGCTCAGCAAAATGGATTTTATTACAATATTGGCTTTTATGGAAAGCTTAGAAGAAAAAACCAGCCAAGAGCGAGTCGGACTCGCGCACCGAGGGTTCCGTACAAACTTTTTAAAGGACAAACTTAACTTTGCTGTTCGGTCCCATGAAACGGCTATTGCACCAACCGCAAATAATAAGTTTGTAATAGTAAAATCGCTTTTTTTTTGTTTTTTAAACTAAATATTTACGGTTTTCAGGTTTTTCCCTTTCGTGTGCTGTAAGACATTGCTTCTCGCCAAATTTGGTGACTCTAGGTCAACGGGAACTACCATATAGGTTTTTGACCCAAAACCTATAGGGTACTTCCGTTTGACCTAGAATTGTCAATTTTGGTTAAAAGCAAGGTACTACAGCACAAGTAAAGGAAAAATTCCAAAAAATAAAAAAACTTTAAAATTTAGGTTTTGGTACTTACTAGTTTTAGCGAAAATCTAAATTTGAACATATTTTATATCATGTTGACTCAGGACCTTGATTTTTACACGCCTAATAGGGACTAAGACCTCAGTATCTGGTATAAATTTCAACTTGCTAGGTTCACCCGTTCCTGAGAAAATCGGTGGTGACAGACAGACGAACAGACGGACAAGAAAGTGATCTTATAATGGTTCCTTTTTTACCTTTCATTGAGGTACGGAACCCTAAAATGCAACAGGCACTTACAGGCACGTTGCCGCTCTTGGCGCAGCAACCGCGCCGCCCGCCACGTCAGAGAACCACTGAACGTTCAACTACGCGCGCCGAACTTTCGCGTGACGTGTCGCTTGCTATGCAAAATACAATGTATGCGTTTTGCTGGAATAGTCGCTCGAAGGAAGGTTCGGCAGTACGGCAAACGCGACGTTATTTCGGCTGATGTGTAATAGGGAACTTGAAAAACACTGCGAGTGTATTAAACCGAACGATCGGCGCCGTACGTTCCTCAGATGTGTCGCGACCCTAGGCACTAACAAGGTACAGAAAACAGGTTATAAAGTTCCATGGACCTTAGCCTGGGACAAAATGCTAATCGTTATTTTTGCAATTGTTTCTTACCTTTTATCAGGTACTTTTGTCACGCTACAACGACTAGAATCAACTACTAGATCTAGACTAGATATTTAAATTCATAATGCCGGAAAAATAATTATTTTCATGGGTGACAAATTGTCAATTTTTTACGCAGACCATAGAGTTTTTTTATGCCTTGATCACACGTACTATTACAAGTAGATGGGCGAGACCACAGAACAGATAAAAGAGGTTAGAAGGAGGTTAGAAGGGTCTTGTGACAGCGAACAAAACTCCGCGATCATATTTTAAGAATTAGTGAATAAACGAACTTACCTGAGTGAAGTTCTATCATAATTATTCGAAGCGCCCGAAGAAATCAGAATTTTTAGATGGCAGTAAGGTTATGGGCCTGTACGACTTAGGGTCTTCCGGTGGCTTATCACCACTTTTTGGAATATTCTTATAAAGCCACGTTGCCATACGCGAGGAAAAACGCCGTCCGCTATACATTGGTTGAAAACAGATAGAATGGCGTCACCCGCTGTTTTACACGCTTCTATTATCATCCGATTAGATATTTTATCTTCACTTGATGATTTGTTAAGAGGCAGTTTCCTGACAACATGAATGAATTCGTCAATGGATGGAAGGTCTGACGCTGGTGATTCAGGTGGCACAGCAGCCCACGCTCTGATCTGTTGATGGTAGTCATTGTCATTTACCGGCGAATCATCAGGTTTCAGACTATTTAATAGAACTTCGGTTGTTTCCTCAATACCGGTGGTGTGTTTATTATTTACTTTAATGTTCTGGACAAACGCCAGGTCGACTGATTGATTGGAGCTGCATTAGGGAGGCACTCCGGTATCACCGGGTGCCGACCTACCTTCGTCGTGTGGTCGGGGACTACCTGACGGATAGAGCCGTCATCTACCCCGGTCGCAACGGAGAATGGAACCGGCGAGAGATGTCGTGCGGTGTTCCGCAGGGATCAGTCCTAGGGCCGTCCTTGTGGAACATCGGTTACGACTGGGTGCTGCGCGCTGACTTCCCTAGCGGCGTCAGCGTGGTTTGCTATGCAGGCGACACGTTGGTGCTGGCACAGGGGGGGTCGCACGAGGCGGCGGGCGAATTCATGACACGCGGGGTTGCGATAGTCGTTGAGAGGATCCGGCAACTGGGTCTCGAGGTGGCATTGCACAAGTCCGAGGCCATGTGCTTTCATGGGCCTCGGAATGCGCCACCTCCGGGATCCTTACTCACGGTAGGAGGGGTATCCATCGGTGTCGAGTCGACTTTGAAGTACCTAGGACTCGTCCTCGACAGCCGGTGGAACTTCGTGGAGCACTTCCGACGTTTGGCCCCCAAACTGGAACGGCCTGGGGCTGCCTTCAGGCAGCTCCTGCCCAACCTGGGGGGGCCGAACGCCTCCTGCCGGAGGCTCTACGCGGGAGTCGTGCGGTCCATGGCCCTTTACGGGGCCCCGGTGTGGGCGCGTTTCTTGAGGCTGGGGGCAGCCCACTACCTGAACGCGCCCCTAAAGTCAAATGATGAGTGGAGTGGTCCCGGATATCCTTTACAGGAAGAGACGTCACAGGTCGTGCAATTAAAAAGTGACCTAGAGTGAGAGGCAACAGGTCTTCTGGATTCGACGATAACGGTGTGAGTGGCCGAGAATTTAAAATGCCTTCCAAAAAACCAAAACTTACATACGAGGAGCTTAACTCAAGCTCCTCGTATGTAAGATGAAAATGTGGAGACACAGGCAAAGATAATCTAAGATGGCGCCACCATAGCTGGTCTCAATCTGACCAATGAATGAAGATAAGCTATTTTGAAATACAATTGACATTACCACATTTTCAACCAATGCCGATGTTGGGAACCAGCTATGCTATAGCGCCATTAGTTCCACAGTTTCCTTTCCCATTGCCCAACAATCGGAACAAATGAAATTTGGTCGATTTGACACCCGCCTCCCAAAGACCGCCAAAATGTGGAGCGTAAGCCAGGAATAAAATGAAATTTAATACCCTCCTGAGCTGCACTATCAGATAAGGAGTCACAATTGCGTTTAAAAAAAACGGCAACCTCATTATAGGCTCCTACAAACGATGTTCCGTTATCAGAGTAAATGTTGAGAGGTTTTCCTCTTCGTGACATGAACCGACGTAAAGCCTTTATGTAATTACTGCTCGTCAAGTCACCTACCAACTCCAAATGTATGGCCTTTGCAGTGAAGCATACGAAAATAACAATGTATACCTTTACTAATCTACATCCACGACCTTGACGACTAGACGAGATTATCGGGCCTGCGTAGTCAACTCCTACGCTTTGAAAAGGAAAATCGGCTGGTGAGAGTCTATTTAATGGAAGATTACCCATCTGAGGGACAACTGCTTGTGGCTTTAGGCGCTGACATCGAACGCATTGTCGAAAACAGGCTCTGGCTAAATTGCGACCAGCAAGTGGCCAGTAAGTCTCTCTAATGGTACCTACTTAATAATAACTGAGGACCCGCGTGCATTAACTTGATATGGTCAAATTTAAATAAAAGTTTCACAAAGTGATGAGTGGACTGTAATAATATTGGGTGTTTCTTTTCAAACGAGCCCCTCACCAGCGCCGACCGCGCTCCGTCAACCCGTACACAGCGGCCGACCGCGGAGCTCCGCGAATATTTGCACGTAATGTGACACTTTATATAAAAACACTTGTCGATCGCAAACTACAAGAGTTATAGCTCTATAAAATTTACAGTGAATAGCAGAATAGATAAGTAAACTATTAAACTAAATATCAAGACATACAATTATAATTTGATACTCCAAACTTAATGTAGAACTTGAAAAACAGTGATAAAAACGGATATGTTGCTATTAAAATATTAATTTTATCAAAAACTATAGACATTTTAGTATTTTTTATTTTTTCAAAATAAACTAAATTATATTACCTTTGAAATAAGACCATAATCTCATTAATATCTCATTAGCGTGATTGCAAAACATTCATTAAAAGCTAGGTACTCACTGTTTGTTTACATCTGGGTGATCCGACGACTCAGCCGCGGTCGGTTGAAAAAAAACACAAAATCACTTGTTTTTTTTTGTGTAAATAGTTGAACTATCTAATCACCGCACTAATTAAACACTCATTGTACGCTTTCACACACGTTTTAATCACTAAATCACGTATTTCTTCACACTTCACAATCACTATAGGTATTTATACCTACGCGTTCTCACAGGCGAAATACTGCAACTTTGCGATTCGAAACCTAATTTGCGTTATCATAACACGATAGTACAACTTCTCACAAACATTTAAAGGTAAAACACTATATTACAAAGACAAATACGTAGCTCGCAATCACTTGAAATGTGACACTAACGCTAACATGATGACGCAAGAAAGTCACAGCTCTACTCCACTGACAAGTTGTCAAATAATATAAACAAAGTTACGTCAACACTCCGCGCCATTTCTTGCGTCATCATGTTAGCGTTAGTGTCACATTTCAAGTGATTGCGAGCTACGTATTTGTCTTTGTAATATAGTGTTTTACCTTTAAATGTTTGTGAGAAGTTGTACTATCGTGTTATGATAACGCAAATTAGGTTTCGAATCGCAAAGTTGCAGTATTTCGCCTGTGAGAACGCGTAGGTATAAATACCTATAGTGATTGTGAAGTGTGAAGAAATACGTGATTTAGTGATTAAAACGTGTGTGAAAGCGTACAATGAGTGTTTAATTAGTGTGGTGATTAGATAGTTCAACTATTTACACAAAAAAAAACAAGTGATTTTGTGTTTTTTTTCAACCGACCGCGGCTGAGTCGTCGGATCACCCAGATGTAAACAAACAGTGAGTACCTAGCTTTTAATGAATGTTTTGCAATCACGCTAATGAGATATTAATGAGATTATGGTCTTATTTCAAAGGTAATATAATTTAGTTTATTTTGAAAAAATAAAAAATACTAAAATGTCTATAGTTTTTGATAAAATTAATATTTTAATAGCAACATATCCGTTTTTATCACTGTTTTTCAAGTTCTACATTAAGTTTGGAGTATCAAATTATAATTGTATGTCTTGATATTTAGTTTAATAGTTTACTTATCTATTCTGCTATTCACTGTAAATTTTATAGAGCTATAACTCTTGTAGTTTGCGATCGACAAGTGTTTTTATATAAAGTGTCACATTACGTGCAAATATTCGCGGAGCTCCGCGGTCGGCCGCTGTGTACGGGTTGACGGAGCGCGGTCGGCGCTGGTGAGGGGCTCGTTTGAAAAGAAACACCCAATATTATTACAGTCCACTCATCACTTTGTGAAACTTTTATTTAAATTTGACCATATCAAGTTAATGCACGCGGGTCCTCAGTTATTATTAAGTAGGTACCATTAGAGAGACTTACTGGCCACTTGCTGGTCGCAATTTAGCCAGAGCCTGTTTTCGACAATGCGTTCGATGTCAGCGCCTAAAGCCACAAGCAGTTGTCCCTCAGATGGGTAATCTTCCATTAAATAGACTCTCACCAGCCGATTTTCCTTTTCAAAGCGTAGGAGTTGACTACGCAGGCCCGATAATCTCGTCTAGTCGTCAAGGTCGTGGATGTAGATTAGTAAAGGTATACATTGTTATTTTCGTATGCTTCACTGCAAAGGCCATACATTTGGAGTTGGTAGGTGACTTGACGAGCAGTAATTACATAAAGGCTTTACGTCGGTTCATGTCACGAAGAGGAAAACCTCTCAACATTTACTCTGATAACGGAACATCGTTTGTAGGAGCCTATAATGAGGTTGCCGTTTTTTTAAACGCAATTGTGACTCCTTATCTGATAGTGCAGCTCAGGAGGGTATTAAATTTCATTTTATTCCTGGCTTACGCTCCACATTTTGGCGGTCTTTGGGAGGCGGGTGTCAAATCGACCAAATTTCATTTGTTCCGATTGTTGGGCAATGGGAAAGGAAACTGTGGAACTAATGGCGCTATAGCATAGCTGGTTCCCAACATCGGCATTGGTTGAAAATGTGGTAATGTCAATTGTATTTCAAAATAGCTTATCTTCATTCATTGGTCAGATTGAGACCAGCTATGGTGGCGCCATCTTAGATTATCTTTGCCTGTGTCTCCACATTTTCATCTTACATACGAGGAGCTTAACTCCGTTTTGGTTTTTTGGAAGGCATTTTAAATTCTCGGCCACTCACACCGTTATCGTCGAATCCAGAAGACCTGTTGCCTCTCACTCTAGGTCACTTTTTAATTGGACGACCTCACACGTCTCTTCCTGTAAAGGATATCCGGGACCACTCCACTCATCATCTGACGCGCCATCAACGTATTGAGCAGCTACGGCAGCACTTTTGGTCGAGATGGAGCAAGGAATATGTCTCTGAGCTTCAGCAGCGTGTAAAGTGGCGCACGGGCAATGACAGCCTGAACCTGGATTCCCTCGTTGTCATTAAGGAGGATAACCAGCCGCCGTTAAAGTGGAGGTTGGGCCGCGTTGTTGGGCTTCATTCTGGCAGAGATGGCATAAGCAGAGTTGCCGATATCAGGACCTCAACTGGGACTATCAGAAGGGCATTCTCCAAGATTTGCCCGTTATTGGAAGATAACAACTGTTGAAAGGCGAGCTCCCTACGGCCGGGGGCATGTTAAGGCATCAGTCCCACCGTTGGCTCCAGTTAATTCGGCGCGACTCGTAGATAATAAGATTTTAGCTATAAGTATTTTACTAGGCGTTAACTTCAATGTCCTTGCTTTCTTGTTCAATGTCAAAACTAAATAAATCAAAGTCGGCTCACTGCGTGCAACATTCTGAGTTTTTTAATTCCCAAAATTCCTGCAAAGTTCCTTCAGTTCTATACACCGAGCCACCACTGAATGTCTGGTAATACGGAATTAGGGATATTCATGAATTTGTCGTAGTCATTATGGTCACGTTTTAATTCTTTGGTGTACAACCACCCGTATTCAATAGCGGGGCAAGCCGATACAAGTAAACCTATCAGTTGGGCATATTTTATGATCTTACAGCGTTTTACATTAATAAAGCGTTCTAATTCAGAATGGATGCGCAATCGTTTTTCAAAGGGCAAACTAAGAGTCATACTTGTCTCTTGTCTCTGTGGTATAGCAAGGTCAGGTCTACGGATTTCGACCGACGTTGTGCTGTTGAAGATTTTATAGCTGAAATGAACCTATCAATTCATAATACCCCTGATGCACCACCTAGTTTTTGCAGCCCAATGGGCGAATCTTGTATTGACGTCACACTTTCTAGTGCAGACGTACGCTTGGATAAGTGGCGTGTCCTACCAGATGCGTCTTGTAGTGATCGTGTACGAATTTGCTCCGATGTCTTCTCAAGGTCCATCTCATATCACTGGTAATTTTAGATATAAAAGTAAAGGCGCAAATTGTGAATTCTTTAGCTCGTTTTTTGCGTGTCACGCCAAAAACTTCACTCGTGATGGGCTGTCGCCTGAAGAAAGTGCTGAAGATAGAGTATAGTAATATAGATTGGGAAATTATGTCAGACACCTTCACTTACTGTGCTGACAACGCCATTGGTCGCGCATCTATGACCAACATCCATAGATGTGATTGGTGGTGTGACTACTTAATTAAACAACGTTAAAGCTATCGCCGAGCGCGTAGACATTTAAACAAGCTTAAAAAACAAAAGGTCACCGGAGAGCCACTTAACTTTGCTTTAAATGCGTTTAGAGTTGCCAAGTCCCGCTACAGAGCATCGGTGGAAAAATCTAAGGGTAATTTACTGCGAAAAAATAGTAGAAAAATTAGATCAAGAAGGTCCGTGGTCTCCTTTGTATCACGAGTTCAAACCTAATCGATCAGTCGACCTTTTTTTTTTTTTTTTCGGATGGGAAATCATCAAATGACTTCTCCCGCTCTGGGCGGAGCAGGAGGGAGTGTTAGACTTTTACTGACTAAAACCCATCCATGTTCCTTCATCGCCCTTTGTGTTCCGGGGCCACGGTATCTCTTTCGAATAGTCCCGCAACCCCGGCAGGCATCGGTCCTTGCGGACCCCTTCCTTTGAGGCGCGCGTGGAACACGAAAGCGCCGTCGACCCGGCCTGTCGTCATGAGACGGACGGACGGCGAGCTAGCCCATAGCCCACCGTCCACAGGCCCGCGCCTACGGTGGCCCCCGACGACCGGGGCGTCTCCCGCGGCGGCCGGGACGCTGTGAGGTTCTCTCCTACTCACGTTCCGCCACCTCCTTCTCTAGCATTACTGCTTTGCAGAAGGAGGTGATGGCGTCCCATTCCGTCTAGCTCCGGACCATGACTTGCACCAGGGCCGGACGCGAGAGGTCGCCGCCGCCAATCGCCGCTTCGAGGACACGGCGGTGCTCCGCCCGCGCGGGGCACACCTCCACCGTGTGCTCCACCGTGTCCTCCGGTCGATTCTCGTACTCGTGTGGAAACACCCGGGCGTTTCCTTCCGCCGATTCGGTGCAGGAACCTCCCGAAAACACTGTGTCCGGTGAGGACCTGCGTCAGGCGGAAGGTGAGGACGCCGTGGCGTCTCTCCAGCCACTCCTCAAAGAGGGGACTTATCGCCACTATCGTGGCGTGCCCTGCACGGGGTTGCGACAGTCGCTCTCTCCATGTCGCCATGAGATCCCGCCGGAAGTCTGTCCGCTGAGCGACAGTTTGTCGCGGCAGCGGAGTTTCCCCCCGGCGAAGCGCCTCCGCGCGCCATTCATGCAGGCGCGCGAGGACTATCGCCTCCAGATCCCATGGCGGCAATCCGGCAAGGATGCACGCCGCCTCGAGGGAGATCGTGCGGTACCCACGGGCCAGCCTTACGGCTACCACCTTTTGGGGCGCGTTCAGGTAGTGGGCTGCACGCAGCCTCAAGAAACGCGCCCACACCGGGGCCCCGTTAAGGGCCATGGACCGCACGACCCCCGCGTAGAGCCTCCGGCAGGAGGCGTTCGGCCCCCCCAGGTTGGGCAGGAGCCGCTTGAAGGCAGCCCCAGGCCGTTCCAGTTTGGGAGCCAAACGTCGGAAGTGCTCCACGAAGTTCCACCGGTTGTCGAGGACGAGTCCTAAGTACTTCAAAGTCGACTCGACACCGATGGATACCCCTCCTACCGTGAGTAAGGATCCCGGAGGTGGCGCATTCCGAGGCCCATGAAAGCACATGGCCTCGGACTTGTGCAATGCCACCTCGAGACCCAGTTGCCGGATCCTCTCAACGACTATCGCAACCCCGCATGTCATGATTTCGGCCGCCGCCTCGTGCGACCCCCCCTGTGCCAGCACCAGCGTGTCGTCTGCATAGCAAACCAGGCTGACGCCGCTAGGGAGGTCAGCCCGCAGCACCCAGTCGTAACCGATGTTCCACAAGGACGGCCCTAGGACCGATCCCTGCGGAACACCGCATGACATCAGTTCGATCTCGTTTACTAGCTAGACCAGACGCATTATCAGTTTTACTTAAATAGTGAAATTCGGTGCCATATAAAATCTAACCTTGCTACAAAGACAAAAACCTTATTTTTGTCATACACTTATTTGTTTAAAATATTAAAGTGCGGGTCACAGTGCGCGTGTTGCGAGAGTGCAGCTCTCTTCACCCCCGCGAGGAAACAGTGCGGTCTATATTTTTGACTCGCTCACACTATTTCGTGCAGTGATAGTCGCGTGAGTGCAGCCCTCTTCACCCCCGCGAGGAAACAGTGTGAACTATATTTTTTGTCTCGCTCACCTCACTCAGTGCAGCGGTACTCTCGAGAGTGCGACCCCTTCACCCCCGCGAGTAACAAGAACAAATGCCATAACAGCTGACTATCGCCGAATTGGTCGTTTTCATTATGACACTCTAGCCGAAAAGCAGTAAATGCCAATCCGTTCCTGATCTATACTCAGGGGACGACTCTGACCCTAATGTAACTCAGAGAACCATGAAAAGGAAGCAGCCAGATTGCGACCTGAGAAGGGATATCTCAGCACTTTCCGAGGAATTTAAGAGATCAATGAGCTTTCTGAGCACTGAAATACGTGACCAGTTTTCCAATATTAACTCAAATATTAGTAATCTTCGAAATGAATTTAATAATTTAGCAACTACCTCCTCTCAAATTCAATCTGAGTTAAAAGAATTACGCTCTGATTTTTCCAACACAAAAAAGGATATTTCTATTTTAAACATAAAACATCTCGAGTTATCGAAAGTTGTCGATGACTTGAAGTCATCGGTGGAATTTACCTCAGTGAACATTATTGACACTGTAAAGCGTACGAATGAGATGGAGTCGAAGATCGTTACCTCTGCGTCGGAGCCCGTAGTTGCACTGATTAATAAAATGGATCGCCTGGAACAACAGGCCAGGCAGTGCAACATAGAAATTGGTAACTTGCCGGAAAAACGTGGCGAAAACCTAGTGGTTATTTTGGAGTCAATTGCGGCAGCTATCAACATACCTATAGCACAGAGCGACATAGTGGCTATTCACCGTGTTCCTCACGCACACACGCAAAATTCACGTCCTAAGAATGTTATCGTCAAGTTTACTTCCCGACTACTACGTGATAACGTGCTGAGCGCTTATCGACTGTCTAAAGGTTTCACAACAGATCGTATAGTACTCGCTGGGACTCAATGTCGTATCTATATGAACGAACACCTGACGCTTCGTAATAAGGAGTTATTTCGTAAATGCCGGGACGCTGCCAAAACACACAAGTACAAGTATGTGTGGGTCCGTAATGCCACTGTGCTGGCCAAAGAGAATGATGACTCGCCTACGATTGCAATCCACTCAGAAGACGACATCTGTAATAAGTTTAGGCCTAATCATTCGTCCTAATACGCTATTGTTATTTATTATCAAACGATCACTTTATTACATAATGTACCCGTGTCTAAATAACAGCTGTTTGAATGTTTGTTTGTCATATTTTTTTGCCCACAGCTGGGTACTTATTTCGCATATGATTACATTAAACTGTTTACAATATTATTTGCTTATCTTTGTAGGATCTGTACCATATAACAATCATACCTGGCTATATGTTTATTGGTCATATTTTTTTTCTAACAATTGTGTGCTTAATTTGCTTAAGATTATAATTTACTGTTTAGAATATCTCTTAACCTCATTAAATGTAATTTACGATGTTAGAATAAGTCCTTACAATCAAGTCCTGAAAGCTGTCCTTATATTGTTGCTTGTGATTTCTATGATTTACCTGGTCGATTATGTCTACTTTTTAATGTTATCGACACAGAACGTACCGTGTGAACTATCAGCGTTGGTTAGTTATAGGTATATTTATAAGTTTCAACGTGTTTATTATTTTGTTTTTGGTCTCAGTTATTGTATCCTCGCATTTATGTATGATATCTCATATGACTCGCATGTTTTAAGTATACTTATGAGTTTCATAGTGAATATTTATTTGTCTTTGGTTTATTTTGTTGTACCCTCAGATTTTAATAATGTCTAATGATAGTAAAATATCAATATACTATCAGAACTGTCGAGGAATCAGAACAAAACTTAATACCTTATACTTAAATATTATGTCGCATGCATATGACGTCATTATTTTGACCGAGACCTGGTTGACGCTAGACATATCTGAGAATGAATTTATTGATCAACGCTATTTGGTGTTTAGATGCGATCGTAATCGTTCACTCACCAACAAAAAGGATGGTGGTGGTGTCCTCATAGCCATATATAAAGAACTTAATCCCTCTAATATTTCATTTTTGCCCCCGTTAACTTTGCCCGAGCATGTGATATTTAAAGTCCCCGCGAAAAACAATAAATATCATATAATCTGTGCTACTTACATACCCGCTAACGCTGTTGACGATACATAGTTAACTTTTCTTAATTCTCTGTCAGTGTTGTGTGATGACTCTGCTGTAGAAAATATTATTTTAGCAGGTGACTTTAATTTACCCTCACTTACTTGGATAAAAAAAATGTCATACATGGAATATGCTGCGAACAACAAACTGACAAATGTAACTCGTTTTTTATCAAATTTCTGCTCGCAACATGTTTTAAAACAATATAACCATTTTTTCAATTCCAGCGGACGCATCTTAGACTTACTTTTTTGTAATACTCACGCAGTCTCATTCTCTCCTGATATCCCCCTTTTACCTGTTGACGCCTATCACCCAGCCTTCTATGTACACATTTCTTTCTCTCACCACACACATATTCCGATATGCACTGCTAATGACAAACTTAATTATTACAAAGCTAATTACAACAAAATAAATTCTGATATAAGTGACGTGGATTGGAATGCCTTACTGGATAACTTATCACCTAATGAATCTGTTTCTACATTTTATGAAAAACTTTATGAAATTATTAAATCGCACACACCCACATGTCGACCAAAAAATGTTAATTTCCCCAATTGGTTTTCCAAATCCCTCATACATTCCTATAAAAGAAGACTCAAGCCTGGGTTAGATGGAAGAAGTATGGGAATTTATGTGACTATGAGGTATTCTCGAGTAATAGGAAAAAAATTAAAAATGTAGCTGACATTTGCTACAGTAAATATATTAATTCAATTGAAGACAGTGTTGCTACCAATACTAAGGCATTTTGGACGTATGTTGCAAGCCTGGGATTCATCATTATAATCAAATTTCATCCAATGATCCTATTACTACTTGCAACTTGTTTGCTACATTTTTTCAATCTGCATATGAGCCCTCAACATTTGACTGTAACTCTTGGGAACCACCACCCAGTAGTGCTGACCACGATGTCTTCCTATGCAAACTGCAACTGTCTCTTGATGAAATTCATAAAGAACTAAAATCACTTGATTCAACCAAGGGTCCCGGTCCAGATGGGATTTCTTCGATTTTTCTGAAGAATACTTGTGATACACTATGTTATCCTCTACTTATGTTATATAATAAATGTTTATCTTGTGTTATTTTTCCGGAAGTGTGGAAACATGCAAATATTGTACCAGTTCATAAGAGTGGTTCCAAGCATGACGTGGGGACCTATCGACCTATCTCTATACTACCTGGTTTTTCTAAGCTATTTGAGAGACTGGTACATAATAAATTATATCCGGCTATTCACAGTGTTCTAATAAAAGAACAGCATGGCTTTGTTAAAGATAGATCTTGCATTAGCAATCTCCTCATTTTCACGTCTCAACTATTTGATAGTCTCTATAATAGACAGCAAATTGATGCGGTTTACACAGATTTTCAGAAGGCCTTCGATAAACTAGACCACACACTACTACTTAATAAAATTGCATACAATGGAATCAGAGGGGACCTTTTAAGGTGGTTTATATCTTACATAACTAACAGAACACAAAAGGTAGTTGTTAATGGCTTTGAATCTGGCTCTTTTCAAGTCACCTCTGGTGTACCACAAGGTTCCATTTTAGGCCCTTTATTATTCATTTTATACATTAATGACATAAAAGACTGTTTTCAAAATTCAAATTTTCTTCTCTACGCGGACGATTTAAAGGTCTATAAAATTATTTCTGATAATGCCGATTGTTATAACTTCCAGCAGGATCTAGATCGTTTCTCTAACTACTGCTCTTCCAATAAGCTTTACCTTAGTCTTCCAAAATGTCATGTTGTAACATTTACAAAAAAAAAAAATGTTATTAAGTTCGACTATCGTCTTGCCAATACACCAATTAGTAAAGTAAGTTTTCTCCGCGATCTTGGTGTTCTACTAGATTCGAAGCTCCATCTGGATGTTCACATAGAAAAAATTGTAAACAAGGCCTTCCAAATGTTTGGTTTTGTTATGAGATCATCCAAGGATTTTCGCCGACCTTCTACTTTCTTGCATTTATATAAATCAATAATTAGGCCACAGTACCTATTTGGAACCCTTTTTACAAAAAATATAGTGAAAGATTAGAGCTAGTGCAACGTAAATACCTTCGTGCTATGAATTTTGGAAGTTATGACTCTTTACAATGTGTGCCGTAATCATTTTGACTGTCCGGACTTAGTAGGGAGTCTGTGTTACCTGGTTCCTCGAACAGTTCATGTACGTGAGATACGCACTCGACGTCTATTTGCTACTAGCCTCTGTAAATCCAACGCTGGCTCGCGTTCACCACTTCATCGTTTAGTTGAGACATACAACAGTGAGTTCCATTCAATCGACATTCTTTTTCTAAGTAAAAATGCATTTAGGAAGCAAATCCAAGCAGCCCTAAAGGACCAGCAAATTACTGTGTAAATTTTTTTATTTGAATTCAGTTGATATGTACATTTTTTACAATATACAAATCTATTAAAATAAACAAAACGAAGTACTGTATAATTAGATATTTAATAACGTAATGTTAATACGCACACAAATTAAAATTTACTTTTTCTTTATAATATGTATAATCACATACATTTAAAAATCTTAGTTTTTAGTTAGTTTTTAGTAGCTAGTTTTTAAATACTTTAAATTGTAATCTGTGGAAAACGTTGTGGGTAGCATAATTGTTTTAAAATTTAATATTTAAATTATTGTTACTAATTCTTATTGTGCTACTGTTTGTTTTTCCTTAAATAAATAAATAAATAGACATCTCTCGCCGGTTCCATTCTCCGCTGTGACCGGGGTAGATGACGGCTCTATCCGTCAGGTAGTCCCCGACCACACGACGAAGGTAGGTCGGCACCCGGTGATACCGGAGTGCCTCCCTAATGCAGCTCCAATCGATCAGTCGACCTGGCGTTTGTCCAGAACATTAAAGTAAATAATAAACACACCACCGGTATTGAGGAAACAACCGAAGTTCTATTAAATAGTCTGATACCTGATGATTCGCCGGTAAATGACAATGACTACCATCAACAGATCAGAGCGTGGGCTGCTGTGCCACCTGAATCACCAGCGTCAGACCTTCCATCCATTGACGAATTCATTAATGTTGTCAGGAAACTGCCTCTTAACAAATCATCAAGTGAAGATAAAATATCTAATCGGATGATAATAGAAGCGTGTAAAACTGCGGGTGACGCCATTCTATCTGTTTTCAACCAATGTATAGCGGACGGCGTTTTTCCTCGCGTATGGCAACGTGGCTTTATAAGAATGATTCCAAAAAGTGGTGATAAGCCACCGGAAGACCCTAAGTCGTACAGGCCCATAACCTTACTGCCATCTAAAAATTCTGATTTCTTCGGGCGCTTCGAATAATTATGATAGAACTTCACTCAGGTAAGTTCGTTTATTCACTAATTCTTAAAATATGATCGCGGAGTTTTGAACGCTGTCACAAGACCCTTCTAACCTCCTTCTAACCTCTTTTATCTGTTCTGTGGTCTCGCCCACCTACTTATAATACACACATCAAAAGTATCTAGGGATCAACATATATTTTTGCAATAACTTTTCTCCTGATTGATATTAATTAAAATTTTCTTTAAGGATTCATCAAATAAAGTGTTTTCGTTTGTCACAGTAACGATAAACCAAGTCACCTTTGCATTAATAAAGAAATTTGCCATTTTCCTAATAAAGGGATTTTTGACATTTGAACCACTAACATTAAAGTTCGAAAAAAAGACTGAAATAACAGTTTTCTTTAAAATTTTATTGGGTAACTTAAACAATTAATAATCCGTGTTTCTACCGCGAACACTAACAACACAAGAACATCGGTTTGGCATACTCAAAATGAGTTCATCCAAATCACGCTGTGGAATGGCCGCCCATGTTCGTTGCAACAACAAAAAAAGGTCTTCTTGCGACTGGATACCCTCCATATTCGGCAGAGCTCTTCTCTGTAGCATATCCCATGCATGCTCAATCGGGTTCAAGTCTGGCGACTGAGCAGGCCAGGGCAGGACATTGATGTTAGCTGCGGCGAGAGTCTGTCTTACAACTCTTGCGGTGTGCGGTCGTGCATTATCATGCATTAACTGAAATAAGGGACCGATTTGCACTTGTAGAGGAACGATGACGTCTGATACAATCGTCTCAGCATAAATTTGAGCGTTGAGGTTGCCTCTGATCCAAATCAACTCAGTTCTTCCGCCGATCCAAATACCCGCCCATACCATGATGGTTCCACCACTATAAGGATGGACTTCCTGGCAGGATTTTAATCGCTGTTGGCGTCCAGGGGTTCTCCAGTGTCGTATACGTCTTGTATCCGGTCTCATACCAAAACGAGACTCATCAGAAAAGCACACGAAACGCCATTGTTCTTCTGCCCAATTTCTGTGTTCAAGAGCCCATTGATATCGAATCCTACGATTGTGCATTGCTATAGGTGGTACCCGTAGCGGTCTTCGGGAATGAAGGTTCACTTCATGCAAGCGGTTTCTGACTGTTTGGTCGCTAATTAAGTTCCCTGAAGAGTGATGAAGCCTCACGGCTAACATCATGGCGGTTATTGTTGGAGCTCTTCGAGTTAAGATTTGAATGTATCGGTCTTGTCTCCGTGTGGTGCAGCGATACCGTCCTCCATGGCGCTCAGCCACGGTACCAGTGCTTCGGTAACGTGTCCAAAGTCGACTGATAACACTCTGACTTGTATTCAGAGCTAAAGCTACAGTACGTTGCCGGGAACCAGCTTCTATCATTCCCACGGCTCTGAGCATTTCTTCCCTGCTTAAATGACGTCGCCGCTCCATAATAACGTTGGTTTTAATCAGTAGTAGGGAAACAGTAGCACTAATAATGTCTTCAATGCGTTGTATGTTTTTATAGGGAAAATATTGACAGCTTATTTTCATCTTTTACTCGAATTTGATTGAGAGTTCCTGATTCAAATTATGAAATGCACCAAAAAGGATCCATATAAATTTATAAAATCATAAATTTATTACAAAGCCACATCTCAATCTCAAGAAATCCGCATAAAAATGCTTGATCCCTAGACATTTTTGATGTGTGTAGTACGTGTGATCAAGGCATAAAAACACTCTATGGTCTGCGTAAAAAATTGACAGTTTGTCACCCATGAAAATAATAATTTTTCCGGCATTATGAATTTAAATATCTAATCTAGATCTAGTAGTTGATTCTAGTCGTTGTAGCGTGACAAAAGTATCTGATAAAAGGTAAGAAACAATTGCAAAAATAACGATTAGCATTTTGTCCCAGGCTAAGGTCCATGGAACTTTGTAACTTGTTTTCTGTACCTTGTTAATGCCTTAGGGTCGCGACACATCTGAGGAACGTACGGCGCCGATCGTTCGGTTTAATACGCTCGCAGTGTTTTTCAAGTTCCCTATTACACATCAGCCGAAATAACGTCGCGTTTGCCGTACTGCCGAACCTTCCTTCGAGCGACTATTCCAGCAAAACGCATACATTGTATTTTGCATAGCAAGCGACACGTCACGCGAAAGTTCGGCGCGCGTAGTTGAACGTTCAGTGGTTCTCTGACGTGGCGGGCGGCGCGGTTGCTGCGCCAAGAGCGGCAACGTGCCTGTAAGTGCCTGTTGCATTTTTAGGGTTCCGTATCTCAAAGGTAAAAGAGGAACCATTATAAGATCACTTTCTTGTCCGTCTGTTCGTCTGTCTGTCACCACCGATTTTCTCAGGAACGGGTGAACCTAGCAAGTTGAAATGTATACCAGATACTGAGGTCTTAGTCCCTATTAGGCGTGTAAAAATCAAGGTCAGGAGTCAACATGATATAAAATAAGTTCAAATTTAGATTTTCGCGAAAACTTGTAAGTACCAAAACCTAAATTTTAAACTTTTTTTATTTTTTGGAACCTTTCCTTTACTTGTGCTGTAATACCTTGCTTTTAACCAAAATTGACAATTCTAGGTCAAACGGAAGTACCCTATAGGTTTTGGGTCAAAAACCTATATGGTAGTTCCCGTTGACCTAGAGTCACGAAATTTGGCGAGAAGCAATGTCTTACAGCACACGAAAGGGAAAAACCTGAAAACCGTAAATATTTAGTTTAAAAAACAAAAAAAAAGTGATTTTACTATTACAAACTTATTATTTGCGGTTGGTGCAATAGCCGTTTCATGGGACCGAACAGCAAAGTTAAGTATGTCCTTTAAAAAGTTTGTACGGAACCCCCGGTGCGCGAGTCCGACTTGCTCTTGGCCGGTTATTTATTGTGATGGTACGATATTGCAGTCGCAGTAGCCGGTGTCTTGTGACCTTGAAGAAGTATGTCGAACCCAAAAGCTGAGCCGGCGAAGGCGCCAGCTGGAACCCCAGCCAAAGGAGCTGAACCCTTTACCAGAACAGATTTGGATACTGTAATCAATAAGGAGGTCGGCGATTCCGGGAGGTTCCAGATTCAGGCTATGTTAGTAATCTGCTGGGTGGTGTGGATGACCGGAGTAGCGCAATCGAGTTACTTACTGCTCGTAGATAAAATAGACCACAGGTAAGCAAATTATCTATATCGTCATCATTCGCCAGCCCTTATCCCAATTTATTTGAGGTTGACGCACCATGTCTTCTTCTATTCATCTCTAATAAGCCGTGATTCTACAGCCCGCTTTAAGTTGACGCACCATGTCTTCTATTCATCTGTATTGAGCATAAAAATAACCCCCGACACGTAGGGTCATAATTTTAAAGTTATTTTTTTCTTTTTATAGGTTTCACGTTTATATTTTTTTAGTTTGTTAATTTTAAATTTATTTTTTTATTTAATGCTTTTTGTAGGGACTCCTTAATTTTTTGATGTGAAACATCAATAATAGGCGCGGGTAAACAAAACAAAATAATGAAAAATTTCGTGGCGAGCGTGGTGATCAACCCCACCTCGAACAATCCCGAACATTACTGACCTGTTGAAGCTGCATTAGATCTACATATTCGCCACGATTTACAACAAGCCAGCTGGTCTCGGGGCACAGAGCAATATAAGGATTTTCTTTTTGTGAACCGAAACATGTTGTTTTTATTTTCTTTTTACACGACTGCCCAAAAAAAGGAGTGTTACGTTTTCAGGGTTCGTGTATGTTTGTGTGTTTCTTTATTTCACCAGAACTTCTAAACGCCTCAACCGATTCCGATGTATGTGTATCGACACACAGAAAAGACGTAAGACGAGGACGGGTCGTGGACAGGGCGCAGACGGGGCGCCGTCGCGACATTTTAAAACATATAGAAAAAAAGAAACACGGGCGTGCCGCTTGGGCGACTCGAGAGACGACGAGAGACGCGCGCCCCGCGCGATTCCCGGCACCCGCGCCCCGCCCCGCCGCACCCCCGTTGTCGCCCTCCCCTCGTCCGCTCGCGCCCGTGCCCTGTCCTTTCTATCTGTTTTACAACAGGGCGCAGACAGGCAAGCGTCGTGACCGCGCCCTGCCTTTTCTGTATGTTTTGCGTCGCGACGCTTCTATACATTTTGTATGAAAGAGACGCGAAAGAGACATTATGTCTGCGCCCCGTCTGAGTCGTACGTCTTTTCTGTGTGTCCTGCGACTTGGAATCCTTGTGTTACCCCAACCTTCCTCCTTGTGGTAACATAGGCTAGTGAAAAACAAAAAAATAGGGTAGCTATGATTCATGAAGAAATAGAAACTCATTTTTTTTTATTGTAGAAATTTCGATTACGTATAATTATAACCATTGTAGGGGTTTTTAATCATGCCTCTTGGATGATAAATGATAGGTGACTGCTGATATGGATGTTGGCAGAAGATCGCGTAATAAATGATAATGACACAACTTCCTGTGCTAAGTATTTAATTGATACTTATTTATAGAAATGATAAAGTGCAGTGATACATAATGCTACAGTTACAATATAAATACTATGAAAAAGTGCTGACGCTTGCCGCAGCGCGAATTATTTATTTATATTATATAAAACTACAAAGCTACTGCTTACAGCACTGATTGACATTTCGATTTTGGAATGGGTGAGAGATGGGTTAGGGTATGTTTTGCAATAATGTATAAAACCATAGAGTGAGTAGAGGAAAATTATAGAAGAGATTCAAATCCAAGATGGCGGCCGCGTCCATTTCCGGTTTCGGTGGGGAAAAGGCTTGGACGAGTTTTGACTCGTAGGTCCCATACAAAATCTAGAATGGTTTAAAAAAAAAGTAAAAAAAAAAAAACAAGATGGCGGCTGCGCTGGGACGTTTTGAAATCTTCGACTTTTTGCACTAAACTTAGACAAATTGTTTTGTTTTACCGATTTCAAAAGTTGGCAACACCAAGCACACCAGTCGGTGGCCTATATCCTTGAGACTTTAGAAAATTGTGACTTTTCAGAAAAACAAAATGGCGAACAGTATGGTGGCCATCTTGTAAAATGTTTGAATTTTCGACTTTTTTTCAAATCCTTTTTTCGGGTAGTTGGCAACATCCGATGGGTTCGAGTTGTACCGAGCGGTTGTTAAAAATTTTCCCCATTTTTAGGGTATTTTCCTAGATTTTCCCCAAAAACATGAAAAGTAGAAATAAGGACATTTTGAATGGAGACTTTGGCCGGCTGGCAACATTGGGGTCCCCCAAATGACAATTGACCATTTTGGTTCGTTTTAGTTGGCAAGCCTAAAAAATATTGAATATTTTAATTTTTGGGACTTTTTGACTTTGGCGAGTTCTTTTGTTCTACTAAACTCAAAAGTTGGCAACACCAAGTAACCGGTCGGTAGCCTATATCGTTGAGATTTCAGAAAAATTATGACTTTTCAGAAAAACAAGATGGCGGACAGTGTGGTGGCCATCTTGTAAAAATGACGAAAAATCCCAATTTTCGACACGATAAATGGGAGAGCTGGCATCCTCCGACTGGATTGTGTTGTATAAACCGGTTGTGTGTTTCGTTATCATCCTTTTTATTTGTTTATATTTTACACTCAACAAATCGATGTAATTACGACTCAAACTTAAAAATTGCTAAAATAAAAGATCATAATTTTCATGTTGTGACACGCCAAATCATCGCCAAATTGTCAAACTGTCAATTACTTTTTAATTCTCTTCCTACATTACTCTATGATGATTTTTGGTTTATAAAATTTAAATAATTTTTATCAATATGTGTTAAGCTATTGTATTATAGAGATTATTACGATTGTTTACTAAATAACATAAAATTAAATTCAATTAATAACATAAAATAAAATTAAAAATTCTTTACGCACTCATGGATAAGTCCTGGCCGACTACACTTGTCAGATGAGTTGATGGCCACAAGAAAACTGATATTTGAAAAATTAAAAAAAAAAGAAGACGTCTTAAAAAAAACGAGCTGACGAACGGCTAGAGAAGGTCTACCATTGAATCTGATCTGAATCTGAATCTGCATAAGAAAACAGTTTGGTTTCTCGTACATATCTATATTACCCAGGGGATTCCACTAAAGATTCCGTCTGGTGTCTCTTCTCCCGATCTTCGGAAGTTATCTACGGATCTGGAACCTCTACTCCCGATCTTCTGAAGCTGCTACTTGTCTCGCCTGCCTTACTACAGGGCTGACCTGGAGATCTGCACGACGCCCTTCCTGCAGAGGTTTCCTGAAACTGAACCTCGAAGTTGCCCAGGTCAATACCTGGGCGACGGGAACAGGCGTCAGGGTAGCTGGTCAATACCAGCTACCCTGACGCCTGTTCCCGTCTCTCCTACAGTGCTGAACTTCCTAACCAACTAACTGCGACACCTAAAAAACAATCCTTGAGTGCGTGCTAGGTAGGTTTTTAATATTTAGCTGTATTTTTTATCCCTAATTCTAATCTTTCCCTAATTAAATTTTAATTGAACAAGTCTGCTTATCCTTTTATTTAATAGGAGCAAATAGATTTGTTACAGTTTGGCGCCGCAACATAAAATCAATTCGAATCCACTCATTCTTTCGAAATTCTAAAAAAAACTAGCACTAGTATCTATTTTCTTTTGGACTCTTATTTGGCTTAGTCTTTTTAATACTAACTAACTTATTTTTCTTCTTCAGCTCTCTTCTTGAAGTTTCCTATCAACTCAACACTTCTATATAACTAAACATCATCCCACACTTTACTCTATACCAATACATCACTACACTGCATCCCACATACTTGCACACCACTGCGTTTACCTACTGGTAATCGTACTCAGTCTTCGCTTGGCGTGTTTTTAAAACCACTTAGTGGTCACTACTAAGTTAGGGGACTGACACTTCACGACATCTGCAAGACAATATCTTTGCAGTCGTTTATACAAACCTATACATCTACGTAACTCCTATTACAATACTCCACTATCCTCCTAAACACTTATATAATATATTTATACTTATATCATCTGGGGAATCATACCGAACTACGTTTAGTAACGTGGGCTCTCAAAATATTTATCGACTTATTATTTGACATTGGTTGCTAGGCAACAGGCCATGGAGTATGGGCATGAAATACTAGTCACTTTGCACGGTGGCAAAAATAAGTACTAAAGTTTATCAAACATAGGTACAAAACTTTGTTTAAGTTCCGAATTTTACCACCAACATAAATAAGTTTTCATTGGTCTACGACTTTTAATTTCTTACCCTGGACCCTCTGTCTTACTCTTATATTTTTAAACACTTTTGGACCATGTCCCGACTCTTTTGACGTTTTACTCGGAGCTTACTGATTACTGTATTACGGGAGCTGCCCTGTCTACTCGGAGTTTACTGACTGCGGTGTTGCGGTGACTGACCTGAACCCTTTTTCCCTCCTTCCCTTTTAAACTCCTTAAGTATTTCAAGTACGATCTTCATAACTCAGATCCTCTAGACTCCACGTTTATACTCTTTTACACTCTTTTGCTATCCCTATACCGATACTTTTGCTATTTTCGTATTATACTTACGACTCATATCTTTCTTCTTTCCTCCTTCTATAATAGAGTTCTTTTCGGCTTATAACTCTATTTATTTTCTAATTCATTCATCCGTTTTTAAACCATTCAAAGATTATTTTTAAGCTTTCTTTTCTTTTCTTCAAGTTAGTATGTCTAACTTGTTTCTAACTATCGACTCTAAAAGTTGATTGGAGCGGATGACAACTCCATATAAATAAGCCCTTGTTAACTATTGACTCTAAAAGTCGATTGGAGCGGCTGACAACTCCATAAAAATAAGCCCTTGTTAACTATTGACTCTAAAAGTCGATTGGAGCGGCTGACAACTCCATAAAAATAAGCCCTTGTTAAATATCAACTAAAGTTGATTAGGAGCGGATTACAACTCCGTTAAAAATAAGCCTTTGTTAAAATCTTTCTATTTCATCTCATTACTGGTTTTATACGCGAGCGGATTACAACTCCTAAAATAAGCCTTAAAGTTATTGACTCATCAGGTTGAGTAGTGATCATTGAATGTGAATCCTACCTGACCTAACTTCGTAAGATGTCGGTGTGTTTGAGTGAGTTATGTAAGTTTTGTGAATGCTGTAATACTTTAACCTTAGCAAAATTTTTGTTCCAGGCCAAAAATTTTCTCGGGGTCGTTGGGGAAACAGTTTGACAATTTGGCGATGATTTGACGTGTCACAACATGAAAATTATGATATTTTATTTCAGCAATTTTTAAGGTTGTGTCTTGATTACATCGATTTGTTGAGTGTAAAATATAAACAAATACAAAGGATGATAAATAGTATTATAAATGATGAATACAAAGTGTAAGTATAGCATAATACTATAGTGTTTCGTTAAGGAGTGTTGCCTGGTGCAAAAAAAATCACCTTTTCTAGGGTACTTTCCCAGATTTTCTCCAAAAATATGAAAAGTAGAAAAAACGATATTTTTAATAGAGACTTTGACCAGCCGGCAACAATGGGATCCTCCGAATGATATTTGACCATTTTCATCACTTTCAGCTGGCAACCCCGAGAGCCATTGGGGCTTGAATTTTCGGGTCAGACCCGACTTTGGCGAGTTCTTTTGTTCTACCACACTCAAAAGTTGGCTACACCAAGTACACCGGTCGGTAGCCTATATCCTTGAGATTTCAGGAAAATTATGACTTTTTAGAAAAACAAGATGGCGGACAGTGTGGTGGCCATCTTGTAAAAATGACGAAAAATCCCAATTTTCGACACGATAAATGGGACAGCTGGCATCCCCCGACTGGATTGTGTTGTATGAACCGGTTGTGTATTTTGTTGAAGAGTGTTGCCTGGTGTAAAAAATTTCCCCATTTTTCGGGTATTTTTTCAGATTTTCCTCAAAATCATGAAAAGTAGAAATAACGACATTTTTAATGGAAACTATAACTAGCCGGAAACATTGGGGTCGTCTAAATGACATTTGACTATTTTCATCACTCTCAGCTGGCAACCCCGAGAGCCATTAGGGCTTAAATTTTCGGGTCAGACCCGACTTTGGCGAGTTCTTTTGTTCTACCAAACTCAAAAGTTGGCAACACCAAGTACACCGGTTGGTAGGCTATATTCTTGGAATTTCAGTAACATTATGACATTTTAGAAAAATAGATGGCGGACAGTGTGGCGGCCATCTTGTAAAACGACGAAAAATCCCAATATACGACACGATAAATGGGACAACTGGCATTCCCCGACTGGATTTTTTTGTATGAACCAGTTGTGTGTTTCGTAGAGGAGTGTTGCCTGGTGCAAAAATTCTCACTACTCTTGGGGTAATTTTCCCAAATTTTCCCCGAAAAGTTAAAAGTAGAAAGCACGACATTTTAAATGGAAATTTTGCGTAACCACCAAGAATCGGGTGCCCAAAATGACTTTTGACCATTTTCATCACTCTCAGCTGGCAACCCCGAGAGCAATTGGGGCTTGAATTTTCGGGTCAGACCCGACTTTGGCGAATTCTTTTGTTCTACCAAAGTCAACTCACAGACACCGTGTTTTCACGGACAGGTAGCTTGTATCCTGGTTACTTATGAAAAAATTTGACATTTTAGAAATTCAAGATGACGGCCGTGCCATTTCCGGTTTATTACCACTCACTCACTAACGTAATTGTTCTCCCAGATGGTGGAGGGGGAGTGGGGTATATTCTGACAGATTCGTATACAAGTAACTCTTGAAGTGTGTATGTTCCTTAATATTAATTAGTAAGTATGCTCCTTTAGATTAACGTGTCATATTATTGTTTACGTAGCGCTATGCAGTACTTGTATGCACTAATGTGTAAGTTGGAATATCATTATACTTTTACGATGGGAACCAAGCAGTAGCCTTCTTATTTCATACCCGAACCTTTTACATACATACATCTCCTGGTGACTCTGCCTCGGGCTACACACATCTCATGGCGACCCTGTCATGGGCTACTTTTTTCCGTAGCTAAATAGAAAGTACCTGAAAACCATCAAAAGAAAAATGTGTCGGTCAGCGATTGAAAAAGACGAAGTTTTCATCACCCAGAACACAGCTGGGAACAATGACGCAACATTGAAGGGTGTCGGTGAACACGTGGAGCGCATGAACATCGCCGTCTACATAATGCTGGCTATCTTTATCGGGGTAGTCTGCTACTTTTTGGTACGTGTCTACAAAAGGTGCCATCAGCGGTGGATCCAGGACGAAATTGGTCTACAAGCTATCCAACGTATCCGCGCATCACTACGAGGACGCCAGCCTACAGGAACTGCGGCATAATGATCAGTGCTTTCCACCTTAACAGTGAGTTACTTTCAATATACTAAATTGAAAACTATCAAAGTGAAATATAAATCGAGAAAACGATACTGATGTCGTATAAAATATCGCGAGTGAAAGTTCCAAATAATATTTGACTATAAGAACTTTAAGTAATTTAGAATAGTACTAAAAATAGAAACGACATTTACAAATAATGTTATTATGTTCTTCGGTAAATTGTCTAGAATCTTGCACAAACACTCATGCAATTTGATACTGTGCTGCAAATATGAAAACGTATGACATTCTTTCGCCGATGCATGTAATTTTACACTCTTGTTTTCACGTAGTTCGTACAATAATGTAATTGATTATGTTAACAAAATATAATTTTAGATTATGATTGAGACGTTGGTAGAGAATTATAACAATTTGAAGGACATAAAAAAATATTTAGTTAAAAAGGGAAAATCTAGATATATAGGAAAAACTATTGAAATAAGGCTAAGTGAAGCAAAATATATTTTAGAAAAAAGCCACGAATTGTTGTTGCTATTGGAATCAAAACAGGATACCAAGATAATATCATCAGCTACAGAAATTTTCAAAAATATAAAACAACTTTACGAGGAGATTAATAATTTGTGTACGTATCCAAATATTAAAATAGATAAAAGGGAGTTCGACTTAAAAACGGCTTGTAGTTTATTGCCTGTTATGGATGGAACGGAGAATGTAACCAAACGGTTGATTGATGGTATTGAGATGTACTACTCTGTCAAGAAATTACCGGGAAAAGATCAATAAAACACAAAATATTAGTTATTTATCCAAATTTATTTTATCACCTTCAAAGTATGCTCCTTCAGAATCGACACACTTACGCCAACTAATAATCCAATCATAAAAATATTTTTTAAATGCTTATTCCAGAATTGAGTTCAGTTCTCGCCGCGAATTCTCCTTTATGTCTTCTACTGAATGAAAACGGGTGCCACAAAGTGGTAATTTGAGTTTAGGAAAAATAAAGAAGTCGGCTGGAGCCATATCTGGTGAATAAGGTGATTGCTCGATGGTATTTGTTGAGTTTTGGTCAAAAAATCGTTCACAACTGTGCGAAGGCGCATTATCGCGGTGCAAAATCCAAGAATTTTCTTTCCACAAATCTGGCCCTTTTATCTAATTTGCTCTCTTAAATGCTGCATAACGTCCGAATAATATTTTTTATTTACCGTTTGACCTTCCGGCAAGATTGTCAGTCACTATTTCCTTCACTTTTGCGATGTTAACTTCAGTTGCAGACGTTGATGGCCTACCAGAACGAGGCAAATCTTCCATCACACCTTGACTGCTTTTGAACGCTTTGTACCACTCATAAGCGCGTGTTTTTGATAAAGTCGATTCACTGTAAGCCTTCTGTAACATTTTCAGACTCCGAACTCGAAATTCCATTGGCGAAGCAAAATTTAAGACAAACTTTTTGTCCGATATTTTTGTCCATTAACAAAATTCGCAATATACACTAGATATGATATAACTAAAATCAGTACTGAATTTAATATAATTAACAGATGTAACTCAAACTCCGCGCCAAAATGGAAAACAGTTGTGCTAATCTAACAACAACAAAAAAAAAACAAAAAAAAATTTGGAACCATAAACAAATCATCCATTATATACTTTTTTGACTGAATGTATTCAGAAATGATTAACGATACGGATATGGATTTATTAATAAAATTTGTTTTAAAAAATAGGATTACAGAAAACGCGAAATTACGATTATCTGCGACTTACGCATCAGTTTCAGAACTTGTCAAAGACATGGGTACTCATCTTATTACTAAAAAATCGTTCATGGCAATACAGTCGCGACTACAAAATGTTTCGCAAGGTTATAGAACAATTGACGAATATGGAACTGAACTGGAACAACTCCTAACGGACTTGACAATTTCTCAAGCAGATGGTGAGTCAACGAAGTATGACATTTTAAAGCCAATCAATAAAAAAATTGTAATTAGAAAGTTTGCAGATGATTTAAACAAATCTAGGTTAAGCACCATAGTTGCAGCTTGCAATTATAGCTCATTAAAGGATGCTATACAGGCCGCAAAGGATGAGGAGTGTTTAATTTCATCTAGTCCAGGTAACGTCATGCATTTTACTAATAAGTCAAATAACAGAGGTCAAAGGGGTAACTACTCCAATCACTCGAGATATCAGCAAGGATATGGAGGAAAAGGTGTTCAAGGACGAGGACAATCATCAAACAGGTATGTACGAGGACAATATTATTCAAAATACCATAACTTTCGTGGTAACCCTAACCCACGAGGACATAACAATCACAGGGGATCACCACAATCATATAGAGACAGAAATTTTCGGAATAATAATTATCGAGGAAATACACGTAGAATTTATTCGGCAAAATAACTGAGTCAATGAATAATAATGGTCAAGAAACAGAACAAAAAGACCAATTAAAATTTTTTCGTGAATCAAAGTGAAATTTATGCATTTAATGGACTAACGAAATTCATTACATTTAATTTAGGAAATAATGCATATTGTTGGTTATTAGATACAGGAGCTTCTTTGTCAATTATACGAAAAGAAAGTTTGCCACCAAATATAGATATCTATAGAAATGATGTTTTAGTAAATGGCATAGGCGGTCAAATTCACGCACAAGGTCATGTCTATCTTACATTGTCATTAGATAATGGAGAAACAATACAACACAAGTTCTATATATTTAATAACTTACCTCTTAAGGCCGATGGTATTATCGGGTTAGACTTTTTAAGTACATATCTAGCAAAAATAAATTTAGAGACGAGGGTTTTGACCTTAAAAATTAATGGGAAAGAAATAACAACGCAAATATTTGATAGGTCAGAATGCAATTCAGAATTTTTAACTATTCCGGCGCGATGCGAATCTATCCATTACAACAATATAAAATCATGTACAGAAGAAGATAGTATTGTTTGCGCAGAAGATTTAGGGAATAATCTATTTTTAGCTGGGGCTATTGTGGAAGCAAATAAAGACAAAATACCTATTAAAATTTTAAATGTAAGTGAAAAGGATATACGAATTCTAATATTTACACCAATCTTAGAACCCTTATCTTTATTCGTGTGCTATAAGTGTGATAAAAATACAGCAAGTGCAACTAGAGCCGAAACATTAAAAACATTAATAAAATTACAACATGCATCTTAATATTGAGGAAAAAACGTCTATCGAGGACATAAGTGAAAAGTATTCAGATGTATTTCATTTGCCAAACGACAAATTAACAACAACTAATATTTATGAGCAAAAAATAACATTAAAATTCAACACTAATCCTATTTACACAAAACCATACAGATTACCACAAAGTTTAAAGAATAAACAAATACAAAATATGATAAAAGATGATATTATTGAGGAAGCGCAAAGTGAATGGTCTAGTCCAATATTACTAGTACCAAAGAAAAATAATGAAAATAATGAGAAGAAGTGGCGTTTGGTAATAGACTATCGTAAACTTAACGAGAAAATTCAAGATGACAAGTTTCCTATGCCAAACATTACTGAAATATTAGATTCACTCTCAGGAGCTATTTTATTTAGCCATCTTGATTTACATTCAGGGTATTACCAGGTACCTTTAGAATCTTCAAGTAGGAAATGTACAGCATTTAGTACGGATTCAGGACAGTTTCAAATGAAACGTTTACCGATGGGTTTAAAAATATCACCAAGTGCTTTTAGTAGGGTAATGACAGTAGGGTAATGAGTGAGGCTTTATCTGGTCTAACTTTTGACAAATGTTTCGTATATCTTGACGATTTAATCGTTTTCGGTAGAAATTTAGAATCTCACAATCGGAATCTTATGGATATATTTGAAAGACTGAGAAAAGTAAATTTAAAATTTCTAATAAAAACAGCGTGGTTCGTGAGTTGAACAGAACTAACTTTATTCACACACTTGGTACACAGAAAAAAAAACAGTACAGACAACATTACAGGTTACTTATAAAGTACCAATAGATGGCGTTACTAGTATAACATGGTTGATTATTTGTATATAAATAACACCCCCACTATATCAAATAATCACAACAAGTCTGGTGAAAAAGTCTGAATTTATATCAATGACATACCCAATAAATCCATAAAGGTATAATGCCTTTTGGAACACAAACCTTTTGTCAGCAAATCAGCCGGCATACTGGCTGTTAGTAAATACCTTAATATTACTATATTATTAGAAATACACTCTCTAGTAAAGTGGTATTTAACATCAATATGTTTGGATTTCTTATGAAACACTGGATTCGTCGACAGCTTCTGTGCACTTTGATTGTCATTGAACAAACTCAAGGTGTACATTTTATTTGTGATTTCAAATTGCAAAGCTCTTAAATAAATGGCTTCTTTGCAGGCTTCTGATATAGCCATGTACTCTGCTTCACAGCTCGACAGAGCAACAGTTTTTTGCTTCTTGCATTCCCAAGATATTATCCCATTAGCAAGCACAAAACAAAATCCAGTATAAGACCGTCTATCTAAACTTTTATTAGCCCAATCGGCATCAACAAAACCTTTTATTTCTGAATTTCCATTTTCACAATATTTTACACCAAAGTTTATAGTCCTTTTTAAATATTTCAAAACCCTCTTGGCATACCCCCAGTGTTCATCTGTGTGACAATTATTAAACTGGCTTAGGTAGCTCACAGCAAATGTTATGTCTGGCCTAGTCAAACAGATAGGTACATCAAGCTCCCTATGAGCTGCTGATAAGGTACTTGATCATTCATATTCTGATCAATGTTGACATTTAATTTGGGCTCCATTGGAGTATCAACAGTTTTACAGTCAGTCATGTGAAACTTTTGTAACAAAACATTAATGTAATTTTCTTGGCTCAAAGTTACAGACTTCTCTTGTTTATCAAACTTAACATTCATTCCTAAACATTGTTTTACTTGACCTAAGTCCTTGATTTTAAATTGGCCTGACAATACTTTTTTGAGATGGTCACTTTCATTCTTACAATTCGAAAATATGAAAAAATCATCTACATATATAGTCACAATAGTCTTGTAATTGCCAACATTTTTTGTGTACATACAAGGTTCCAACTTAGATTTACAATAACCATTTTTAAGCAAACGACTATCAACCTTCTTATTCCAGGCTCTAGAGGCCTGCTTCAGGCCATAGATGGCCTTTTTAAGTTTTAACACTTTGTTAGAGTCACCAGAATCCTCATAATAGTCTGGTTTCTGCATGTAGATGGTTTCCTCTAAGTCACCGTTGAGAAATGCGGTTTTCACGTCTAGATGCGTCACATCAAGTCCCAGCTGTACTGACAGTGAAAACAATAGCCGTAGGGTTGTGTGTCTAACCACAGGTGAGAATGTTTCCGTGTAATCAACACCATATTTCTGAGAGAAACCTTTAGCAACTAGTCTGGCACAATACCTTACTTTGTTTTCACTGTCATACTTATTTCGTAAAACCCATTTACATTGAACTATGGTTTTATCCTTAGGCACATTTACAATTTCCCACGCATTATTGTCATTAAAGCACTGTAATTCATCGCGCACTGCCTCTAAACATTGTTTTTTTTCAGGCCCTTTGAGAGCTTCCTCAAGTGAAAGTTCACCAGTATTGTCTACACTACCACTCATGCAAGCATTAGAAAAACCATATCTATCGGGTTGTTTTCTTTGTCTACGGAAACTATCTTGTTTATCAACTCTCACAACACTTTCCACACTGCTAGCAGAAGAGTCTTCATCTGGTACATATGTTTCGTCGTTATCATGGGTATCTTCACTCCCAGAGTCATCTGACATGGACATATCCCCCACTGAATCCTCATGCTCCTTGGTAGAATCTGTTGGTTTTTCCTCGATCTGAACAACATTTTCCTCTGCTCGTGGTTTTTCCATTATGATTACATCACGGCTGGTAGTAACATCCTTGGTTTTTGGATTATAGACACGATACCCTTTCACATCATTTGAATAACCAACTAAAATGCCTCTCTCAGCCTTTTTGTTCCATTTGAGCCTCTTCTCTTTGGGTATATGTATCATCACTGCACTCCCAAACACTCTAAGATTGCACCTGTCCACATCTCGAAAGGCGTATTTCCATTAAGAGCTGATGCTACAGTCCTATTTTGTAAGTAGACTGCAGTGTTAGTTGCTTCAGCCCAAAACTTTTCTTCAAGATCTGCATCGAAAAGCATACATGTAGCCTTTTCCACCACAGTACGGTTGAAACGTTCAGCCAAACCGTTCTGCTCAGGCGTGTATGGGTTGCTTCTCTGATGAATTATCCCTGATTTCCTGAGATAATCATCAAATTCTTTGTTGCAGAATTTTTTCCCATTATCGCTTCGAAGGATCTTTATTTTCTTGTTAACCTGGTTTTCTACAAGTGCTTTGTATCTTTTAAAATAACTAAAAGCTTCACTTTTGTTCTTCATAAAATTAATATAGATCATGCGGCTGTAGTCATCCACAAATAAAATGAAATATCTGGAACCACCAATAGAAACATTGTTGAATGGACCACATACATCTGTATGTATAGTATGCAGAAGTTATTTGCTTCTATTGCCATTCTGTGGAAAGGGTAATCGACTCTGCTTACCCTCGCAGCACACTGTACACGATGACTTTGAAACATCTGTCTTTCTGTCTAGTGTGAGACCTTCCACGGCATCCTGCATTCTATTTAGGTAGTTGCTGTTGACATACCCAAGTCTGCGATGCCAAATATCACCTGAGTTCACTGCTGCAGCCATCAAAACTTCAGGCTGTCTTAGTTTGTAGACACCATTCAGCAACGAAGCTATACCAACTAATTCACCAGTTTTATTAAAAACTTTACAGCCACTGTTGGTGAATTGTACTCTGTTGCCTTTTGCGATCAGTTGACTGACGGAAATCAAATTAGTGGTCAAACTTGGTACACACAATACTCCTTCAACAACTATATCATACTCGCAGTTATCTGTCAATGTCGTTATCGACACATCACCACAACTTTTAACCGACACCTTTTCCTGATTCGCGACAACAATCTCTTTGATTGGATGATTTAAAGAAGCATTTTTTATCCAATGTTCATTGGCGGTTATATGAGCGCTTGCACCAGAGTCTATAAACCAGTCATTCTTTGAGAAACTGCCATTTAAAAACACGGCACTGAACGCGTTGCTTTGTTTGCGTTCACTAGACTTGTTATTCACTGAATCTTTGTCAACAATGGTGCACTGATTGCGGTAATGTCCTGTCTGTTTACATTTATAACATTTTATAACCTTCGGTTTTGACTTTGACACAATTGAGTTTGACGTATTCCGATTGTCTTTGGTTCCGGAAGTGTTGCCACTCTTACTATGTTTCCGGAAACTCGCAAATGCTCCGCTCGCGTCGCCACTGTCTTCCTCTAAATCCATCAACTTGGTTTTAATGGCGTCCGCTGTTATTGCAATGCCGGAATGTTCGATCGCCATTATCATGGGCGAGTATTTTTCAGATAATCCTGCTAAAAGTAGCGATCCCAACCCACTCATCGTTAATTTGGAAACCCGATCCACTTAACTTTTGACTTGTATCAATGATTTGTGTGACATATGAAGTCATGCATGTACAATTTTCTAGACGTATTGATATGAGAGTTCTCAATAGACTGATTCTCCTCGTGAAGCCGGAGTCGTCAAACAAATTCTTTAGTTTCTCCTATAATTCTTTAGTATTCTTCGAGTCTTTTATGTGTACATAAAGTCCCGGATCAATCGTCAAGATCAACTTCGCTTTGGTTTTTGTGTCTGCTGCGGCTTCATCCGGTTTTGTAACTTTGATGTAATCAAAAGTTCCTTCCAAAACGATAAAATTCTCCGCGTAGTTCTCACGAAACTCAGAGTAGTTCTCACGACCTATTAATTTGGGCACACTCACGATATAGTTCGTCGTCATTTTTTCAATCACACAGTCAATTTTTACTAACACAGTTCACAGCACAACGTATTCTCAATCTGCGAGGACTAATCGGCACAAACTTGCAAGTCTTTTCGCGAGAAACGAACGTTATTTCTGGGCCCATAACCTCTAATAAAAACAGCGTGGTTCGTGAGTTGAACAGAACTAACTTTATTCACACACTTGGTACACAGAGAAAAAAAAACAGTACAGACAACATTACAGGTTACTTATAAAGTACCAATAGATGGCGTTACTAGTATAACATGGTTGATTATTTGTATATAAATAACAAAATTGAATCCCACAAAGTGTCAATTCTTAAAAAAAGAACTGTTATATCTTGGTCACGTTGTGTCTGCGCAAGGTGTCTTGCCAGATCCAGAAAAAATTAAAGTATTGCTTGATTATCCGGTACCACAAACTTCTGAAGAAATAAAACGATTTATTGCCTTTTGCAATTACTACAGAAAATTTATACCATTTTTTTGCAGAAATAACAGCACCATTAAACAAATTGTGCAGAAAAAATGAACCATGTGTTTGGTCAAAAAGTTGTCAAAAATCATTCGACAACTTAAAGCAACACATGACTAACCCACCAATTTTACAATATCCAGATTTCGCAGATGACAGCGAATTTATATTAAAAACTGATGCTTCCGGAACTGCAATTGGATCAGTTCTATGTAACAAAAACATGAAACCAATTGCATATGCGAGTCGACCATTAAACAAGGCTGAAATAAATTACCCAACAATACAAAAAGAATTGCTAGCCATTGTTTGGTCAGTTAAATATTTTAGGCCATACCTTTTCGGTAAACATTTTATTATTGAAACGGACCACAAGCCATTAATATATCTATTTGGAATGAAAGATCCATCAAGTCGTTTGTTAAAATTTAGATTAACACTAGAGGAATACGATTATGAAATAGTGTACGTTAAAGGAAAAGACAATGTCGCCGCGGATGCATTGTCGAGAATTGTCATAACATCGAATGAACTAAAGAATATGCATAATGATGTAGTAACTGTTTTAACTAGAGCACAAAAGAAAAAAATGACAGAAATGGAAAATGTAGAAAGTACAGATTTCAAAAATCAAAATCAAAATCAAAGCATTTATTTCAAGTAGGCCAGTTACAGGCACTTTTGAATTGTCGAAACAAAGATGAAAATTAAATGTAGCTACAGTCCCAGTCACAAGACATAAAAACTGTGAAAGTACTGTAGTTGCCCATTCCCTAGCGTAGATCTCTATGGAGAAGAACGGGCAAGAAACTCCATGGACACTCTTTTAAATCAAAATATTGTTACAAAATCTTGGTTACATCATTCATGTTGAGATGGTATATTATGTGAGAACAATGTAGCAAGATGTGCACGTTAAAAGTGTCCATAGTAAAAACAAAAAATACAATTCAAAAATAAACATACAAATAAGCCATGGCAACTAAGAGTTGACCAGTCACAACTGACAGCGCCCGTTCACGAACATGACGCATGGATCAGCACCATTCAACTCAACCATTTTGAAGGGAACTGAATGATCCGACACACGCGCCACCATCAGCGAGACATTAGAGTGAGCGTGACATACTCTCAACCGCCAGGGCACATTCAAGTCAAGAAAAGACGTAGGATTTCAGTGAATGATAGCTTTCTAGTACATAGTACTCACACAATATGGGCTGTGCGATTATATAATACTAGAGATTGATTCTATACAATGCAAAGACAGTTGTACAATCTTCAGCAGCTCCAACAATTCTATTTAATACTATCAATTTATGCGCCCCTGTTCATGTGGAGCAGGACCAGCATTGAGCCCCGCATTTTTATCTGCGATATAATCGCCCAACTTGTAATAAGCTTGCTTACATAGTGTGCGTATTTGTTTAATAGATCCGACGACACAAGGTCTGATCAACCAAGAGTTGCGGAAATATTAAAGAAACCTAACGACTCCGTCGAAATGAGGTTAATGGAAGAAGATGAATTAAATAAATTAATAAAAAATAATAGGATATCAAACCAAGAGGAGTGTTTTGCTTATGAAGAAAATAAAAACTTTATACATAAATCTCAATTTTAAGACACTTTTTACGCGAGCCGAATTTGTGTCCAAGTTAATCAACTATTGTAAGAAAATAAATATCAAAGAGATATGTATAATAAAGGATAAAAATAATGCTAACTTTCTAAGAGAGTTGTGTAAAGAAATCGAATTAATGAAAATTTGGTCCGGACCACGAGTACATGAACTAAGAGGAATTACAAGAATTACTAAAGACGAAGATATTAAATTTATCTTACACGATTTTCATTTACTGCCAACCAGTGGTCATGCTGGTATGCGCAGAATGATAAACAACATTAAAAGACAATTTTACTGGCCAGATCTCGAAAAAGACGTTCAAGATTTTGTAAAATCATGCGATAAATGTCAAAAGATGAAACACGGTAAATACGTTAAGGAACCCATGTGCATAACTACCACAGCGTCATATGCATTTGAAAAAATATTTTTAGATATTGTAGGTCCTCTACCTCAAGATTATGAAGGTAATGTGTACATTCTGAGTCTTCAATGTGAGCTCAGTAAGTTTGTCGAGGCATATCCACTTAGAGCAAAGGACACCGTAACTGTAAGTAAAGCCTTAGTAGATAATTTTATTTTAAGATTTGGTTTACCAAAAAAATTAGCAACTGATCGAGGGGCTGAATATTGAAATTTAGGAGCGTTCCTTAGAATACAGTGTCAAAACAATCCACAATCATGGTCACACTGGTTGTCATATTGGTGTTTTAATTATAATACAACCGTACACACGGCAACTAAATACCAGCCGTTTGAGCTTGTTTTTGGCAGACCTTGTAATGTACCATCAAGGTTATGTAATGAAGTTGATCCATTATATAATCCAGAAAATTACTGTAGTAACCTAAGATATAAACTTCAGGTAGCTAGTAAAGACGCTAGAAATAATTTAATTTTAAGTAAATGTAATCGTAAAACTAATTATTATGATAAAAATTTGAACGCAGTTCACTACTCTAAAGATAATTTAAAATTGGTAAAGAATGAAGTTGGAGGAAAATTGAGTCCTTTATTTCAAGGTCCATTCACTGTTGTAGAAGACTTAGGATGCAATTTAAAAATACAGACAAGATACAAACAGATATTGTTCATAAAAATAGGACCAAACCATTTGTTACGTAGCAATTAGACTTAAAGGTAAAAAAAAATTAAAAAAATACGTACGATTTTTTTATTTTTTTCTGCATTGCCGGAGGTGAAGTGTGTATGTTCCTTAATATTAATTAGTAAGTATGCTCCTTTAGATTAACGTGTCATATTATTGTTTACGTAGCGCTATGCAGTACTTGTATGCACTAATGTGTAAGTTGGAATATCATTATACTTTTACGATGGGAACCAAGCAGTAGCCTTCTTATTTCATACCCGAACCTTTTACATACATACATCTCCTGGTGACTCTGCCTCGGGCTACACACATCTCACTCTCACAAGTAGGGGAAAAGTGCCAAACCTCTCCTTTAGTCCCCCTTCCCACCCCTCCGTGTCGTATCTCGAAAATTAAGAGAACAGTGTTCTGTTTTTTTACGGATTCTTTTAGAGGAATCTCGGGGAAGTATAAACCTATTTTCAAACTTACCCGTTTTGACCCCCTTCTTCCTGTCTTTAGACGGATCTCGGAAATTAAGAGACTTGGAACATTTTCTTTTTCAGATTCATTTAAAGGACAATGCGTTAGTCAAAATAATTTTTCAAAACTCCTCCTCTCCCCCATTCACCACCACCCTCTTCACCCCTTTTTTTACTAATGACTTACTACTACTGACAACTCTTTTGATTTTTACCTAAAACTATTGAGGGGCGTTGAAATTTGTATCCTTCCCTCCACAACCTGCCCTAAAATTGAAAGGGCTGTAACTTAATAACGGCTAGAGATAGCCATTTGGTATTTAATCAAATATTATAGAAGGTGTTGAAACCTATCCGGTTGTGGTACCCGTAAAGCGAAGGACGACCGAAGCGATCCCCCGTAGCGTAGGGATACCTGCGAGACCGAGTGGAGCGAAGCGGGAGGTATCGAGCCGGCGACCTCCGTAGCGTAACGAAGGCTGAGTGGGTGAAGCGTAACTCAGGGGCGACGACAAAGGGCACGCCACAATAGTGGCGGTAAGTCCCCTCTTTGAGGAGTGGCTTGAGAGACGCCACGGCGTCCTCACCTTCCGCCTGACGCAGGTCCTCACCGGACACGGTGTTTTCGGGAGGTTCCTGCACCGAATCGGGCGGGAGGAAACGCCCGGGTGTTTCCACTGCGAGGATCGACCGGAGGACACGGTGGAGCACACGGTGGAGGTGTGCCCCGCGTGGGCGGAGCACCGCCGTGTCCTCGAAGCGGCGATTGGCGGCGGCGACCTCTCGCGTCCGGCCCTGGTGCAAGCCATGGTCTGGAGCGAGACGGAATGGGACGCCGTCACCTCCTTCTGCGAAGCAGTAATGCTAGAGAAGGAGGTGGCGGAACGTGAGAGGGAGAGAACCTCACAGCGTCCCGGCCGCCGTGGGAGACGCCCCGGGCGTCGGGGGCCACCACGTGGCCCCCGGCCACCGTAGGCGCGGGCCTGTGGACGGTGGGCTATGGGCTAGCTCGCCGTCCGTCCGTCTCATGACGACAGGCCGTGTCGACGGCGCGTTCGTGTTCCACGCGCGCCTCAAAGAGAGTCAGCAAAAAGGAAGGGGTCCGAAAGGACCGATGCCTGCCGGGGTTGCGGGACTATTCGAAAGAGATACCGTGGCCCCGGAACACAAAGGGCGATGAAGGAACATGGATGGGTTTTAGTCAGTAAAAGTCTGACACTCCCTCCTGCTCCGCCCAGAGCGGGAGAAGTCATTTGATGATTTCCCATCCGAAAAAAAAAAAAAAAAAAAAAAAAAAAAGGGGCGACGACAAAGGGCACGCCACAATAGTGGCGGTAAGTCCCCTCTTTGAGGAGTGGCTTGAGAGACGCCACGGCGTTCTCACCTTCTGCCTGACGCAGGTCCTCACCGGACACGGTTGTTTCGGGAGGTTCCTGCACCGAATCGGGCGGGAGGAAACGCCGAGGAGTCATTTGATGATTTCTCATCCGAAAAAAAAAAAGGGGCGACGACAAGCAAACTTTAGGGTAGTGTTTTTTTTAATGGGAAAAGGTCTGAGATTTTAAATAAGGTTTTAGATTGTTTTAGGGGATCTTAAGGGTTCTTACACTGCTTCATACTGATTTAGGGGTTCCTAAGGGTTTTTGTACTGCTGTGGATTCTCTTGCTATGGATAATGGATTCTTAACATTTTAAAGGGTATCTACTTCTCAGATGGGGGACTTGATTTTATCAACAAAATGTTGAAATGGGTATCGTTTTTGAGTGATTTTGGGGGTGCTGATTTAGAATAAAACATCCGTTTTTTTAATCCAAGATGGCGGACTTTAATTTTATTCAAAAATTAGATTGTAGATTTCGTTTACGAGTGATTTGCAGGTGCTGATTTAGAATGGTCAAGAGCTTAGTCAATTGGAAACCTTTCGGGTCCGTTTGGCTTTATTTGGCATTTCACTAGACTTTAAAAAGTGAAAGATTCTTATAGGGTTATGTTTGACATTTTTACGACATTTAAGGGTTCTAAAAGTGAAACATCTACAAGGACAAGCACGCGAGGTGCTTGCACCTCGCGCAACACGCAAATACTAGTTATACTATTTAAGGGTTTTCAAAATATTTTATTAAATTTACAAAATCTTTTAAGGACTTTAACGAATTGGAGATCCGTTAAAACACAAAAAAAAAACATTACCCTAAAGTTTGCTTGTCGTCGCCCCTGAGTTACGCTTCACCCACTCAACCTTCGTTACGCTGCGGACTCCACTCGGTCTCGCAGGTTCACTCCGCTCAGGACCTACCTACCACCAGACAAGGTTTCGATGCCTACTATAGTTTTTGTTTAAACACCTAATAATAATAAAAGTGCTGTAACTTCGTAACGGTTACCATCTCTAACCGTTACGAAGTTACAGCACTTTTAATTTTAGGGGAGGGTGAGGAGGGGAGGGTAGGATATACAAATTTCAACGCCCCTCAATAGTTTTAAGTAAGAATCAAAAGATTTTTCAGTAACAAAAAAGGGGTGAAGAGGGGTGATGAAGGGGGGGAGAGGGTGAGTTTTGAAAAATGATTTTGACTAACGCATTGCCCCTTAAAATGAATCTGAAAAAAAAAATGTTCCAAGTGTTACAACTTCCGAGATCCGCCTAAAGGGGATCCGTAAAACACAAAAAATACGGGTCTCTTAGTTTCCGAGATACGATAGGGGGAGGGGCAGGAAGGGGGGCGAACAGGGGAGGTTTGGCACTTTTCCCATACTCGTGAGAGTTTTTTGTTTACGAATCTGTCAAAATATCCCCCCTCCCCATCCACCATCTGGGAAAACAATTATGTCAGTCAGTTGTAATCGAGCTTTATATAATATAAGAGAAGTAGTCTTGAGAAGTAGTCCTTACCCATATAAAATTTTGAGAATCCATAAGAATCCTTAAACGAATTGGAAAATCCATTAAAGTCCTTAAAATATTTTGTAAATTTTATAAAATCTTTTAAATATTTTGAAAACCCTTAAGAACCCCTAAGAAACGCTAAAAAGTTATTTAAAAAAAAAAAACAATACCTGAAAAACCTTATTAAAAACACATAATAATAAAAAAACATAACCCTAAAGTTTGCTTGTCGTCGCCCCTGAGTTACGCTTCACCCTTTCAACCTTCGTTACGCTACGGAGGACGCCGGCTCGCTTCGCTCGCCACCTCCCCCCTTCGCTCCACTCGGTCTCGCAGGTTCGCTCCGCTCAGGACCTTCCTATCACCGGACAGGTTTCGACGTGTGGAAACTTTTTAGTTGAGACAACATTTTCAAATTGATATTCGAACATACATAAAAACATACATACATTCGAAAAAAACATACAAATACATGCATTCTGTGACGCCTCGAAAAAGGCTTATGCATGCGCAATTTACATTGTAACAAATGATTATAAAGGCAAGCGCACATCGAAGCTAGTAACAGCAAAAACAAAGGCTTCGCCAATTAATAAAGCAATTACGTTACCTAGGCTTGAGCTACTAGGTGCACTTTAACTATCACAATTGATGGAGAAATTTCTTCAGACACTTTCTTCAGAGCCAATAGAAATCTTCGCCTGGACTGATTCGATGGTTGTACTGGCTGGCTTCTCTTTTTTTGACTTGAATGTGCCCTGGCGGTTTTAGAGTATGTCATGATCACTCAAATGTCTCGCTGATGGTGGCGCATGTGTCGGATCATTTAGTTCCCTTCAAAATGGTTGAGTTGAATGGTGCTGATCCATGCGTCTTGTCCGTGATCGGGCGCTGTCAGTTGTGACTGGTCATCTCTTAGTTGCCATGGCTTATTTGAATGAATTATTTTGAATTGTTTTTTTTTTTGTTTGTGGGTTTTTGCTGTGGACACTTAACGTGCACATCTTGCTACATTGTTCTCACATAATATACCATCTCAACATGAATGATGTAACCAAGATTTTGTAACAATATTGTGATTTAAAAGAGTGTCCATGGAGTTTCTTGCCCGTTCTTCTCCATAGAGATCTACGCTAGGGAATGGGCAACTACAGTACTTTCACAGTTTTTATGTCTTGTGACTGGGACTGTAGCTACATTTAATTTTCATCTTTGTTTCGACAATTCAAAAGTGCCTGTAACTAGCTTATAAATTAATCAAACATCAAAATCAAAGCATTTATTTCAAATAAATGCTTTGATTTTGATGTTTGATTATATTATTATATAATAAAAATAAATAAAAAAAAAACGAATATAAAAACGAAATCTCAAACTCAATTAATTAAACTACAAAATGTCAACAAATTAATTTTAAGATGTCAGAACATTCTATTACTAAATTCAATTACAAATATCAATAAAATGGCAAACAAATAAATTAAAATAACATTTGAATTGTAATATAGAAATGACACTAAAATGTCAGTTACAAAATCTTTAATTGTTTAATAACACTTGTCCAGTAGCAGTTTTGTTAACTTTTTTTAAAAAACAATGATGGGTAATTCTTTTAAATGTATCGGCAGTTTATTATATAATAGGACCCATGGTTAAGATGTTGTTTTTAAGTAAAGCCGTTTGGTAACCACCTGTATAAAGTTGATTCTTATATTGAGACCTTATTGGTCCTGATCGTTGTCTTTTATCCACTACTGACGTAAACAATTGCTTGTTCGTTCTAACAAAAAGGGCTACTTACTTTCTGTAGTTTTAAGACCTGTCATTGATCGAAGGCACCGTTTTTAGGCCCTAAATATCCTTTCTCTCTCACTGTAGATTCCCCAAAATATGACACTTAATCTCAGTGAGGAGGCAACTAAACCATGATATGATGTTACTAACGTATTTATGTTAACTTTTTTTGAGAGGCTATAGAGTACATACGCCGTTTTACTTTTATTACACACGTTTTCAGCTTGATGTTTCCATGTCAGTTTATTGTCTAAGTGTGCGGCCAGACTGGCAGCGCGGTGCGGGGTGCGGTGCGGTATCGGAGATCCCCGCTCCCGCCAGGGTTACCAACTTAGGGGTTTTCCCCCCAAATTTAGTGGTAAATAAGAGGAATGTGATATTTTTAGTGGCGTTCTAATTTTAGGAGGATTTTTTTTATTTTTTTTATTTATAATTGTAACCGTAGGCGCGGGCCTGTAGACGGGGAGCAATGGGCTAGATCGCCGTCCGTCCGTCTTATGACGACAAGCCGTGTCGACGGCGCGCTCGTGTTCTACGCGCGCCTCAAAGAGATGTCAGCAAGAGGGAACGGGTCCGATGCCTGCCAGGGCTGCGGGTTGTTCGAAAGAGTCACCACGGCCCTAGAACACAAACGGCAAAGAAGGAACATGGATGGGTTTTAATCAGTAAAAGGCAGAGCGGGAGGGGTCATTTGATGATGTACCATCCGAAAAAAAAGGGGGATTTTCAAGTAATTGTGGGAATTTTGACTTAGCTTGAGGGGTAAATATTTTTTGGAGTTGGTTACCCTGGCTCCCGCACTTGCCACCCGCGCCCTCACTGCGGCCAGTTGTATGAACGAGCTATGGCTTGAGCAGCCCGCGCGTGATTCGCGTGCGGCCCGCGCCAACTAGACCGCGCCGCAGCCCACGCCCACGTGCCCACTATGGACACTACAATGAAGTTCATATGTTTGAGCTCGTCGCACCGCGCCTGCAGCGCACCCGCATTTGCAGTCTGGCCGAGTACTAAGTGTACTCCTAGAAATTTTGTTACTGTAGTTGAATCTACGTTTTGGTCATTATATTTTACTATCATATTCTCCGGCTCTAGCCGCTGGTAGAAATGCATGACTTGTGTTTTATTTAGATTTATCACTAGATTATTTTTATTAAGCCAATCTATTATAGTTTTAAGGGTGTCGTATAGATCTTTATTGTATTCCGTTTGCATTCAATTATAGCTGTGCTGTCATCTGCAAACAATGTCATTGGATGATGAGTTTGACGCGGTAGATCGTTAATGTAAAGCAGAAATAATAATGGCCCAAGTACACTATACCTTGCGGAACCCCAAACTTAGGTATTCTGCTAGAAGATAAATATTTTAATTCACGCTTGCTTTTAGTACATATACTCTCGATATTTCTGTGTACCTACTGTTTGCGATCAGTGAGGTAAGACTTTATTAGGTTTAGTACGTTGCCTCTTATACCGTAGGCTTCAAGTTTATTTAACAAGGTGTCATGTTTTACATAATCGAACGCTTTTGTCATGTCAGTGAAAATTTTACATACAGGATTTTTCTTATCCACATTATTCATGATCACTTTTAAAAGATCAAAAATTGCCATGTTTATATTTTTATTTTTTCGAAAGCCCTTTTGCTCTCCGCATAAAATATTATTTTTAATTAAAAATGAGTAAATCGATTCATAAATAATCTTTTCGAATATCTTAGAAAGTCTTCCTTATTGTTTTTTTTATGTAGTGGTTTTATGACAACAGTTTTCAATTGATCTGGAAATATACCTGAGCTTATGCATGCATTTATTATATGGCTCAACGGTTTGGCTATGATATCTGATACAAATTTTACTGCCGCGGTAGAAAGTTCGTCGTATCCAACACTTTTTTATTTTTTAAATGTTTTATTATACGCATAATATTAGTATTGCCACTTGTCTTGCCCAGATGTTTCCTAGTTACGTTTTGTACTTGATCAACGAAGAAATCGTTAAACGACTTGGCAATTTGCTCTTCGTTTTTCACCAGTTCATTGTCTTTATTTATTTGCAAAATGGGTTTTTTAACCGATTGTTATTATTAATTATCTGCCATGACACCTTTGATTTATTTTGAGAACAATTAATAAGGTAATTATTCTGAGCTTTTTGAGTGAGATGTATACATTTTTTTAGTCTTCGTGAATAATTTTTTAATGTATTTTTACTTTTACTTGAGGGTGTTTTTCTGTATTTCCAAAGTAGGTTTCTCTGTTTTCTGCTAGAGATCCTTATTCCACGCGAAATCCATTTTACTTTTTTAACAGGTTTTACATTAATTCATTGTTTTGGAAAGAATAAATCATAAAATAGACGAAATAGTTCCAGAAACTTATCGTATGCCTCATTAGGGTTATCTGTTTCGAATACTTCAGAAAAAGACAGACATTGAAGGTGTTTTTTGAATAATGTCAAATTTTCATTGGATAAGTTACGTTTATGAATGTGCCAAGAATTGATTATGCATGTTTTGTTTACCTGTAGTTTTAAAATCTGAGCCGTGTGGTCGGATAATTCAAAATCGATTACTTCACTTACACATTTTTGTCTGGAATTATGAGAAAAGTTATCTAGACAAGTGCCGCTCTTGGGTCTGGTCGGTTGCTTGAATTCTAATTTAAGATTATAGTTAAGTAATAAATTTTCAAAGTCTAATGTTATGTTATTTCCTTTTAGTGTGTTAATGTTGAAAGTCTCCGCACAAAACATTTTTTTTACTGGACTTAGTAAACAATTTCTTCAGTAAGATGTTTAAATTATCCATGAAAGAATTTATACAGGTTATATTCGGAGGTCTATAAATGCATACAACAATTAATTCCTGTTGAGGTAATTCTATTGCACAATATTCAAAAACACCTATGATAGTTGTGTTAGGAAGTTCCTTATATTCGTACCTATTTCTGATAAGGATACACGCTCCTCCACGATTCTGATGGGTTCTTGAATAACACGATGCAAGCTTGAAATTAGGCACTTTAATTAATGATTCCTGCCCTGAAGTTCCGAAGTGTTCAGTTATGCTTAATACATCGATGTCGATGTTTTTTCATTGCGCAACTCTTGGATATGCAGTGTCAACATATCGGATTTATTCAGAAGTCCAGCGATGTTTTGGTGCAGAATATTCATGTGTTTATAATAGAAAAAACTGATCGCTCTTTGTTTTAATATTCTCTTGCTCATTTGGAATCTCAGTAGTACTAGTTGAGGCAGAGTTGTCTTGAGTGTCAATCTTTGTGATAGGCAAAACTTCTTGAGAACCGAATAATCTGTAGTCAATCCATACCCTACATATAATCTGGTCAAATAGTATCTCCATCCGTATTTATTTATTTTACCAGTATTGTGAGAGATGTGGAGAACATTTCGTGCGATAGGCTAGCATTGCTATCGAAAAAATATGCGTAAGTACTCATTATTTTTTATGTCTGACAGGAGGAGGTTATTGAAAAACTCCACTTTATAATTATGTATTAATGCACCTTTTACGCAGATCGGGGTGCAGATAACAATATTAGTGTGGGTAACATGCTTCAGCGAGTAGTTCAGATTGTGAAGTATATTTGCAGAGTCACCATTTTGCATATATTTTTCTCCAATGAAGATCAGGCAGTAGTCATCCATTGAGTAGTCTTTTATTTTGTATTGAATTGTTCCTAAGAAATCTGTAGCGGTGACATTTTGTACTAAATAATGACAATATTCAAACTGATTACAGAATACTTCTTCGATTATGGGCAGAGTCTCTCTTGTGCAATTGCTGCTGAAGTTAGAAAGCTTGTTTTTGAGTTTTACGACTGCAACATTTTTGCAAGCAAAATTACTCACTTGTGCCGCAGTTTCATGATTTTGCTGATACATAGATTCACAGGAATGAATACGCTCTGTCAGTAATGCGATCTCCTGTTCTGCAATCTGTAATTTCTTTTGAATTATTAGTATTTCCTGTTACAGGCGAATTACGTAGTCACTGGTCTCCACTTTCAATGAGGCTGACGATGGAGAGGACGGTAAAGAACTCAAGGTATGTTGCTGTAACAGGGCTTGCTTCTTTTTCTTTGTAATTAACCCTGAATTTTGGAAAATGGTAGAAGATTGGCACAGGGACTTTAAAGTGTTGACTTCCGAGGACAATTTGTTAATGTGTTTATGTAGATCGGTGTTTTCTAGCAATACAGTTTCTAATTCATTTTCCGTACTTTCCAGTTTGAGTGTAAGTTGAGTCTCGTTCATCTCTGAGGTAGTTATTACATCACTTACAGTTCTGTCAACACTCCTTGATAATTTATTGGGAGTTATGCTATATGATTCATAAGATGTTTCGCAGTCAGTAAGTATGTGGGAATCAGATAACATTGTGCTATTTGACTGTATCAATGCTACAAAAGTAGTATGCGTTCACCCCTAGGCCAACTGTGCAATGGTTCTGAAGTTGAATTTTTTTACTAGTTGCGGCAGATTAATGTCCCTGCCGACTTCGGCGTCGGCGTTCGATTATGTTAATCATGACATTCTCCTCCATAAACTAGAAGCTTATGGCATTAGGGGCAATGTACTAAATCTTATAGAATCTTATCTGGAAAATCGCAAACAATATACAGTTATTTCTAAAATAAATATTAATACCAAAAAAGAAGAAACATATGCATCAAAAAAACGTATAATTAAATATGGAGTCCCGCAAGGGAGCGTATTGGGTCGTTTGTTATTCATTATCTATATAAATGACTTGCCATTAGTAACTAATTATCCAGTATCACTTTTTGCCGATAACAGCACAGTCACTATTAATTCTATAAATAAAGATAGATATGAACATGAAATTAATAATACAATCAACTCAATAATTAACTGGTTAGATAGCAATAATTTAAAAATAAATCTTGAAAAAACAAAAATTATGTTCTTCAGTCAACGTTTAGAAGCACCAAGTATTAATGCTCAACACAAATTAACTGTTATTAAAAAGGTAGACACAGCTACATTTTTAGGTGTAACCATTGACAAAAGTCTGAACTGGAAAGCACACAGAAGAATTAAATAAAAAAGTATGTTCATCTGCCTATGCCCTCTATAAACTAAAACCTATTATAAGTACCAATGCGCTTATAACTGCCTACCATGGTATTGTCGGCTCCATGTTGAGGTTTGGAATTATATTTTGGGGAAACTCTACTAATAAGGAAATCATTTTTAGGTCGTAAAAAAGGTGTATTAGGGCTATGTTTGGTTTAAAAATAACAGTTGCAAACAGTATTTTATTAAATATAACATTTTAAGTCTGTCATCCTTATTCATTTATGAAACAGCAAATTTTATACGAACCAATCCTAACCTATTTAAACTCCTAACCTATAGAAACTATCAGACGTTTCTATCCATAATCGACGGGATAATAATAAACTATGCGTACCAAGATCAACCACGGCACTGATGCGTAAAAGTATCTTTTGTTTAGCACCAATAATTTATAATAAAATCCCAAAACCTATCAGACAAATGCCGACTGCTCTGTTTAAAATAAATTTAAAAAAATATCTTATAGCCAAGTGCAATTATACGATATCGGAATTTTTAAATGAACGCAATTAATTAAATAGATATCATTACGACATTTTCACAATTTGACCGTCAAAGGTGATGAAAACAATACTTTTTTTTATTAGCATATTTTTCAGTTTGCTCAGTAGACTCAAGTTTTATTTTTTATTTTTTTTTTTTGGTTTTGTGGCGGCACATCATTGAATGCTACGCCCATCCTTATTGATAGAGAGGAGGTGTCAAGTGGACACAAGTCTGACAGCTGGAATTTTCTCTTGATGTTCTCGGTTTTTGTCTGGTCTATTAAATACGTTTCTAGTGGAAGTTTAGTTTACTTTATTACACACGATTCTTGTGGGCAACATTCCCACAATTGGTGACCCCGACGTGATCCGTCATGACAGACAAACACGCACCTAGATTGGACGAAGCCGATGGAGATTTTGTAGATGCAGCAACGGACGCCGCAGTGAACAGAGTCGCCGTGCGTCTGCCACCATTCTGGCCAGAAGACCCGGAGGTATGGTTCGCACAAGCAGAGGCGCAATTTCAAATTTCTGGCATCAAAGATGACAGTACGAAATTTTACCATGTCATCTCTCAGCTTGAACAAAAGTACGTTCGCGAAGTAAAAGACATCGTGAGAAACCCTCCGCCGACCAACAGGTACGAGAAGTTAAAGCAAGAGCTAACGAAGCGGTTATCTATTTCTCGTCAACACCAAATAACTCAGTTACTTTCGCACGAAGAATTAGGCGATAGAAAACCGTCGCAATTTTTGCGCCATTTAAAAACTTGCTGCAAACGAGGTAACCGACGAGTTTTTGCGAAGTTTGTGGTCGAGTCGCCTACCTCTCCATGTGCAAGCAATTATTGTGACGCAAACCTCTGGTAGCCTGGAAGTCGTCGCGGAACTAGCGGATAAAATTTGTGAGGTCGCGGCGCCGTTACACCACCAGGTAGCGAGTACAAGCACGAACGCCGCCAGCGTCTCCAGTAATTTCGACGGTTTATTGAAACGTATCGATGAAATGATTACGTCACGTATTAATTCAGAATTAAGCCAACAAATATCGCAACTAAACATACGTTCGCGTGATCTCTCTCCCTCTAGAGGCAGATACCGATCGAGGAGCCGTAGTCGCAGCAATACACGGGGCGTGTGCTGGTACCACAAGAGGTTCGGAGATAAAGCTACGAAATGCACATCTCCTTGTTCGTACAAGTCGGTAAACTAGAGCGACAGTTCGTAGAGGCGACAAACGACTGTCAAGGTGCTACCAGTCGCCTTTTCATCACGGACCGGAAAACAAAGGTACAGTTTTTGATAGATACTGGTTCAGATCTTTGTGTGCTCCCACGTCGATTCCTGCGCTAGTCCAGACAACCTGCGGACTACAGTCTTACTGCTGCAAACGGCAGCATCATCAACACCTACGGTACCATGACTTTGCACCTGGACCTGGGTTTGAGACGAGACTTTGTGTGGAATTTCGTGGTAGCGACTGTGGATAAGCCAATCATCGGAGCTGATTTCATCGCGCATTACGGACTATTGGTGGAGACTGTAAACACAGGCGTCTGATTGATAGTATGACAACTTTAACTGCACCTGGAACCCTCAGGGTTTGTAACCAAACCAGTATCAAAGCGATATCGGGTTCTACTGAATTTCACAAATTACTTTCCCGGTACCCTAATTTGACCAAACCTTTTGGAGTATTTCGTGAAGTTAAGCACTCAACCGTACACTACATAAATACTACACCTGGACCTACTGTATTTTGCAGACCGCGTCGTTTAGCTCCTGATCGTCTCAAGATTGCCAAAGAACAGATTAATAACATGATTCGAGAAGGCACTGCGAGACCGTCAGACTCACCATGGGCGTCGGCACTGCACCTGGCTCCGAAGAAGAACGGCTGGAGGCCTTGCGGGGACTACCGTGCCTTAAATGCGCGCACTATACCTGACAGGTACCCTATGAAGCATATAGAAGATTACGCTCATAGACTAGCTGGTTGTACAGCATACTCAAAAATCGACCTAGAAAAAGCCTATCATCAAATTCCAGTGGCCCCAGAGGACATAGCAAAGACTGCAATCACAACTCCATTTAGCCTGCTAGAGTTTCCGTTCACGTCTTTCGGTTTGCGCAATGCCGCACAAACTTTCCAGCGGTTTCTTGATGAGGTACTCAGAGGCCTAGATTTCTGCTGTTTCTCTTACATTGATGACATTTTGGTGTATTCTATTCTATTTCAAGCGTCTGCATGACTACGGTCTCCGTATCAATGAAGGAAAGTGTGAATTCGGCAAAGGCGAACTAGATTTCCTTGGTTTTCACATCACCCAGCATGGCACGCGACCCCTGGAAGACAAGGTTAAAGCCATAAATGAGTTTCCACCACCAAAAACCGTCAACGGTTTACGCAGATTTTTGGGAATGCTAAGTTTTTATCGCCGTTTCATTCCGAACGCCGCCTCTGGTCAAGCACCGCTGCACGAGATGCTGTCGGGATCCAAAGTAAAGGGTACTCATCCAATCACCTGGACGCCACTACTTCTTGAAGCTTTTAACAATTGCAAAGCAAGTATTGTTAAATCCACTCTACTCGCACATCCTGTCATGAATGCACCGTTGGCCCTTGTGACCGACGCTTCTAACTCGGCCGTGGGCGCGGTACTCCAGCAATTGGTAGATAAGGAATGGCAACCTCTTGCTTTTTACTCAAAGAAGCTGAACAAATCCCAACAGCTATATAGCGCCTATGATCGAGAGTTGCTGGCGATATACGAAAGCGTTAAACATTTCCGCTATATGATCGAAGGTAGACACTTTGTTATATATACGGATCACAAGCCAATCACCTACGCTTTCTTGCAGAACAAGCAGAAGTGCTCACCTAGACAATTTAATCATCTCGATTTCGTGTCGCAATTTACAACGGACATAAGACACATTTCGGGAAAAGACAACATCCCTGCCGATACGCTGACACGCATCGAAGCTGTAGCGTCACCTCCTACATTAGAACAACTAGCTCGTTCTCAGAAACATGACACCGAGCTACAGACTATTATCTCCAATCGCTCAACCTCATTGAAGTTGGAACAAATGACTATACCAGGTACAAGCGTCACTTTATACTGCGACGTTTCTCTGCCGAGGCCTCGACCTTTTGCTACAAAGGAGCTGCGTCGGCAGATTTTCAACTCCATTCACTCGATGAGCCATCCCGGAACGAGGTCAACTACAAAGATGGTAACTGATAGATTTATTTGGCCCTCAGCTCGAAAGGATTGTCGCGATTGGGTTCGAACTTGTGAAGCTTGCCAAAAGACCAAAGTACACCGTCATGTTTCATCTCCTCTAGGCAATTTCAAGCTGCCACAATCACGATTCAGTCACGTGCATATTGATTAATTCGGACCAATGCCATCATCTCGCGACTACAAATACTGTCTCACAGCTGTCGACAGATACACACGTTGGCCAGAAGTACAGCCGCTGCAGGACATTACAGCTGAAACAGTAGCAAAGGCATTCTATGAGTTATGGATTTCGCGTTTCGGTTGTCCAGAGACATTGACAACAGATAGGGGTCGTCAATTTACCTCCCACCTTTTCAAAGCTCTTACAAATTTTTGCGGAGTCCAGCTGCGCCACACGACTGCTTACCACCCTGCAGCGAATGGGATGGTTGAGAGGTTTCACCGCACTTTGAAGGCTGCCATCATGGCTCACGGCGAGCAGAGCTGGACAGACGTTTTACCTGTCGTCCTGCTCGGCGTGCGCACAGCTTGGAAAGAAGACCTGCAATGCTCCGTCGCTGAAATGGTGTATGGTGAGCGCTTGAGAATACCGGGTGAGTTCTTCCAATCAACTAAGAATAACCAGGTGAGACCGCCAGATTTTGTCTCGCAACTGAGACATAACATGTCATTTTTGAAGCCACAAGAAGCAGCTCGACACTCTCCAGCTTCTGTATTTGTGCACAAGGACCTCAAGACTTGCAAACACGTCTTTATTAGAAAAGGCGCACCTCGAGGATCTTTAGAACCACCATATTCAGGGCCGTATCCTGTGTTAGAGAGGACAGATAAGACCGTCACTGTAGAATTACAAAGAGGACCAGTGACAGTCACAATAGATCGTGTCAAACCTGCCTTTATTTTGTCCGATTCATCTGAAGATGCATCGAAGTCGGTAATAGAAAACCCAGATGGTCAACGTCCGGTACAAACCACAAGGTCCGGACGCGTAATTAGATTTCCTAATTATCTTTCTGCAGGTTTTCCAAACTCCAGAGGGGTGGTGTGGCGGCACATCACTGAATGCTACGCCCATCCTTATTGATAGAGAGGAGGTGTCAAGTGGACACAAGTCTGACAGCTGGAATTTTCTCTTGATGTTCTCGGTTTTTGTCTGGTCTATTAAAAACGTTTCTAGTGGAAGTTTAGTTTACTTTATTACACACGATTCTTGTGGGCAACATTCCCACAGTTTATTCTAAACCAAAAAAATGTTATTTTGTACGCCATTAATGGCAAAACATGCAGATCTACCTGTTATTTTAAGACCTTGCACATATTATTTGATGTATACTCATGTTTTTATAATAAATATATTCTATTCTATTCTATTCGGCAGACAAAAACAAACACGACGGCGACAAACAAAAAAGCGATTTTTAACCTTAAACCATACTAAAGATTAAGGTTAAAAATCGCTTTTATTTTTGTCGGTGTTACGACGGTTAAAGTTCAAACACTAATGAATCACTTTTTCACTTTGTCTTTGTTGTTATTCGTTTGTATTGCACTTATTTGACTCACAGAATGTTTTATAGGTAGTTAGATTTCGGGAGCGGGGCGGCGAAAATAAAACGTTGGGGCCCGTTATAACTAAGAGTTTTATTAGAAACGACCCGAGCTTACAGAGTTTGATGCAATACTGCTTATCCTACCTAGCCTAATACATACCTAGAACTTAAGACTAAGCTGGTGGTCGCTGGCGCCTGCACATCCCGTCATGTCTGGCTGATAAAGACAAAAGTGCAGCGTACGAGCTTATGGCTCTACCACAGCGACAGATAAGGTGAGTTCAGAGAATGTAACTCCTCCCCCTTGGACCGAAGTTATCGGAAAAACAGAGATTTTCCAAGAACTTCGAGAAAGAAAAAAAAAATAAACTATAAAATGACAAAACTTAAAGTAGGTAGTTAAAACGATTCTAGGATAACGTGAAGATAACCTTCACATATTTTATAACTAATGTAAGAGGAGTAATCATCATAGAGTTAAGACACTAATAGTACAGGTCTCTGAATAACTCTATTTTCCTCCTGTTGAGTAGGATTGTCTTCAACACCATTCGAACGACGATCCTGCCTTTTACATATTTTCCTTATAATATACTTATACATAACTACAGCTGTTAACAGTAAAAAGACGATCGCGTACAGAGAGTAAAGTGCGGCACTGACACTATAACAGTTAATTTAACTCAATGCACTGATTTCACTATTCGCACTGTTCTTCAGAAGGTAATTTAGTTGGCGTATATCATCCAGGTTAACTCCTTTCAGGTTTACAGGTTCCATTTCTACGGCGTTAGAGGTGAGTTCTCGTAGATCAGGTAAGTTTATCACAGGAACAGGCTTATACTCTGTTTGCAGAAAGTAAGAACGCTGTCCATGAAGCTGGATATTTTCCATAGAAACATCACATTGCGGTTCTATGGTTATAATGTATATTCCTTGTATGCGTTCCTTGGTGTCGTCATTACCACAAGTTTGCGATATAATTTCTTTGTGTTTGGTATAAACTATCCAACTATTTGAACTAATCTTCTGTAGTTTCAGATGTTCAGACTTTATCTGATGGGGAATACATCGCGACAGATTATGTTGATATTTCATCAGTTGTTCGATACAGGTTTCTTCCACATATTGAATGAGGTTATTTTCAGAGCAGAGGTATTCCTTGACTGTTATCTCTTGGCATGGTTGATCAATTGGACGATATTTTGTTCCTTCTACTAAAAGGTAAGGGAATTCAGGAAAAACAACAAAGGTTTGGTTCATGGAATCCATAGGAAGGGAATACAATTTATAATAATTTTATGTAACATTTAAAATTAACGGAACTTCAATAATAAAGGTTATTTCTTCGTTTTTAAGGTAAACTTTTACAGACAATGACTCTTCTATATTAATTAAATTTCTATCATTTACAGGATACATTAAGTTATCATGTTCATTAATATGTTTTAATATATTTAACAATTCATTAGAATTTATTACGGCTTTGTGTGAAACAGATACCTTACAAAATGCAACAGCAGTTTCTAATTCGCTAAGTTCCATAAAGATAATTCTAAAGTTTACAATAAATTGATTGAGTAATCCAAAGACATAGGTCATATAAATTGAATACTTATCTTTTGTGTTAAGATTAGCTACAAAGCCTTCAAGTAATTTAATGCGCTTGTTTATTTTATTTGTATATAGCGGTGTTGTCGAGTGTGTTGGGTAGGCAGAAGAGTAAATAAAAGTCACTGCCTAGGTACTCACGGTTCTATTGAGTAAAGTTCACACGCACAACACAAAACAGTAGAAGGAGAATAGAGAAGACAATAGAGCACAGTCACAATAATTGTCACAAACACGTATAACAGTTTATGGAACAGTAAACACAAGATAACAGGCGAAACACGGGAACAGCGTGATTTCAAGAGGTGTCAAAAGAAATCATGCGCACGCGTCGTTTTGTGGTTAGTGCCGACTGAAGGTCACGGAGAGGGCAGTCAACGATCGCGCGCTGCTCCCACCTCACTCGCTCGGTACACGTCACGATGACGTAGCTCGGCCGCGGTGCGATTCCAATATACGGTGTCCCGACATCATCCGACATTATATTGATGTTGTCAATATAGATGCCGGTGATGTGTAATAAGTGATTATAATAAATACATGTAAATAAATCTGTTTGTTTGTAAATGTTTTGTGTTGTGTTATATACAATACAAATAAGTAAACTATATATTAGGTGTATACCCTACATGTATTTTCATTAATTATTTCAGTAGTGTTCAGAAAGTGATCCAACATTTTAAGAAACCACAGTGAATTTATGGGCTATTGCCTGTTCTTTAGTCTGAACATTATAAATTAAATTATCATATCTAATCGCATCTTCATGATCAAGGTTACCAGTTATAATTTTGATTAGAGAGCCTAAAGGATTTACAATACCACGTTTAAATCTTTTGGATGGGATTAATTGCTGTAATTTCTCTACGGTCTGATTTCGAATGTACTCGACTTGTGTTTTATGTGGCATAAACTCATCTGTATAGAATTTGTTTAGGTGTAATGTTTGGCAGAATTCCGAATATTTTTGAATATTAAAGGAAAGGTCAGTGCTTATGCCCTGAAGATTGATTATTTTAACAATAGACCACTTATCATATTGGATAAACGCTTGGCTTCACCGGAAGACTACCAGGGTTTTGACTAATCTTTACTGCTTGAAGGGCCTGGCTTGGGAGAGTCCAATTGGTTGTTGTCCATATCACCAGGATCAAACTCCACCTGTGGAGGACGTTTTATGTTTTTGAGAGGTACTTTGGTATCCCTATTTTTTAATTTAATTGGTATAATATTGCGTTCTATTGGACCTGTGACAACGGCTTTTTGGTACCTAGGCTTATCTTTTGCTTGTCTCTTATTAACGGTCTTAGCAAAAACAGGCTTACCTATTTCTAAAGCTGGTTCTAATTCCCCTCCTCGTTCCGTTAAAATTTTTTCTTTGTGACCTTTTACTTTTTCCGAAATATACTTATAGAGTGCCTGAGTTCTCTTTTTATGATCCCTAATCAATTGTTGTTTATAAGCTTTATCAAATTCAGAGTTAAATGTAGAGTTTAATTCGGTATGACCAAACGCAGCTTCAAACGGTGTTAAATCTGTGGTGCTATGAATAGTGCTATTATAGGCCATAACGGCATAAGTCATTACTGAGGCTGCGTCCGTAAACTTCTTTTCATATTTTGCCAATCTGTAAATTTCTATAATTGTGGAATGAAAACGTTCTATGAAGCCCATAGAGTTTGGATTGTTTGGGGTCCCTATGTGTAATTTTATTTTATGTAAATCTGTTAGTTCTTTTAGTAATTCACTGTTGAATTCAGTTCCAGGGTCAGAACTTATTTTCTGAGGTATACCGTAAAATGAAAAATATTTCATCAACGCTCTAACCACTTCAGGTGATGATCGAGATGGAATTTCTATAGCTTGACCTAACTTACTAAAGGCATCAATTAAAGTTAAATAGTATTTCGATTCTATGCTAAACAGGTCTATAAATATCTCTTGAAAAGGTGCATGTTGAGTTTGTTTTACAACGCTCACATGAGTTAATAATGGCGGAAACGGTTTCAATCATTTTTGGCCAATAATAATTACGACGAATCCGTTTAATGGTTTCGCTGATTCCACGATGACATGTCTTGCCTTCGTGTAATTTAATTACTATAGCTCTTTGTCAGAATCATCTTTTGGCATAAATTTCATATGCATAAGAATTAAAAGTAGAACCATATTATGGCAGAAAGTTCACAGTCAATCATTTTTTGGCATAAATTTCATATCGATAGTCATCAAAAGGCAGAATTATCATATTTCAGAAAGTTTACAGTTAGAATCATCTTTTGGCATACATTTCATATGCATAATAATGGAAAGCCTCATTTATCACATTATAACAAACATGCAAACAAGCATGCAGTATGCAAACAAGCATGCAGCATGCAAACAAGCATGCAGCATGCAACATGCAGCAGGCGTGGTTTCGTCAGCAGGGTGGTTAGCTTATCGTCGCAGATGTGTTTTACGCTCACCACCTGCTCCTCAGCTCGCGTAGGACCGCCAGAGCCGTGACAGAAACCACGCCTGCTGCATGTTGCATGCTTGCCTCTTGCTTCTCCCCTCCGCGCCTACGCGGATTTAAATTACACTCTAGGGGTAGGGCAGACAAAACTACGTGTAGTCGGTTTTGGAGCGATTAGTTTCTGTCACAAAATTTTGTAGCACAGCTTATTGACTTTTTAGGACAGTATTTTTATTCTAATTAAGGTTTCATCAATAAATGATAACAAATGAACTGGGATTGCTGAAATCTCATGTCTGTCTATGGTTTACACCACTTCATAACATAACAACACGTACGCTGTGAAGGGATAAGCACATGTGAACCACTAAAAAGTAAAATAAAAACTTTTTGAAAAAATAAAACCGACTTCAATAAACAGAAAAAAGTGAAAAATAACTTGAGATTTAGAAGTCGGTGACCTTTGTTTGATTGATTTAGTTTTTTTTTCACCGACTTCTGAAGCTAAATTTAAAGACATAAAAAGTTGTGTTACAAAGAGTAGTCATCCGTCTTGCAGCACCCTGCGGGATCCCGCAAATAACTGAATCTAGCTTGTTTGAGAAAGATTAGTCTCGCTAATATGTACCAGTAAATGGAATTATTATACGGAATTGAATTCCTTAGTGTAGAAACACAGTGAGAGTGGCGCGGGAGGCGCGCGGGAGTGGATGCGGGTGTCGTTAACACTGCGGATACCGCGCACTCGCGCCTCTGTAACTGTGTTCAGACGCAGAAGAAGCTTTTTGCACCAACTTTCAGCCATCTGTATGTCCCCAGCCGTACTCGAACGGGTACGGTGCATTGCTATTTTGTGTCTGTAATTGCGGGTATCGAAGAGCTACGTTTAATCGACTTATCGTTTCTTTGGAACCCGGACTCGTGCTTCAGCCAGGTGGAGAACCTAGGCGAATTACGGTTCTGGACCGTTTCTTTGGTCTTCCGCTACTTTTATTTTCCACATTTATGCTCATACGTAAATCTTGAAATATTTTATGTAAATTAAATAAATGCTTCGAGGCCAGATCAGATCTCTGTACATACTTATACAACCTTAGTTTAATTTTTAAGGGTAGACTAAAACTAGGTTTATATAAAAGTGTTCTTTACAGATGTTTCATCGAGGAGTGTGATGTTAAACCGGCGGAGTACAAAGTGAAGTGGATGTTGAACGCGATCCCCAAAAAAGATGGCAAGCCCGACAGTTGCCATCGCTACGCGCCTAAAGATAAAGCCGCAGTAAGAGCCCCAGGAAGAGCCGCAGCAAAGACGTGTCCGAAAGAACTGTTCGACACGCAAAAAGCTAAAATTAAATGCACGGAGTACGTCTACGCCAACGATTACAGCGTCGTCTATACTGTGAGTCCACGACACGCTCACTTCAAGTGACATCACAACTAGCAACTCGCCCCTCTTGGCACGGGGAGCGTCATTATTATACGCTGTTTTTTTTTCTTCTTTCCTTTAAGAGGTTCCGTTCATTCCGTATTAAATTGATTTCATACTATGGTTTACACGGAGCACACCAGTCAAGCTCCCAGTCGGCTTGATTTTTTGCGACATTTTGAATGATAAATGATGTTTATTTTGCAAGTAGGTTTTTACAAACACTTTTACACGTATTTTTTTTAAACTATATGGGGCCGGTGTCTCGTACCTGACTACTCTGAGAAGAAACAGCCGAAACAAACTCAGAGGCCATAGTCTCTTTTGAAGAATAATCATCATTATATTATATTTCAGCAATTTTACACAAAACTATAATGAATTATACACATAAACTTTCCTCATGAATCACTCCGTCCAATGTGCTGTGGTGAAAACAGTATAAAATAGGTTTGGAAGTTTTTAAGTTTATCGCGTTCAGACACAGAGATAGGCGCGGTGGGGCTTAATTTTAGGATGTAGTGATGTAGTAACTGTAGCATTTATTTCAAATAATCCAGTTACGTCGAAGTTAATATCAATCAAAATCAAAAAAGATAAGCTGCAGTTACAGCCAAGAGAAAGAGTTGTCCATTTCAAAGCGTACATAATAATAATAATAATTCATTTATTTTCTGTTACCTACATAAACAGTACAAAGACAATTTAAACTACAAAGAGACTGGGGTCTGTTTTAGGTATTACAGATCACCAGGCTGACCCTCCGTCGGACATTTATCTTATGACATTTAACTGCACTCAATTTTGATACATCAAGATGAATTATCATAATTGTGTAAATTAAAATTAGCAAATAAATTAACAATTTTAGAAATAAAATAAAAGTAAAAGTAGACATTTGAGATGACAAGAATGGGTTATCTTTGACTTGGTGGAGCGTGTGTGTAGGTGTGTGTGTGTGTCAGTGAGAGTGTGAGAGAAATTATTCTTCACAAAATAATCAAATAGTGTGAAGAACGGGTAAGTTAAATAAGATATAATTACAAAATCTCTAATATTTACAAGACATAACAACTGAATCAATAATTTTATTCGATATATCGATCAGTTAATATAATAAACGATTGATATAATTTTAAAGTTACTAATTTTTATAAGCATAACCTACATTAAATATAAAATCGTTTGATATTATCACTCAGAATACATAAAACTTATTTAGTCTAATATGATAAAACGCGTAGGTTTTTATTTCCCTGTAAAAAACATGCAAACCAGCAGCAGGCATGGTTTCTGTCACGGCTCCGGTGCTGCGGGGCTCCGGTGGCGGTGGTCCCATGCGAGCTTATCGTCGCAGATGTGGTTCACGCTCACCACCGAGGCTTCGGCTTGCTGGCCGCCGGAGCCTCACCTCACCACGCCTCACTCATCCGCGCCTACGCGATTTTAAATAACACTCTAGGGGTAGGGCAGACAAGACTACGTGGAGTCAGTTTTGCAGCGATTCGTTTGTGTCACGCTTTTCGATAATAAACGCTATGTTATACAATGATTTTCTATTAAATAAAGTAAACGTTATATCAATATTATTATGTTTTAAACGATAGGCATAATGAATTTCGATTAAATAAACGTTATATCCAATAACGTTATACGAAATAAGTTTTAGAGTATATAAATGTTATATCCGAAGAAATTATAACAGGTTGGTATAACTCACGTTTATTATATCTTGTAAACGTTATGATAATGAAAATATACCAAATAACTTTATATGTTATGAGACGCACCCGTGAAGAACAACTCGTGTATGTGTAGTATATCGTTCCATGCATTACTTCAGGGGTTTAAACAAACGTTCTGTTGCACTGTAAACTGTAATCAATGCCTTGAAGCCATGAGAACATAAATGAATAAAGAACGGTCAAGAAAGGAAACTCCTTGCATTTGGATACCTTCCTTTAAGATTGTTGTTATTACAAAGCCTAACTCGGTCATGTTGATGATACGTAGATAGTTACCTATTATTATGTGAGAACGCTGTAGTCTTGTCACAGCAGCGTTGCACGCTAAAAATGTCCAGATAAAAAGATAAAAAACTTAAACTCAAATAATTTCAAATTCAAATAGAGACCATTACAGGACGTTTGAATGTCAAGAAAAGAAAAAAAAAGAAGCTACAGTCACAGTCACAAGGCATAATATCTTGAGAAAGTACTGTAGTTGCACATTCCAAAGCGTTGATCTCTATGGAGAAGAATGGGCAAGAAACTCCATGGACACTCTTTTAAATCAAAATATTGTTACAAAATCTTAGTAACCTACTTATTTCATGTTGAGATTACACATAATATGTGAGAACGATGTAGAAAGACGTGCACATTAAGAGCATCTAGAGTAAACGAGTAAATCAATAATTTAAAAATAAAGTAATTAAAATGAACCGTGGCAGCTAAGAGACATGTACATGTTGAAGATATTTACAAAACGTTAGGGATATAAAAAACGTATGCTGTCTAACAAAAACATGACTAAAAAACACAATCAAACTAGTAATCAACGGCGTTGATTGACCAAGCACGTCGGCGGCATTGAAATACGGCTCTATGATTGGGCCAGCGGCAAGCCGCTGCAATTCTCATAGGCCGCGGCTCACGAAAGTTTTAATTAATTAGAATTTTGAATTTAACACAACTATAATTTTAAAATTAAACACCTAATATCTGTAATACTATACATAAACAACACACGTAATAGCCATAGTTTGCATTTCTATCAATAATTAGTGCCAAAATACCGCGAAATGTATCAGCATCTCTTCAACGGTTTTTCATGTTTGTTGAAATGACTATTTCTGGCCGAAATCGCTAACAATTGGACTGTTTCTACATTCAAAAATGTTTAATACTTACCCAGGCATGACGAAAACACAACACAACACCACACAACGCACTGTAATACTAAAATAAATGACATATTCGTAATCAGTACCCCTGATAATCTCGGTATCGACACCTATATTGATTTTTAGACATTTCAACCCCATCGCACCCCTACGGGATGATGGTATTTCAGGTCTGCCACATTAAATCTTAAAATCGTTGTTTTTGGACTACACCCGACCCGATACACCATACAAATAGTACCCATGTTGATTTTCAGACTTTGTCACCCCATTCCCCCCTTTAGGTGTTGAATTCTGAAAAAACCTGAAACACAAATGTTCACTCATTTATCGATAGGAATACTTCTGTGAAGTTTCGAATAAAACAGCCACTAATCTTGTTTCCCAATACAAGCTTTTGACTCCCGTTTCACCCCCTTAGGGTGTAAATTTTGAAAAATCCATTCTTAGCGTAAGCGTAAGTTTCCTATGAGGTCTAAGGGTGCACCCCTTAGACCTCATAGGAAACTTACGCTAAATTTAGAATCTGACGAAAAATATATTTCAGATTGTCAATATGAAAAAGCCAACGGCAGGCAGTCAGCGCGACTACGGGTTCCTTCTATCTGGCAGAATCTTGATGCTCCGAAATTTATTTAGCATAACACACTTGGCATAATCTTCTTTACTTATATGAATATTTTAAGGCATAAAAAATTGTTAATATAGTTATTGCTCGGCCGAATGTTTATATGCCCAAATTTACAATGGCATACTTTTAAGATGGCAGAATTTTATTTGGCATAATTTTTTTATTTTTTTTATTTTATTTATTATGGGACAATAAACAGCTACAATATATAATGTTTACAAATAACAATAATTTACATAAAATTATGAAGTATTAACAATATTGCAGCCCACTACATTATCCGCATATTAACAAAATTAAGATAAGGTAAAAAAGTGCCACTAGATTTAGCATTACTCAGATATTAACATTTTAAGAATTAAAAAAGAACATAGATTATTAAAATAAACACAATACAATTAATATGTTATCTAAAAAAATAAATAATAATGGTTGAGAAAAAAAAAAAGAATATTTTGGGATTAGGTATTCGTTATTATCACAAATGAGAATTATTTTATTGAAATTGTGTAAATTACGGAAATTGACAATACAATGCAATACAATACAATAAATTCATACTTCATTAATGCAAATAATTAAAACGGTTGAAATAAACTAAATTAATAATAAAGGTTTCACACTATTTCTTATTATGATTGGATAAGATTTTAAAAACATTGGACTTAAATTTCGATTTGGAACATACAAAAATATCAACCTCAATGAAGTTGCTATTATAAGATTCAACCATACGACGAATAGGGCAACGCAATCCTGAATTAGTCCGACAGGTATTTACGGCGAACAATGTACCTGCACGGACACTACGCTTATTTACAGTGCGGGGGACCACATAGCATAACTTACTCGTGAGATCAATAGAATCGAAGTGATTATGAACAATACCATGTAGTACGTTGGCTTCTAGAAACTTTCGTCTAGATTCTAATGTTAACATTTTATATTTATTTAGTGATTGTGAATATGACAAACACCTTTAATAACACCTAAAGTACACGGCACGAAGAAATTTACGCTGGACTTTCTCGATCATATCTATATATTTCTTATAAAACGGGTTCCAGATTGGGACGGCATATTCGAGCTGCGAGCGTACAAGCGTCTTGTATAAGTAAAGATAGGTAGAGGGCCGTTTGAACTCTGTAGATGATCTCAGGACAAAACCATACATCTTAAATGAATTATTAACAATTCTTTCTACGTGTTGATTAAGTGATAGCTTATTGTCCAGTAGAACACCAAGATCTCTTACAATAAAGGTGTTACATAGAAAGGCATTATTTAGCCTGTACTTAAATTTTGTGATAGATTTGTTTTTTGTGAAATTTATATAATGACATTTGGGGACGCTTAAGTGTAATTTGTTGTCAAAGCAGTATGCTGAGAGTCTATCTAAGTCTTCTTGAAACGTTAGACAGTCTTCTATTGTATTAATAATTTTATAAGCTTTCAAATCATCGGCATACATAAGAAATTTAGTACTTAAAAAGCATTTCCAAATGTCATTTATATATATATTAAATAGGAGAGGTCCAAGGATTGAGCCCTGTGGAACACCAGAGGTTATAGACACTGTATCGGACTGATGGCCACTCACAACAACCTTTTGTGTTCTATTTTGAATGTAGGATAAAAACCATCGGAGCAAGTTTCCCCGTATGCCATTAAATGCAATTTTGTTAAGTAAAATTTCATGATCAACCTTGTCAAAGGCCTTTTTGAAATCTGTGTAAACAGCGTCCACTTGCAAACGTCTATCCAGGTTTTCAAAAAGATAATTGGTGAATATTAATAAATTTGAAACAGTAGATCGGTGTTTAACAAAACCATGTTGTTCAGGAATTAATACGTTGTGCAGGATTGGGTAGATTTCGTTATGTACGAGCCTTTCAAACAGCTTTGACAAAGTCGACAGAATTGATATGGGTCGATATTGCTCAATATCATGTTTCGAGCCTCCCTTGTGTACGGGCGTTATATTGGCCCGTTTCCAAATTTCAGGAAACACCCCTTCACACAGGCATTTATTGTAAATGATATGAAGTGGTCTGTAAATACTATTAGCAGTAGCCTTAAAGAATAGAGCTGGGTATCCATCAGGGCCAGCCCCTTTGGTAGGGTCTAGGTTTTTTAACTCCTGAAGTAATTTAGATTCCTCGATACAAATGTTGTCGATTAAGATGTTAGCGTCACAGTGAGTTGGCGGGGTCCACGTCGACAACGAGGGCGATGCGGGTTCGAACACTGACAGGAAGTAATCGGAGAACATATTGCAAACCACATCTGGAGTACCTGACTTAAGGTTTTGGTATTGCATCGTAGATGGGATACCAGATTTGTCTTTGCGATTAGCTATATATGTCCAAAAGCATTTAATATTGGAGGTGAGATTATCCTCAACGGATTTAATGTAGGTAGAATAGCAAGAGTTACAGGCTTCTTTAAAAGTTGTTCGGTATTCGGCAAACATATTGTAGTCTTTAATGTTTTTAAACTTCTTCCACTTAATCCAAAGGCGCTGTTTCTTTTTGAAAGTTTTAATCAAGTGAGGAGAAAACCAAACAGGAAAATCAAGTGCTCGAGGCTTTACTAGAGGAACGTTAGGTGAGACAATGTTGCTTAACACATCATAAAATTTTTCCACCGCTTCTTCGGAAGAAAGATGATCCAACAGGACCGACCATTCGACTTCATCGATTTGCTTATTGATAACATCATAATTGGCCTTACGGAAGTCGTATTTTTTCATGGGTTTCCTTTTTATGGTTTGCGTAGATATACCTATAGGGGCTATCGCAACAAACGGAGGGTGGTGTGGGTCTACAGGTAGTAAGGGGTCTATTGGAGGGCTCAAAGTGCAAATTATATTAGAAATGAACAAATCGAGAATTTTACCATTTCCATTATAAATACTATTATATTGGTAGGCATCCAGGGTTGACATTAGCTGGAGGAGTTCTGAGCTTATAGGGGAAGATCCTGTGCAAGTCATGCCAGTGATATGTTGCTGACTACCGGTCAGGGCAACCTGCCACGTAATATCCGGAAGATTGTAATCTCCAGCAATAAATACACTCATCACGTCAGGTTCATTTAATAAGTCCTGCAGTGTGTCGAAGTGAGAGCTATAAATATCAGGGGCGGCCCAAGGCGGTATGTATACTGCGCTAATAACGTGCATCTTTGAACTGTTATTTTTACTTGGAAGTCCAACCATGAGATGCTCAATGCAGGAGGTAGCGTCATTGTGCAAACGATTAGGAACGTTAAGCAAACACGAACGAATTTCTCGCAATACTGCGATAAGGACCCCGCCGCCATCCCGTTTTTTTGTTGAGTGACGATCTCGGTCGCATCTGTAAACAACATACCGAGGATCCACGAGCTCAACGCTAGCAATATCGGGCACAAGCCATGTTTCAGTTAGAATTATAATGTCAAATGAAGATGATAAAATGTTTACAAACAAGGTGTGCAGTTTGGTTCGTACACCTCTACAGTTTTGGTAGTATATTGACATTTGGTCGCTGCTATCCATAACCACAGTACCTTACTATGAATTCATATAAAACAATAAATGTTGTGCACGCAAGTAGTAACAAAATTACAGCAGAAAAACATAGTAATATAAGCCCACATGAGATAGGATCGAGAATGCCCAACATCGCAGTTAGATAAAAATAACAATCGGCTAAGTCATTCTCACAAAAGACATTCAATGTTTTCAGTTCGTTTAGATATTGTGTTGAAATAAGATGCAACATAAAAATAAACATATAGTCCCAATAAATGTCAGAAATTAAAATTAAGTATAAATAATTGGAAAATGAAGAGAATACCAGTATTAAAACGAACAAAATTTCTAGAATTACAATAAATAAAATTGGTGATAATAAGATAATTAAAATTAACAACACATTCAACATAGAAAAAATAATATTACTTAACCTAAGTGAAAAACATAGAAAATGAACAGTGGTTGTGCAGTGGATTCTTGAGAAGAAGAAACAGTTATTCAGCTGTTTTAGTTTTGGTTTTAATTTTAATGAGATCACTGTCTCCACGTATTGCGAATGCATTTTCACCCTCACGCTCGCGCACCAGTATGGTACCATTTCTGATCCATACAAATTTGTGATTATGATTGTTAGCGAGTTCACGGGTTTTACGAAATAACTGTTTCTTCCATAGGGTTAAGTGCTCATTAACATAGATAGATGTAGATGTGCCAGTTATACCGATTTGGTCAGACTTCAATGAGTTAGCTTTACGGAATGCGCTAAGCATGTTGTCCCTCTGTAGGCGCGTAGCGAATTTAAGAATTATGTTTTTTGGTCGTGTGCTTTGTTGGTGCGCGTGGGGCACCCTGTGCACCGAAACGATGTCATTTAGTAAGACCGGGGACTTAAGTACATTTCCTACGGCTTGGATAATTACTTGTAAGCTTTCATTGCGCCTCTCGGGCACGTTGCATATTTCAACATTACACTGCCGAGCCTGCTGTTCCAACACGTCGATCTTAGCCTCCAAGTTACTGATCAGCAGTTCCGACACAGCTGGTGCGTGGGAACTGCTAAGTTCGTCTACACGCTTCTGTAGGATGTCATGTTCCACTGACTGGCTCTGGGCACTAGTCTGAAGCGTTATGACGTCATTGCGGAGATCAGAAACTCGCTGTTTTAAGAGGATTTGCTCTGTACGTAGTGTTTGCATTTCCTTCTGAATATCTGTTAGGGTTGACTTAATATCGTCGCGCAACTGACGCATGTCTGTATTCATGTCACTACGCCATTGACTTAGGGTTGATTGCAGATTAGCAGTGAACGATGCTAAGTCTGCATTGGTGTTAGGCTTCGACGACTTCTCCGCGATCATGGTGTTATTGCCCAAACTGGTGGATGAGCTAAGATAACTCTGTTCCAAGTTATCACAAGACATGTCCATAGAGAGGTCATCAGCTGGGAGTTCAGTGTAGCTGCGCACAGGTGTATTCACGTTTGACCTAGCACGTCTAGTAACATTACAACAAGCCGGGCATTTCCAGGTAGCTTTATACTCATTGTTCAGGGCCGTATACTGCTGCGATGTCACATTCAAGCATTCATAGTGGTATTTACCACCACATACAGAGCAGTGGAGAATGCTATTGTCCGCTGATGATGTATCAGTACAACACTGCATAATGAGTGATCAAAGGTGTCTTACGATCAAAGTATATATTTATTGTAAACACGGGTGCTATGAATGCCCTCTATAACTCTCTTGTTGCACTGCGATGGTGTCTTGGAGTCTTAGCTACTACTAGCGCCCTCTATGTTTTTAGATGCAATCGGCTCAGATTAGAATCGAGACAAACCAAAGTTGTGATCGATAGCTACTATGGGTATGTGGTTTTAAGCAATTCCACTATTGGATAACAGATGGCTCTGGTACCAAGTTTAGGCTTAAGCTTTTTTAAAATGACCTTGTGTGACCTTTACATTGATTTGATCAAGCGATTGAGTTTTTAATATAGCAAAAGGCACAGCCAGCAATCATAATTAGACGCTTCACTACTATAGAAACACGGGAAAGAACAAGGAAATTGTTGTTTTGGTCCAGTAATAGTTAGTAATACCTTTGGTCTACGAGCTGGGCTTGTTTCGCCTAGTTTAGTTCCCACTATTTGCCACTTCACAACACAGTTCACAATAAATGTAGATCGCTCACTTGCAACTTTTATAATGTTATTTCACTTGTAAACTTTGAGTTAAACACAAGAAATTATATATAAGATAACTTAATCTATTTTTAATAATTATTCTAATACGGAGCGCCGTAAGAAGAAAACTTATACTTGCGCCCTCTAGTGACGATAGTATAATTAAATTAATTAAGTTCAAATTCCGCATAATTTCGTTTAGAATAATGTTTATTTAGAGCGACGATTATTTGGTACAATTTCACTTGGCATACTATGAAGATGACAGAATTCCATTTGGAATAATTTTATTTGGCATTATTGCCATTTCTATAAAATAGCATTTTTAACCTTAAATTAGAATTAAAATATTGTCTTAAAAGAGAATATGTTACGCTAAAAAAGTTAGTGACAGAAACGAATCGCTCCAAAACCGACTCCACGTAGTCTTATCTGCCCTACCCCTAGAGTGTAATTTAAATTCGCGTAGGCGCGGAGGGGTGAGGCGGCCCGTGAGCTGAGGCAGGTGATTTTGAGCGTAAAACACATTTGCAACGATAAGCTCGCATGGGACCGCCGGAACCCTGCAGCGCCGATGCCGTGACAGAAACCATGTTGCATGCTTGCTAGCATACTGCATGCTTGCTTGCTTGCGTGCTGCATGCTTGCTAGCATGCTGCATGCTTGCTTGCATGTTTGCATACTGCATTAACATTATTGTCGAATGTTTGTGGCGAAAAAAAAAATGTTCAGTCAATTTTATTATTATGGTAAGAAATACAAAATTATTCTAACTATGAATATTTTGTTATGTGATAGATGAGGCTTTCTATTATTATGCATAATCAAGATGATTCTAACTGTAAACTTTCTGTAATATGATAGTTCTAAGGCAGAACTATCATATTACAGAAAGTTTACAGTTTAGAGTTAATGACTATCGATACGAAATTTATGCCAAAAAATGATTCTGACTGTGAACTTTCTGCGATAAGATGGTTCTACTTTTAATTCTTATGCATATAAAATTTATGCCTAAAGATGATTCTGACTTGCAAAATTATGAGTTTTGAATGTATGATAAATGAGTGTCTGCCAAACGATTTTATGCGAAATGAAGTTTATGCTATCTACTGTTATGCAAAGTAATATTATGACATAAAAAGTTCTGCTATAAAGGGTAGACCCCGCGACTACCGCTACCATACAACTGGACTCGCAGCCCACGAGCTGCTATCTAGTTGACCGCATACTTACAGCGCGCCAACAGCGTGCTTACAGCGCGCCAACTCGGAGTCACGCAACCGAAATTTGCTAGTACACCTCGCAGATGACGCGTAATTAGCGCGTTGGCGGCTAGCCGTAGCCATTTGAGGCGACGCAGTTGTGCAGTTGCGGTGCCGATGTACTGTGCCATGACCTTTAGTGATGTTATGTGTATATTATTTATGAGTTACTGTTTGTCAGTTCGAACTGTGGTGCGACGAAGATGGCCGATCAGTGCTCGGCAGTATACGCAAGCTGGGCACAATGGCTGCGCTGCCTATCACTAGCTACATCTCGGACAGGTGGGGCCGTCGGATCGCGCTGGTCTTCAACGGAATCAACTCGTCGATTATTGGCACACTGCGTTACTTTGTCAATTCTTACTGGGCCTACGCAGTCGTAGACTTTATTGAAGGCACTTTAGGAGCTGGCATATTCTCGGGTGCTTATGTATTAGGTGAGTAAATTACACGCTTTGATAAACCTAGTAAGATATTTATATTTGTATGTACTAGCTAATGCAGCCAGGCATGCGTTGCAATATATATTTTTACCAATTGCCTCCTTTTACCCTACCTATCCTACCTGCCTACCCTGCCTACCCTGCTTACCCTGCTTACCCTACCTACCCTACCTACCCTTAGGGTGAGAACCGATCACTTTTCCGAATTTTGTCTGCTCGAATTTCATTTTACTAAAAACTATTGACGAACTCCTTTTTTGCCATTATGTATTATTTGACATAATATTTAGTTCATCGAAGTATCAATGTGTCATAGGTATTATTTTACTAAGTCTACGTTTCTCCGATTTTCAAAATAACTTTTTGCTATTGGCCGAAGCCTCTTTTGCACTTTATTCATTTACCTAATTTTCACCTTACTGAAACAAAATTTCACGGAATATTATTTGGTCACAAATATTATATATCACAGTCAAAACTGTTAATCAGTCAATTACTTTTGACTGGTGAAAACCAGACAAAACTACTTTTGACTAGTCAAAACTAATTTAACAATAACTAACATTTCCTTAGAAACTTATTAGGTCAAGGTTTTTTTTGTGACCCTTTGAAAACATCATGTTATTCTAGGACTAGGTAATTACAATTGAGGCGTTTTAAAACAACATATTACGAATGCAGAAAACGCATTTTAACTTATTAAGGGCTTTGACTGATACCAGTCAAAAGTGGGTGTGTAATGTAAAATGCGAGCTTAGCGAGCGCGCCTTATGGAGTCGTAGCAGGTTTTCTTCTTTTGCTCATATCTCGAAAACGGTACGTCGTATCGCAAAAATAATGAAAAAATTGCCCTTTAATAGTCCCTCTTCCGCGTAATTCTCAACATGTAGGTAAAAAAATATAAAAAACATGCATTATAATATAATTAATGATTATATTTCGTAGCTTCATCCTTCAGATATAAGTATAAACAGGTAGGTAGTCCCTTTAACCTACAGGCAACATCGCACGTTCTTCAAAGAAGTAACTCAATCGATTCCAAAGTAGGTTTAAAAAAAAAGTTTGACATTTCCGGTTAGGAATTCCGGAATTAGGAAAATAAAAGAAAAACGCAAATACATCGACGTCGAATAAGAGGTTAAGGTTAGTACTTTCATTTTTATTTAAAAGTGAAAATTTGAAAAGTGATAGTTTTGTGCTGAATTGTTAAATTACCTGATTGTGAGTCATTCGTGACAAATTAGTACAAAAACGTGTAATCTAAATAGATACGCATATTATGTACAACGTATTATCCGCGAGATAATGTTGTCCTTGAATTTTTTTTCTCACATTTTTTTTTGTCTTCCCTCATTGGTAGAATATAAAAATACATCATTGTATTTTTAGAAACTTGTGCGGCTCCAGCGGAGTCCCAATGTGAACGATTGACTCAGTCGCAAGACGAGAATCTCACGCCTCCTGCGCCGCAAAAGGCCACCGCGACCACTGAAAACTGAAGGGACGCCGCCTGCGTACGCCCAAGACGCAAATGTACCGGACACCTTGACGTCTAGCACCCCGGCCATCTCGATGCCTGACGCCACTTCTGACGTCATACCCGATGCAAGCCTGGATCCAGAGCTCTTATTTACTTTGTGAGCAGCTACATCTGATACCCCCGAGTTCGGTGAAAATATTCACACTAGTCTGGCCAACCTATGGACTCCTTTGTTAAAGAACCAAAAGAGGATAGAGAAAAATCATCGAAAAATTATCTCGTGCTCGGCAATTTCAAATTACTACAAGCATCTTTAAGCTCAATGCAGAAATATCCACCGCCGTGTCTGAGCTAGTTAGAGGCCGTGACAAGAAACTTTATACCTTTCAACAACAATTCAAATTTAAATTTAAATTTCAATTGGGCAGGGGCACTTCAGCAATAAATAAAGCAATGAACACATTGCTTACATCCGACGATAAAATATCAGTGTCTGCGCCATTCGCATTATTTTATCTGTACTTATTATTTTTTTATCCAATTATCTATTGAAATCATAAACGCATAGGGGAAGGTGGTCTGAGATGGCATAGATTTTGAAAAGTTTGATTTTTAGGAAACTTGTAACCAAATAGAAATAAATAGCAATTTTGTATTAAAAAGTGGTTTATTAACAACATAAAAACAATCAACAAAACGAAATAAAACAATTTTTTCTTTGGATAATAATTAAATATTAAAATATATTGAAAATCCATCTCACCCAACCCCTGTAGGTAAGATGGCATATACCAAACTGCTTATTTGCAAACATCGCAGATTACGTTTTTGGCCGTTTTTGGTAACCCAATGCATTCTGCGTGGCTCCACTGGCGGCAGACTTGACATTGAAGCCACCATTCCCTGGAGCGAGAATGACTCCAGGGGTCATTGCAGTATATGCAGGATGGGTCTTCATCGTCTGAGGCGACCGGTTCTTCCTCATCACTGGAAACTGCCAACACGATCCTTTTCTTAACTTGTCGGGCAGATTTTCTCATATTGGCTGCTTCTTTTTCAGCAACGACAGCTTTTAGTAATGCTATGTCTGGTGATGCATTCAGCATCCCGAATTTACCTTTCTTATGAACAGATCGTTTTATTTGTGAAGATTTAGGCAAAGGTGAAATATCTGCTATTGTTAGACTTGACTGAATTTGATCGTGGGAGCTCGTAGGCACTGAAGGCCCTGCCATAGTGTCGTCATTTATCTGAGGTACTGGAGGCTCTTCCTCAGTTTGATCGTTCGGGCGGGAGGTCTGGGCATCTAAAGGTGGCGCCTCGTCGTGGTGCTGGAGCTGGAGATCCTGAGACTCCTCATTTCTGGCATTGTCTGGTAAGATAGGTACAGAAGAATCTCCAAGATCATTGTCAGTTACATCTGCAGGTGCAAACATCCACTCTGGGAAAATATTCTCATTCAGAGGGTAAATGCCACTTGCAGCAAATCCATTTTGACCATTGCTAACCGTAGCTGCTCGAAGATAAGCTTGCTTAAACAGCTCAGCCACCTGGAAATGTGTAACTGTTCGTCCTGGATGATTCCTCAACCAAATATGCAGCTGTTGATTGTAGAATGTATTAAGTGGGCCGAAGAAGCTAACGTCAAGTGGTTGCATTTTATGTGTACAATGTGGGGGGAAACAGAATAGGATGATTCCGTTATCTTTTGCATACGTCAATACGTCCAAGTTTTTGTGACTGGAGTGTCCATCTAAAAGTAACAGAATCTTGGCTTCTTTCGACGGCTTTGCGTATTTAGCAAAATGCTGCAACCACTTAAGGAATACCGCCCCATTCATCCATCCTTTTTCCTGGGCAAATCCAACAGCGCCGGTAGGAGCATGGTCCATAAGTTCTGCTTTCATATTTTTGCGAGGGAAAATGAATGCTGGAGGTATGAAGCTTCCCAGGGCATTGACGCAGCAAACCGTAGTATAATGTTGGCCTCTTTCAGCACTGGTTAATACCCCTACTTGTTTTCTACCTTTTGTCGCAAAGACTTTCGGGTTTTGTGATGGCACTGTGCTAAACCCGGATTCGTCAACATTCCAAATTTGATGGGGTTCAAAGTTGTGCAATTCCATTACATCAACCAACAATTTAAAAAATGTTTTTACCTGGACTTTGTTGAATCCTCGAGCTCTGGCTGCCGATGTGGCTTCGGGTATTCGAAGTGATATGGACGGATTTCGTTTCCTAAACCCTCGCAGCCAGTCCAGACCTGCTATTTCATTTTCCGAAGAAAATCTATGGGGAAGTTTCTTAGCAACAGCTACTTGATAAGCAAGTTTTCTCAAATCAGTCCTTGTCATTCCAAAAAAACGCACCTCCAGCTCTTGTAAATGCGCAATAATTTGTCTTTCGAGTTCTGAATTAAATGTAGGTTTATGCCCACCTAAATACCCTTTAGACGTTTCTCCTTTTTCTGCTCGACGTCGGAGCGTAGTAGCGGGAACCTGATATGCCTTTGCTGCCATCTGCCAACCCATTCTCTGGCTACGGACGGCTGCAATTGCGTCTCTCATATTTGTTTCATCCCAACTTTGCCTTGTCGTTTTACGAATGTATGGCGCCATTTCTAAAACAAATAGGTACATATTTTTACTAATTACCTATTGTTAAAAATACCTTACAAAATATACTACTTACCATTATGTTTTACTAGCAAAATAAAATTATTTCAACATTCAGCATCGCTTTTTGGGTGAGATGGCATACACATTGGATGAGATGGCATACATCCTATGCCATCTCACCCGGTAGGTACATAATCCAGAAAATAAATTGAATTTATTTTGTTTGACAAGCTACGTAACTTTGCTTATTACAACATATTTTTTCACACTCTACTCTAAAAGAAAACATTGATAGTTACCTGTTAGATAATGGAGAACACCTGTAATCACGGTTTGAATTCAGCTAAACTAAAAATTTTCGAGAGCAATTTTTACCAAAACCGACGTAGTGACCGCCTCGATTGATGTCGCGCACTGGCGGGCGGCTTGTCGCGGCGAGTTTCCGTTAGGGCCGCACGGCTGCATGTGAGGGCGCCACTGGACTACAAATGCCAAAGATATTGAGACTGTGCCATCTCAGCCGCTATGCCGTCTCAGACCACCTTCCGGGGAAGGTGGTCTGAGATGGCATAGATTTTGAAAAGTTTGATTTTTAGGAAACTTGTAACCAAATAGAAATAAATAGCAATTTTGTATTAAAAAGTGGTTTATTAACAACATAAAAACAATCAACAAAACGAAATAAAACAATTTTTTCTTTGGATAATAATTAAATATTAAAATATATTGAAAATCCATCTCACCCAACCCCTGTAGGTAAGATGGCATATACCAAACTGCTTATTTGCAAACATCGCAGATTACGTTTTTGGCCGTTTTTGGTAACCCAATGCATTCTGCGTGGCTCCACTGGCGGCAGACTTGACATTGAAGCCACCATTCCCTGGAGCGAGAATGACTCCAGGGGTCATTGCAGTATATGCAGGATGGGTCTTCATCGTCTGAGGCGACCGGTTCTTCCTCATCACTGGAAACTGCCAACACGATCCTTTTCTTAACTTGTCGGGCAGATTTTCTCATATTGGCTGCTTCTTTTTCAGCAACGACAGCTTTTAGTAATGCTATGTCTGGTGATGCATTCAGCATCCCGAATTTACCTTTCTTATGAACAGATCGTTTTATTTGTGAAGATTTAGGCAAAGGTGAAATATCTGCTATTGTTAGACTTGACTGAATTTGATTGTGGGAGCTCGTAGGCACTGAAGGCCCTGCCATAGTGTCGTCATTTATCTGAGGTACTGGAGGCTCTTCCTCAGTTTGATCGTTCGGGCGGGAGGTCTGGGCATCTAAAGGTGGCGCCTCGTCGTGGTGCTGGAGCTGGAGATCCTGAGACTCCTCATTTCTGGCATTGTCTGGTAAGATAGGTACAGAAGAATCTCCAAGATCATTGTCAGTTACATCTGCAGGTGCAAACATCCACTCTGGGAAAATATTCTCATTCAGAGGGTAAATGCCACTTGCAGCAAATCCATTTTGACCATTGCTAACCGTAGCTGCTCGAAGATAAGCTTGCTTAAACAGCTCAGCCACCTGGAAATGTGTAACTGTTCGTCCTGGATGATTCCTCAACCAAATATGCAGCTGTTGATTGTAGAATGTATTAAGTGGGCCGAAGAAGCTAACGTCAAGTGGTTGCATTTTATGTGTACAATGTGGGGGGAAACAGAATAGGATGATTCCGTTATCTTTTGCATACGTCAATACGTCCAAGTTTTTGTGACTGGAGTGTCCATCTAAAAGTAACAGAATCTTGGCTTCTTTCGACGGCTTTGCGTATTTAGCAAAATGCTGCAACCACTTAAGGAATACCGCCCCATTCATCCATCCTTTTTCCTGGGCAAATCCAACAGCGCCGGTAGGAGCATGGTCCATAAGTTCTGCTTTCATATTTTTGCGAGGGAAAATGAATGCTGGAGGTATGAAGCTTCCCAGGGCATTGACGCAGCAAACCGTAGTATAATGTTGGCCTCTTTCAGCACTGGTTAATACCCCTACTTGTTTTCTACCTTTTGTCGCAAAGACTTTCGGGTTTTGTGATGGCACTGTGCTAAACCCGGATTCGTCAACATTCCAAATTTGATGGGGTTCAAAGTTGTGCAATTCCATTACATCAACCAACAATTTAAAAAATGTTTTTACCTGGACTTTGTTGAATCCTCGAGCTCTGGCTGCCGATGTGGCTTCGGGTATTCGAAGTGATATGGACGGATTTCGTTTCCTAAACCCTCGCAGCCAGTCCAGACCTGCTATTTCATTTTCCGAAGAAAATCTATGGGGAAGTTTCTTAGCAACAGCTACTTGATAAGCAAGTTTTCTCAAATCAGTCCTTGTCATTCCAAAAAAACGCACCTCCAGCTCTTGTAAATGCGCAATAATTTGTCTTTCGAGTTCTGAATTAAATGTAGGTTTATGCCCACCTAAATACCCTTTAGACGTTTCTCCTTTTTCTGCTCGACGTCGGAGCGTAGTAGCGGGAACCTGGTATGCCTTTGCTGCCATCTGCCAACCCATTCTCTGGCTACGGACGGCTGCAATTGCGTCTCTCATATTTGTTTCATCCCAACTTTGCCTTGTCGTTTTACGAATGTATGGCGCCATTTCTAAAACAAATAGGTACATATTTTTACTAATTACCTATTGTTAAAAATACCTTACAAAATATACTACTTACCATTATGTTTTACTAGCAAAATAAAATTATTTCAACATTCAGCATCGCTTTTTGGGTGAGATGGCATACACATTGGATGAGATGGCATACATCCTATGCCATCTCACCCGGTAGGTACATAATCCAGAAAATAAATTGAATTTATTTTGTTTGACAAGCTACGTAACTTTGCTTATTACAACATATTTTTTCACACTCTACTCTAAAAGAAAACATTGATAGTTACCTGTTAGATAATGGAGAACACCTGTAATCACGGTTTGAATTCAGCTAAACTAAAAATTTTCGAGAGCAATTTTTACCAAAACCGACGTAGTGACCGCCTCGATTGATGTCGCGCACTGGCGGGCGGCTTGTCGCGGCGAGTTTCCGTTAGGGCCGCACGGCTGCATGTGAGGGCGCCACTGGACTACAAATGCCAAAGATATTGAGACTGTGCCATCTCAGCCGCTATGCCGTCTCAGACCACCTTCCCCTACCTACTTGCTGCTTGCTGCTTGTAGGTAGACTTAAGATTTAATAGAGGGTACCTTGTGGTTACCAATAAATCAGTCGCTCCTCACGCGCTGTTTGATTGAGACACTTAGCCTTGTTACATGGTGTCAGGTGTAAATATTTTGCGAAATCGGTCAAATGTATCGGACACACAGTACCCAAATCGTGTTCAAGTACATAGTATTGTAGTGTGACAACATGCCCAATTCGGAAACAAAAGTTGGGAATATGAGTGCAAGTGCGATGATTTAGCAACCAGCGCCATTACAGCAAAACCTTGCCAGTAACTGGAAGGAGTGGAAATCATCATTTGACTACTTTTTGATCGCAGCAAGAAAAGATTCTGCACCCTCGAAAGAAAAGTGTGGCTTATTTAGGCACGTCATAGGAAAGTATGGCCGGGAAATTTATGAAGAACTTGACGTAACGGAAGAGATAAAACAGGATTACAGTTCGTTACGCATAAAGTTTGCTGAGCATAGCGATCCGACAAAAAACATCAACTATGAACGGCATATGTTTTTCGAGACTTATCAGCAAAATAACGATTATGATAAATATCTGGGAGAATTGAAAGTCAATAGCAAAAACTGTGGAAAGCAAAAGCAAAAGTTTTAGGAATAGTTTAATTCTAATACAATTGATTGGGGGGTTGAGAGATAATCACATGCGAGAAAAATTATTGGCTAAAACAAAGTTATCGCTGGATGAGGCTATTCCATGTTGTCGTGCGGCGGAGCGAGCAGGACGGCAAGGAGCAGCGTGTGAGGCGAGCGCGGCGCACGCGGCCGACAGCAGCGCCGGCGCCGCCGCCTCGGTGGAGCAGGTGGCCCGCGGCGCGCTCTCCCGCACCCGGCTCCGAGCGCGGTCAGGGAACCGCGCACGTCACCCGGGCCCCTACGGGACCCCTGCCTTGGGCCCTGCGACTCCGCGTAGTGATATATACATTCAGTCAAAAAAGTATCGGGAATGGATGATTTGTTTATGGTTCCATATTCAATTTTTTGTTTTTTTTGTAGTTGTTAGATTGGCACAACTGTTTTCCATTTTGGCGCGGAGTTTGAGTTGCATCTGTTATTTATATTAAATACAGTGCTGGTTTTAGTAATATCATATATAGTGTGTATTGCGAATTTCATAATGGACAAAAATATCGAACAAAGAGTTTGTCTTAAATTTTGCATCGCCAATGGAATTTCGTGTTCGGAGTCACTGAAAATGTTACAGAAGGCTTACGGTGAATCGACTTTATCAAAAACTCGTGCTTATGAGTGGTTCAAAGCGTTCAAAAGCGGTCGAGATGTGATGGAAGATTTGCCTCGCTCTGGTAGGCCGTCAACGTCTGCAACTGAAGTTAACATCGCAAAAGTGAAGAAAATTGTGACTGAAAATCCCCATTCAACTCTAAGAGAGATAGCCGCCGAACTTTCTGTATCTCACGAGTCGATCCGTACCATTTTAACTAATCATTTGGGTATGAAACATGTTGCTGCTCGGCTAGTCCCAAAAGAATGAATGAATTTTCTCCAAAAACTCAATCGCATGAAAGTCGCTGAGGACATGCTAGAACGAGTCAGTTCGGACCCAACATTCATGAAACGCATTGTTACTGGTGACGAGGCGTGGGTTTACGAGTTTGACATGCAAACTAGTCAACAAGCTTCGGAGTGGCGCCTTCCAACTGAACCGAAACCGAAAAAACCACGCCAAAGTCGATCAAAAGTCAAAGTCATGTTGACTGTTTTCTTTGACTATCGCGGTGTTGTGCACTCTGAATTCTTACCGGAAGGTCTAACGGTAAATAAAGAATATTATTTGAGCGTTATGCGGCGTTTAAGAGAGCAAATTCGACGAAAAAGGCCAGATTTGTGGAAAGAACAGCAGTACCTTTGTGCTCTTCTATGTAAATATATTGTCCTGTAAAGTATTTTGTGTGTACATAAATAAATAAATAAATAATAAATAAGAAAATTCTTGGATTTTGCACCACGACAATGCGCCTTCGCACAAGGCTATCATTGTGAACGAATTTTTGACCAAACACTCAACAAATACCATCCAGCAACCACCATATTCACCAGATATGGCTCCTGCTGACTTTTTTCTTTTTTCTAAACTCAAATTACCACTTCGTGGCACCCGTTTTCAATCGATAGAAGACATAAAGGAGAATTCGCGGCGAGAACTGAACTCAATTCCGGAAGCAGCGTTTAAAAAATGTTTTGATGAATGGATTATTCGTTGGCACAAGTGTATCGTTTCTAAAGGAGCATACTTTGAAGGTGATAAAATAAATTTGGATGAATAACAGACATTTTGTGTATTATTGATCTTTTCCCGGTACTTTCTTGACAGAGTAGTATGTCTCCGGGTAGTGTGTCCGGAAAGTGTGCGGAGAAGCGAAAGAAAATTCATGAAAAATCTTTCAAGTGCTTAAAAAGCATGATAAGTAGTGCACCTGTATTAAAATATTACTCGCCAGATGAACCGGTGATGGTGTCTGTGGATGCGAGTTCGAGCGGATTGGGGGCGTGTCTGATGCAGGGCGGGGGCGGCCTGTGGCTTATGCTGCTCGAACGCTGACGCCAACCGAAATGCGGTGGGTGCAAATCGAAAAGGAATTACTTGCCGTAGTGTTTGGCTTCACACGTTTCCATCAGTATATTTACGGTCATTATGAAGTGACGGTGGAAAGCGATCATAAGCCACTGGAAGCCATATTTAAGAAGCAGCTGAGTGAAACACCTGCACGCCTCCAGCGTCTGATGTTGAGGCTCCAGAATTATTGTGTGAAGTTGCAATATAAACAAGGAAAGTTGCAATTTATAGCAGACACGTTATCGCGAGCTGCAGTGGAGCCCGCAGCACAGTCAGAGCGCGATCTCAACGATGACGTCACGGATCATGTCAAAATGCTGTTACAAAACGTAGAAGCGACACCACAAATGTAAGAGAAAATCAAATTGTAAACGGACAAAGACCAAGTATTAAATAAGGTATGTCCGTATTAACTACAGCGGATGGCCAATAAACAAAAGAGAAACTGACATAAATGTAAGAGACTATTGGAAGGTACACGAGGAGTTGGATGTAATAGATGGAATATTATTTAGAAATAATCAAGTTGTTATACCAACGACGATTCGTGAAGAAATGTTGCGAAGAATTCATGAGGGCCACCTGGGTGTGGAAAAGTGTCAGCAACGCGCGCGTGACGTCATGTGGTGGCCGCGCATGGGTGCAGCCATCGAGCGCACCGTGCTGGGCTGTGGCACGTGCCAGCGACACCGCAACCTGTGCTAGAGCTGCCCAGGCAGGTGCTAGCTACTGACATCTTCGAACTTAATGGTAAACAACATCTATTGGTGGCTGAATATTATTCGAAATTTGTGGAGATTGCACTAATACCTAATTTGCAAAGTGCTACGGTATTAAAAAATATGTTCAGTCGCTTTGGGTGAAAACGTTTAGTGAAAAGTGGGGATTTATTCATGTAACGAGCACGCCGTTATATCCACAATCAAACGGGCTTGCTGAACGCAATGTAAGTACAATAAAAGCATTGCTGACTAAAGCACGTGACAGTGGTGAGGAATGGCAGCTGGCGCTACTGAACTTCCGCAACAGCGCCGTGACTGGTGAGCAGTACTCGCCGGCGCAGCTGTTGATGGGGCGGCGGTTGCGGTCCAGACTGCCAGCCAGTACACAGGCACTGCGTCCAGCGGCTGTGGACGAAATGATTACCCAGAGCACTAGAAGATATTATGAAAATTATAAACAGTGGTTAAGATCAAATGTTGTGATAAAATTGGCAGCAGAAAATGGGCGCTTGTACCGTCGAAATTGCCAACATCTCATGAAAATACCCAACACAAATAGTTCTGAACACACACGTAATGCAGATAGGTATCTTGATCTAGATGATTACAACAGTAACTTGTATTCAAGTCAGCAAAGGCCGGCAGTGGCACCGGTGCCATCGCGCCAGCCCACCCCGCTGCAGCCGCGACAGCCCGTGCGAGGGCGGGGATTACTGTCACTAGAAGTGGCAGAGTAGTAAATCCGCCTCGAAGGCTTATTGATTTTGATTAACTCCTCAAATACTTACCGATGTAAAATTAATCTGATTAAAATATGCCAGTATTGCAAGAATAGAAAGCAGCTTGTTACTTATAGGTACTATAATTATGAATAAAATAAAATATAAGTAAATAAGATGTAATTGCTGAGTGAGTATAATATAAAAGTAACTAAATGTCTAATGATTGTGTTTTCATAAAAGTTTGTATTTATGTATACCTAGTTATATTTCTGTACTTAAATACTTAGTTAAAAAAAATAAAATAAAAATATCTTTGTTGCCAGGATTATCCACCAGCAACTTACTTTGAAGTACAACCTTGTGGAATCAGAAGTGCCATACTGTAGGGCATACCTACAGTATGGCACTTCTGATTCCACAAGGTCCCGACCCAGTTCTCGATAATGGTAATATCACGTTGTATTGGGATCGACCTATCACCACTGACAGGACTGTTGTTGCCAATAGCCCTGACATTGTGGTGATAGATCGATTGGAGCGTCGCACAAGATTCTTAATATAACGGTCCCGCATGATGAGAACCTCGTGAAAGCAGAGAAAGATAAACAATTCAAATATCTAGATCTGGCTCGCGAGGTTGTCGACATGTGGGACGGGAATACAGCAGTCATTGTGCCGATAGTTGTGTCGGCCAAAGGCTTAATAGCTAAGAGCCTCGACCAACATCTTAGGAGGCTCTCGCTTGGCATCTGGATCAAGGGCTTGATTCAAAACAGTACTTCTGAACACGGCACGTATTGTTAGGAGGTTTCTCTCTCAAAAGCCCTGACCACCGGCAGCTTGGACCCTGTTCCCAGCGCTGGTGAGCTACTATTTTATATATTTTTAAATGTTTTTTATAGTGTTTTGTATAAAAATGTTAAAAATATGTAATATAATGAATAAAGGATAGTAATATTTAAAAAAGAAAAAAAAAATTAATGCCTATTTAATTAGATATCAAAATCAAAGCATTTATTTCAAGTAGGCCAGTTACAGGCACTTTTGAATTGTCGAAACAAAGATGAAAATTTTATGTAGCTACAGTCCCAGTCACAAGACATAAAAACTGTGAAAGTACTGTAGTTGCCCATTCCCTAGCGTAGATCTCTATGAAGAAGAATGGGCAAGAAACTCCATGGACACTCTTTTAAATCAAAATATTGTTACAAAATCTTAGTTACCTACTTATTTCATGGTTACATCATTCATGTTGAGATGGTATATTATGTGAGAACAATGTAGCAAGATGTGCACGTTAAAAGTGTCCATAGTAAAAACTAAAAATACAATTCAAAAATAAACATTCAAGTAAGCCATGGCAACTAAGAAATGACCAGTCACAACTGATAGCGCCCGTTCACGAACACGACGCATGGATCAGCACCATTCACCTCAACGATTTTGAAGGGAACTGAATGATCCGACACACGCGCCACCATCAGTGAGACATTAGAGTGAGCATGACATACTCTCAACCGCCAGGGCACATTCAGGTCAAGAAAAGACGTAGGATTTCAGTGAATGATAGCTTTCTAGTACATAGTACTCACACAATATGGGATATGCGATTATATAATACTAGAGATTGATTCTATACAATGCAAAGACAGTTGTACAATCTTCAGCAGCTCCAACAATTATATTTAATTTTAATGCTATTTATTTATGGGCCCCTGTCCATGTGGAGCAGGACCAGCATTGAGCCAAGCATTTTTATCAGCGATATAATCGCCCAACTTGTAATAAGCTTGCTTACATAGTGTGCGTTTGATGCATGTTTTAAATTTCGTCTCATTTAGTTCCAAGAATACTTTGTGGAATTTTATTATAGCATCTCAAACAGTACCCCATGAAAAATGAGTCTACTTTAGCGAGTCTGAAGCCTGGCTGAACTAGTTGTACTACCAAAGTAGTAGTACTACCAAAAAGATGCAGATATTTTCTGACGTACATTATGTTTTCGTAGATGTACTGACAATGTACCGTCATGATGCCAATATCCTTAAACAGTTCCCTTAGAGAATCGCGCCTACGAAGATTATATATGGCTCTGATGGCTCTTTTTTGCAGAATAAATATAGACTCAATATCTGCAGCCTGTCTCCATAGCAAAATGCCATAAGACATTATACTGTAAAAGTAACTAAAATAGACCAGTCTAGCAGTGTCTACATCAGTAAATTGACGAATTTTTCTAATAGCATATGCTGCTGGACTTAGACGCGCCGCAAGGGATGTTAAATGAGAACCCCATTGTAGCCTTGAATCAAGCGTAATCCCCAGGAAAACCGTTTTATCTACGAATTCAAGTTTCTCTTTATTTAATATTATTTCACAATCACTACTTTTAACATTGGGTAAAGCAAATCTTATGCATTTAGTTTTATTTCATTTAATACTAAATTGTTTGCTGTAAACCAATTATGGACCAGGAAGTAGGGCATTATTCACGTCATCTAGATTTTGGGCACGTCTATTTATCTTAAAAATAAGGGAAGTGTTATCAGCAAACAACACCATATTTTGAGGTTGGTTTTTCAATAAATAGGTTAGATCATTTATATACACGAGAAAGAGGAAAGGACCCAATATTGAGCCTTGCGGAACCCCCATTTTTACTTTTAAACCCTGTGAATTAATACCATTTAGTTGAACACGTTGTTGTCTATCACTCAAATATGATTTTACCAAACTAAGTGCAAGTTGACCTAATCCGTAATGCTCAAGTTTCAAAAGTAATGTGTCGTGATTTACGCAATCAAATGCTTTGGAAAGGTCACAAAATATTCCTATGCCGTCTTGAGACTCTTCCCACGCAGTAAATATGTGCTTTAATAAGGTTACATTGGCGTCAGTCGTACAACGTCCCTTGGTGAAGCCATACTGTTGATCGTGTAAAATTTTGTTGGTGTTAAAATGATTGAGCATTTGATTAAGCATTACGTTTTCAAACACCTTGCTAAAAACTGGCAACACGTGTACAGGTCTATAATTATTAGTATCTTTACTGTCCCCGGATTTGAAAAGAGGTATGACTTTACTTTATTTCATTACATCAGGGAAAACTCCTTGGTCTACACACAAATTAAAAATTAAAGCTAAGTATGGGGCTATAGTCTCAAGTATGGATCTACAAATTTTGATAGACATTCCCCATAGATCTTCGGTCAGTTTGATTTTTATTTGCCGGAAAGTTTTGATAACTATCATAGGGTTTATGTGTTTAAATTTAAATTCAACCGTGCAGGCAGATACATTCACTTTTAATAAACCAATTGAGACTTCAGGTGAGGAATTAAGAGCTTCCGTCGTTTTTAATGGTATATCGGTAAAGAAATTTACAAATTCTTGAGCTACTTCCAGATTAGAGCTTTTAGGACCACATGCTGAATCTAATGTGTAGTTAGTGTTACGTATTTTCTTCCTATTAGTCTCATTATTTATAACTTTCCAGACTGTCTTTAATTTGTTTTCTGCTGTTTTGATTTGGTTGCTAATGTGCAGGGCTTTAGCAACCTTACATGTATTTCTAAAATTTTTTGAATACTTAGCAAAATACCGGTTAAAAGTTTCAGTGTTTATATAAGGCTTACGGCCATAAAGCTCAAATAGTCTTTCCCTACTTTTTCTGATACCTCTAGTTGCCCAATCACTAAATATGAATTTAGGGCAAATACTTTTTGTCTTCTTTTCAAAACTTTTGTTGAATTCCGTGTGAACTATTGAAAAGAAACGATCATACAATTGATTTATATTGATATCGTCATGGCTCATAACACCTAACTTGTTCTGTAGGGAAATATTATACCTATTTAATTTGCTAGAAGTTATATAGGTCTAAATTTGATCTGAACTTTTTGTAATGTAAAATTTACAGTTTGTCCGCAATGGTCAGACGGCAGACAATTTACTATGGCTTTATCTAAGTAATCACAATCGCAGAAAACATTATCTATACAAGTAGCAGAAGATGGAGTGACTCTAGTAGGTTCAATAAAAGTGTTGGTCAAGTCAAATGACTTAAAAAGATTTAATAACCGACTGCTATTTGAACTTTCTTCTAAACTATTGATATTGAAATCACCACAAATGATTGTAGATATATTACTGGCTGCAAGTTTTGCCAGAACATCTTCCATTATTGATTCAAATAAGGAAAAGTTTTGATAGTTTGGGGGTCTGTACACACACACAATTACATGCTTATCTAGCTCAACACAGGACAGTTCCGACGCAATGTTCAACCGAGAGACCTACTATGTCACTACGTTGCTTATATTTAAAACAATTTTTTATTAATATTAGGGAACCTCCACGAAGCATAGTTTTACGATTAAAGCAGCTACCCACCATATAGTTCTCATAATTAATAAGCATTGGATAATTCTTCAGCCAATGTTCAGTAAAACAAATAATGTCAAACTTACTATTTTCTAAAAGCAATTCAATTTCTAATAATTTGGAAGAAATGCCTTGGATATTTTGGTGGAATAATTTTAAGGTGCTCTGCTGAGGCCCTTTTTTACTAATTAATTGAGTGCAACAAGATACCTTGCTGTTGGTAGGATTAACAATATTGTTAATGGTACCTTCTGTTGTCTCACTTTCTAGTTTAAATTAATATTTGGAGTGAGGCCGGAGACTCCCGTGCCATCCTCAGACAACAAGACCCTATCACTAATTTATCCTAATTGAGGATTTTCCACGGTGACACATGGATCCTCCTCAGAATGTTTGTAAACATTTATAGCACTAATGCTATTTTCATTTAAAGTCACCTGTACATTAGTATTATTACTAATAGTCGCAGTGTTAATAATATAACTAAACTTAGACATACTATTTATGTCTGTTTGAATAGTATAAGCTAATAGCCGAGCTATTTTGTGTCTACAACTAATAGGTAGAAACACTTTACCTCGAGTCGATCTAAGTTTATTAACAAAAGTGTTGATATCAACATCTATGAGTTTGTCACTATAATGACCTGCTAGAAAATGTAAATGTTTATCTATCATGTGAATATAATTGTTTTTTCTGTTACATAAATTTTCAAAGTATGGGAAAGTACACAATATTATTTTATTACACTTTAACTTCAACAACTCTGAAACACAGTCAGTGATGTCTTCCTTATTAATCTTTGAACTATTACCAACACATATAGTAATGGTGGTACTAGGATCACAAACAGTCTTTATTACTGATGCCATAATCTGTTTGTAGTTTGGCCCTGGCATACAATTGTTTTGGGTACAATAACTCAGGTTATTACTAATTAATTTACCTAGCCCCCTACCTATACTGTCAGAGAACATAACTGAATGATTACAATCATGACTATTAGGAGAAACAAAATTACCAATCTCAGGCAGACATATATACAACATACAACTCAGGCTGTACCACGTGTGAATTATCTAGTCTAATATTAGTTGATTGTTGGTTCAATATGCTGTCCTGAGACAAATTCTCCACCTGGTATGGGTCCTCCATTACCTCAGGCTGGATAGCATCATGGTTGGTAACTGTCTGGCAACTACATTGACCCATTACCAACTCATTTGCTGCATAAATATGTTCCCTAATTTGGTTCTGAGAAATCGTATACCTACTAGAAAGGGAACTTAGCGAGTCCTGAAGTACCTGTATTTCAGACTAAATGCTGAGTATCAATTTCATAAATTTTTATACTGTCCTCTAATTTTATTTGGTAATTATTTAACTTATTAATTAAATCAACACGCTCTTTCCTCAGTGGAATAAATTTGGAAAAGCGTTTATGTTGTTTCCTAAATTGATTACATTTTTTTATTATTCTGTTTAATTTTGCAGATTTTTTAATCTTTCTATTGCTAACTATAAAAATCTGTTTTAATGAGGAATCTTCAGTCCGATCAATAGTTATTAAGGAAGGGGGGTTACAATTACTTTTTAATAATTCATTATATAAGAGATTTGTTTTTTAACCTGAGTACAATCTTTTTCTTTCTGTAACTTAACTATACAATTATTGGCATAAATTAACTCATCTTCTAGGTCCCTAATTTTAAACAAAGCCTCCTCATACAAGTCACTACAATTATGGAAACGATCCGTTACCACTTTCAGTTGATCCCGTTCATCAACAACGTCCAAGTATTGCTGATGTAGGTCTACTAGCTCCCGTTTCAAGCTGGAGTTTTTCTTATCGACTTCCACCTCACTCTCTTCTCTCTCCTGTAACAGTTGTTGGACTTGGAGGTTGGATTCTTTGAGTTCTTGGAAGACCGTTCTCAATTTTAGCTCCATATCCTGAGCAGTAGCCTTACGGGTCATCACAGGCATGGTTTCAGGATTGGTTACTGAAAATTAGAAGTAAAGAAACGGTGTGAACTAATAGAATAGACAAATAAAGGGAAGATAGCGATGAAAAAGAAAGAAAAAGTTAAAATTATGAAATGAAATGAGATAGGCTGCTATATTAGCTTTAAAAGATTATCCAATTCAATGTAACTAGTTGAATAAATGTTCTGTTCGTTACTTTTGTATATGTACGCACAAATACTACGTATTTTCTTTTTCATTCTTTTAAATTGATTTATACTTAATCAACTAGCATATTCCAACGGGACATTCCTAAAACGGAACGATTTTAAAAGCACGCAACACTGAACGCAGAGGTGTTGCCTCACTTGTCTTCTACCCGCACGTTTGCTAAGAGCTCGCTCCGGTAGCTTGAGCCTATAAAACCAAAAGTCACAATTTTCAAGTGTTCAGCAAAATAGACCACGTATATCGACTCCAGCCTATGCGATTGCTACATTCATCATCGAAGGACAGGGGCCCCTGAAGAAGCTTGCTTCGTCATACCAGGTCAGTCCCAAATTTACGGTTTATGCTAGCCAATTTCTCCATTTATGCGACATAAATTAAGTTCGAGCCGGATATCACCATCTGGTAATGATTTATACGTATTATTTGTGCTGTACAATAACAATTTCAAGTAAATTCATTTGTCTTTGTTCGTAAGTAGCGAGTACCTACCTCCGCTTACAATTTTATAAATATCGAGTTTTCGACAACGTCGTGCGATATTTCTCAAAATTACCTATACGTACAGTTAGATCTCAATGAGATCATTCTAATTATATATGATTTTATATGCTTTTGATCACTTTAGGCGAAATTACATTCGTCTATAATTTTCCGGAACCGGGCGGTATTTAGATTTACCCACCTATAGCGGCGCGCGTGAAGTCATTTGCCCAGTACTAATAGGTCTAAATAATCCAAATATAGTTTGTTGCAACTCATATCTTTATTTTGTACAGCGTACATTACATTACATTTAGTATTTTACGTACATGTGTAATTTAAGGTTCAGGTATAACGTACCGGAAAAATCCAAATTATCGGTTGCTGTCATAATTGCAGTATCGAATAATCTGTAGTTCGTATTGCATACGACACAGTGTTCAAATTTCTTTAGCTCGGGTTCTACCGACGGGAAATATTATTTTTGTATTTAACATTGCATGTTTTAATACAACATACTTTAACTTGCGACAAACTATATAACTCTTTTATTAACCAACTAACATTTTGCTAATACCTAGCAATTTTAGAGATCTTAAAAACTTAACATTACGTATACACTATACAGATACCCTCTTTTATCTCGTGATAACATTGTTATTTTCCACAGTATAACAACTCAATTTCTTACAAAATGTCCGCTATGGAGATTGAACAATTGATGTTTGAACGTGATTTAGCGATTAACAATATTCAAAAAATTGTAGACTGTTCGAATAATGTAGCCGAATTTCGAGTTCGAGTTAAAGAGTTAGCCTCAATCAAAAAATCATTTTTCCAAGTTCAAGCGAAAATTGAAAAATTATCAGCAAAGAATGAGTTATTTAACCGCGATGATAATTTAGCCGTGAGAAATCAATTCGATTCTTTGTACTTTAAGGTCCAATTTGCCTTAGACACGTTTAAAGAGGAGCGTAAGCAAAGCATTACGTCCGTCTGCGGCGGATTTACTGGGGTGTCACATGCGAGCTGCTGCGCTCAACAATCAACACAATCACATATTCGTTTACCGCGCTTATCGCTTCAAACATTCACAGGAGTTTTAACCGATTGGAATGCTTTCTACGATTTATTTAAATCACTTGTACATGACAACGTCACCTTAACAAATGTCGAGCGCTTCCGATATTTGTTATTATCTTTAAAAGATGAACCGTATAATCTTATCAAATCGATTCCTGTTACGGATTCTAATTACGAAAATGCCTTACAGGTATTAATTTCACGTTATGAAAACAAACGAATCATTTCAACAAAACATTTTGAAAACATTTTTGACTGTGAGGTGGTTAACGAGAAAAATGTTGAATCAAGTTTACGTAATTTAATGAATTGTTATCACGAGAATATTACTGCTTTGAAATCATTAGGTTTACCAGTTGACGACTGGAGTTTCGTACTATTAAATATTTTGTTACGAAAAATTACCCCTAATATTCGTAGGCGTTTTGAATTGTCATTAAAAACTTCATGTGAAATTCCTGACGTGACTGAATTTCTCGATAAGGAATTAGCGGCATCTGAAGTGATGACCGCATTCGCGCGTACTGCAAGTACATCCTCGGGGCCTGCGCAGCGCGCGGTGCCCGCCCTCGCTGCTGCTGGCGGAGCGGTCGGCTCGGCCCGGTCAGCGGCGGTGACGTCATCGCGCCATGCTATGGCGGGAAAGCGTGCGATGTCGCTTACTCACGCGCACTCTGACGTGCAACATAATGCACCGCGCAATAATAACCCTTTGTTTGCGCGTAACTCGCGTGCTATGAGCGTACATGCAACAACTGCGGTGGATGACTTAAATAAAGTTAAATGCGCGTATTGTAAGGACAATTCAAATCCTTTATATAAATGTGAGAAGTTCAATACGCTCACTATAAAGGAACGAAAACTTTTCGTGGAACAAAATAAACTTTGTACCAATTGTTTATTTTCTGGTCATGCAGAAAGGGACTGCAAGTCACGCCATACTTGCCGTGTCTGCACTCAAAGGCACCATTCTTTACTACATGTTGATGCGCCTATTCCAAACGTCTTGCTGTCTACGGAGTCTTCTTCTTCCCCTGAGTTGCGCTCAGTAGCGGAAACTTTCACGCCCCCTCCATTACATGGGCCTACGGGGCATCCTTCGAGTCAGAACTGTACAGTCTTACTCACGACTGCGCTTGTAAATGTACGACCCTTGAACCAAGGGCCTTACACGCCGAGGTCTGTTCGCACCCTTGTGGATCAAGGTGCGCAAACCACGCTCATTTCTGAGTCGTGCGTCCAACGTCTCGGCCTGCCGCGGTACTCTGCGCGGGCAGGCACCACTCTCACAGGTATTGGTGGCGAAGTCCAACCACGCGGTTACGTGTTGTGCGAGGTCACACCTCACAACAAACTCGAACCGAAGCTTCACATCGAAGCTTTTATCCTACCTAACCTGACAAGCTACACTGCTAATATTCCTAAATCAATTGGGAATATTCAGAAGTTTCAACATCTCCAAAATCTTGATCTAGCAGACCCAGAATTGCGCTCAACGCGGCCTGTTGAACTGCTACTGGGATCTGACTATCTTGACAGCATACTGCTACTGGATAATATCAAGGGTCCACCGGGCACACCCGTGGCCATCAACAGCATTTTTGGTTATCTGATAGGTGGTAGAATTTCATATGAAAGTATGAAACGACTAAGTGTCAACTCGAATACTTGTCAACTTGACATGAAACTTCAAAGGTTCTGGGAGTTGGAATCCATACCAGAACATCCACATCTAACAAAAGACGAATTACGCTGTGAGTCGATCTTCGTCGATACTCACACACGTGATGCAAATGGGAAATATATAGTTTCTCTACCCTTCAAGGAGAATGCTATGCCCTTGGGCGATTCTCGTGCTATAGCTCTCTCGCGTTTAACTAAACTAGAGGCACGCCTGTCTCGCGACCCTGCCTTACGAGAGAATTATAACAAAGGTATCCAAGAATATTTAGACTTGGGTCATATGGAGCCAGTGACGGACTCTGCGAGTCCGGGCACTCCCCCCTATTATCTACCTCACCACGTTGTGGTGAAGAGTTCCGCATCCACTACGAAGTATCGTATTGTGTACGACGCTTCATGCAAGACTACATCAGGTCGCTCTCTTAACGATAATCTCCTCACTGGTCAGAAATTACATCAAGACATTTCTGAAATCTTGCCGAAGTACAGACTTCATAAAATAGTCTTTACGGCTGATCTCAAGATGATGTATCGCTACATCGGTCTTTGTAAAGAACACCGGGACTTTCATCGGATTCTTTGGAGATTCTCTCCCCATGATCCCGTAAAGGAATATCGTATGTGCTCTGTCACATTCGGCGTCGCTTCCGCACCTTTCCTAGCTTTGCGCACACTTCGTCAATTAGCAATTGATGAAGCTGCTAACTTCCCACTTGCCTCGCAAGTACTTCTTAACGAAGTCTTCGTTGATGATGTCGTTACTGGAGTTGATACGGTTGAAGATGCTATCACTCTTCAGCACCAGCTTACTTCCATTTGTAAAGCAGGAACCTTCGAACTCCGCAAATGGACCAGTAATAGTTCCGAGTTTTTATCGCACTTAAACAACGATGCTTCCCATCATGATGACGCTCTTATTTTGTCAGCACTCGACACTGACACTTCTATCAAGGTCTTAGGGCTCAAATGGAACCCTAAATCTGACGTCTTTTCCTATCAAACGAATGGAGTGGCTAACTCACGCAAATGTACAAAGCGCATAATGTTAGCAGAAATCGCAAAGATTTATGATCCCCTCGGATTCCTAAGCCCAGTGACAGTATTCGAGAAGCATTTAATTCAACTTCTATGGGTATCAGGCTCAGGTTGGGATGCTGCCCCTCCACAGGGTATCTGTGACTTGTGGTTTCGGTTCATCGACGAACTACCGTTACTACAAGACATCGCGTTACCTCGTCATGTGCTTCCTAGCACACATCAAGTGTCACTTCATGGCTTCTCCGACGCATCCGAAAAGGCGTACGCCGCCTGCGTCTACATTCGCGTTATTGACTCGAACGGTGCCATCAGCACACACCTTCTCATAGGCAAAACAAAAATTGCGCCTTTGAAACGGCTCACTATCCCGAGATTGGAGCTGTGCGGTGCTCAACTATTGTCAAAATTGATAAAAAAGGTCGTTACTACTTATAGCAGTAGATTGTGTTTCGACCAAGTCTACGCTTGGTGTGATTCCACCATAACTCTTGCCTGGTTGCGTTCGTCTCCAGATAAGTGGCGGACATACGTGTCCAACCGCATTGCGGATACAACAAGCAACGTGCCTGCCTCACAGTGGCACCATGTTCAATCCGCAGACAACCCCGCAGACCCCGCGTCTCGTGGTGTTCTCCCCTCTCAGTTGAACCATCAACTATGGTTCACGGGACCCGGTTGGCTCAGTAAAAACGAGACTGAGTGGCCTAAGACTAACTTCGTATGTCACACCGACGAAGAACGTCGCAATCACGTTCTTCTCACACAAACCAATGACCCTAATAGCTTAGAGTTCATTGAGCGATTTTCATCGCTTCCGAGGATGCTACGCGTCATTTCGTATATGTTACGATTCATAAACAAATGCCGTAAAACCAATAGCCCTACGACTAAACATGTCACCGTTCCTGAGACAAAACAAGCTCTCAATAGAATTATATCACTTGTCCAAAATGAATGCTTTTTTGAAGACATCTCGCGTCTCAAGGACGACGATAGATGTACAAAACGTCTTCAAAAACTAAAACCTTTCTTGGACGATGCCGGACTCCTCAGGGTCGGCGGCAGAATAAATCAGGCCAACGTACCGTATGATGCCAAGCATCAGCTTCTGTTACCCAAGAAACACCATTTCACTAATTTTCTCATTGATGTCTATCATAAAACACATTTACATGTGGGACCCCAAACTCTGCAGTTTGCCCTCGCACAAACCTACTGGATCCTGTGTGCTCGCGATGCTGTACGTATGCGTACAAGACGCTGCGTATCGTGTGTTCGTGCACGACCTGTCCCGCCACAGCCATCAATGGCTCAATTACCTACTACTAGGGTTCGATCACTTCGTCCCTTCTTAAATACGTCCGTTGACTTTGCGGGACACTTCTTTCTTAAATCGAGTAAATTTCGTAACGCGAAAATTTTCAAATCATACGTATGCGTGTTCGTTTGCCAATCAACAAAAGCAATCCATTTGGAATTAGTTCCCGATCTCTCTACCGAATCTTTTCTGAACGCATTGCGTAGGTTCATATCCCGGCGCGGGTATTGCAAAACAATCCGCTCCGATTGCGGACGGAATTTTGTTGGCTGTGACAGGTATCTTTCCGAACTTTACACGTTTCTGCGAAACGAATCAAATCAGACTGCTATAAACAACCAGCTGACAAATATGCAAATCACCTGGCAGTTTAATCCTCCGTATGCTCCACATTTTGCCGGTCTCGTCGAACGAGCCGTAGGTAGTCTGAAACGACACTTACATCGTGTCATAGGTACACTAAAACTAACTCAGGACGAATTTAATACTTTAATCTGTCAAATTGAAGCGGTCTGTAATTCAAGACCTCTCTGTCAACTTAGTAATGATCCTACTGATCCATTACCCCTTACTCCCGGACATTTCCTCATCGGGGAACCATTAACGTCTTTATCTGAATTTAACTTGTCTAACGACAATCCACACCGCCTCGCTAGATGGCAGGTTATTCAACAAGCTGTTCAACATTTTTGGAAACGCTGGAGCGTAGAATATCTTCACCAGCTACAACCAAGAGGTAAATGGTTCCACGACAATACTAACAGGGAGGGTTCTGTAGTCGTGTTGATAGACAACACACTGCCACCACTGCAATGGCGTCTGGCGCGCGTGCATCAGCTGCATCCCGGCGCCGACGGTAATACCAGAGTCGTAACTGTACGCATCGGTAATACTCTAACTAAGCGACCTGTAGTTAAGGTCTGCCCATTGCCTGTAGAATAGGCATCTAGCATTACATGTTTTTTAGTCTTAAGTTAGTATAGCATTCTTTATGATAGTCCTTAGATAAAATAAGCATTATTTTATCGCCGGCAGCATGTTCGGTACTTTTGTATATGTACGCACAAATACTACGTATTTTCTTTTTCATTCTTTTAAATTGATTTATACTTAATCAACTAGCATATTCCAACGGGACATTCCTAAAACGGAACGATTTTAAAAGCACGCAACACTGAACGCAGAGGTGTTGCCTCACTTGTCTTCTACCCGCACGTTTGCTAAGAGCTCGCTCCGGTAGCTTGAGCCTATAAAACCAAAAATCACAATTTTCAAGTGTTCAGCAAAATAGACCACGTATATCGACTCCAGCCTATGCGATTGCTACATTCATCATCGAAGGACAGGGGCCCCTGAAGAAGCTTGCTTCATCATACCAGGTCAGTCCCAAATTTACGGTTTATGCTAGCCAATTTCTCCATTTATGCGACAGTTCAGTTTCAATGGTTCTATTGTCTTAGGGATTTACTTTTTCTTATGTGAGTATGTTGCATAAAAAATAAAATAAAAAAATGAATAAGATATAAATGCAGAGACAATAATGCACAATAAATTATCTTAAACGATATATATAATTTTATTTGAGTAAAAAAACAGAGTTATGGAATTTATAAGTTTTGTTATTTTATCACCAGTTGTCAACAAAGAGATTTAGAACCAGTACAGAGTATTAAATCAGCGAAAAATTATACTAGAAATGGGCATGAATGTGTTATAGACCTAAAGAGACGTTTGTGTGCTGTTATTAAATATAAAGTAAACAATACTTCCCCTGAATTATCCGTTTATGTCCGTAGTTAGAACGTCAGCTGTTTTTTTTAGGTTACCGGTACCGTTGTAGCGCCGAAAACTTCATTAATTGTCAGGATAACAATTTTCCTGAGTATTTCCGCATTAATGATACGTATGAACAAACAATTACACCTTAATTTATCATAATTACTAATTTAATTTAATTTTAAATACGGAACGAAAATGTCACTCGGGCAGTGTTGCCACTTCAAAAACCGAGATATTAGAAGGGAGATGTTGTAGGTAGACTTAAGATTTAATAGAGGGTACCTTGTGGTTACCAATAAGTCAGTCGTTCCTCACGCGCTGTTTGATCGAGACACATAAACTTATTACACTTGCAACACTATATTACACTTCACTTATTAGCTCACTCGAGAAGGATCTTACATTCAAAATCGATTCCTTTTTTACTCCCACTCTTTCCTGTTCCGTTCATTAGAACAACCCCCGCCCTCTACCACTCAAAATTCCGCTCGCTTACTATGGCGACACGTATCTCCATGCGCCCGCGCTCCCGCCAAATCCTCAAGCTCTGTCCTCTCGTGAAGCTTGGTGGAAATATCGCCGGAACCGATCAAATTAATAAAATTAAAAATATATTTAATCATAATTTAAAACAATGTAAGGAAAAGGTAACTTCATGGCTGTTGGGATTGGACTATATGGGGACTGAGGAACTACTGGAAATAAAAAAGTAAATTTAGCCTCAGGTTTTGTAGTATTTGTAACACATAACACACAATCACCAAACACCTCACATAGTACACTCATACATGAACACATGCTCATACAACAGCACTCATACACTGACACACAATCACTATACACCACACATAGTACACTCATTCATGAACACACGCTCATAAAACAGCCCTCCACTGCCACACAAAAACACACTCGTTTACTCTTCTACTCTATATTAAATAAATAAGTAGTACTATTAGTATAAGTTTGCCTATCTGGTTTAAAAACTTTAATGAATATTGTAATAGGTATATTGCAACTAACTACATACTAACTAACTGTATTATAGTTCTGTTAGATCTCCTAATATGTATCTTAGTGACCTGGTGTCCTAAAATACAGGCCTCGGCTTAGTTTAGGCGCCAGTCTCCCACACTAAAATACTTTTTTCCTATATTTATGTTTGTGGAAGAGAAATAAACAATTTTTATTTTATTTTTTTATGTTCCTTCATCGCCCTTTGTGTTCTGGGGCCAGGGTGTCTCTTTCGAACAGTCCCGCAACCCCGGCAGGCATCGGTCCTTGCGGACCCCTTCCTTTTTGCAGACTCTCTTTGAGGCGCGCGTAGAACACGGACGCGCCGTCGACACGGCCTGTCGTCGTGAGACGGACGAACGGCGAGCTAGCCCATAGCCCACCGTCCACAGGCCCACGCCTACGGTGGCCGGCGGCCACGTGGTGGCCCCCGACACCCGGGGCGTCTCCCGCGGCGGCTGGGACGCTGTGAGGTTCTCTCCCTCTCACGTTCCGCCACCTGCTTCTCTAGCATTACAGCTTCGCAGAAGGAAGTGACGGCGTCCCATTCCGTCATGCTCCGGACCATGGCTTGCACCAGGGCCGGACGCGAGAGGTCGCCGCCACCAATCGCCACTTCGAGGACACGGTGGTGCTCCGCCCACGCGGGGCACACCTTGTGCTCCACCGTGTCCTCCGGTCGATCCTTGCAGTGGAAACACCCGGGCGTTTCCTCCCGCCCGATTCGGTGCAGGAACCTCCCGAAACAACTGTGTCCGGTGAGGACCTGCATCAGGCGGAAGGTGAGGACGCCGTGACGTCTCTCAAGCCACTCCTCAAAGAGGAGACTTACTGCCACTATTGTGGCGAGCCCTGCACGGGGTTGCGACTCTCTCCATGTCGCTATGAGTTCACGCCGGAAGTCTGTCCGTTGCGCGACAATTTGCCGCGGCAGCGGAGTTTCCCCCCGGCGTAGCACCTCCGCGCGCCATTCGTGCAGGCGCGCGAGGACTATCGCCTCCTGATCCCATGGCGGCAATCCGGCAAGGAGGCAAGCTGTCTCACGGGAGATCGTGTGGTACCCACGGGCCAGCCTTACAGCTACCACCTTTTGGGGCGCGTCAGGTAGTGGGCGGCTCGCCGCCTTAATGAACGCGCCTAAACCGGGAAGTAGAAGACGTAAAGGGCCATGGACCGCACGACTCCTGCGTAGAGCTTCCGGCAGGAGGCGTTTAGCCCCCCCAGGTTGGGCAGGAGCCGCCTAAAGGCAGCCCCGGTCCGTTGCAGTTTGGGGGCCAAACATCGGAAATGCTCCACGAAGTTCCATCGGCTGTCGAGGACGAGTCCTAGGTACTTCAGCGTCGACTCGACGCCGACGGATACCCCTCCTACCGTCAGTGAGGATCCCGGAGGTGGCGCATTCCGAGGCCCATGAAAGCGCATGGCCTCGGACTTGTGCAATGCCACCTCGAGACCAAGTTGCCGGATCCTCTCGATAACTATCGCAACCCCGCGTGTCATTATTTTGGCCGCCGCCTAGTGCGACCCCCCTTGTGCCAGCACCAGCGTGTCGTCTGCATAGCAGACCACGCTGACGCCGCTAGGGAGGTCGGCGCACAGCACCCAGTCGTACCCGATGTTTCACAAGGACTGCCCTAGAACCGATCCTTGTGGAACACCGCACGACATCTCTCGCCGGTTTCATTCTCCGCTGTGACCGGGGTAGATGACGGCTCTATCCGTCAGGTAGTCCCCGACCACACGACGAAGGTAGGTCGGCACCCGGTGATACCGTAGTGCCTCCCTAATGCAGCTCCAGGGCATGGAGTTGAAGGCGTTGGCGATGTCAAGAGACACCACCAAAACAATCCCACCACGGGACACCGCATCCCCCGTCGTGAGGGCTCTCACGCGCATGATGGCGTCCACCGTAGAGCGCCCCTTGCGGAAACCAAACTGGTGTTCCGCAAGAACTGGCGCCGTCCCCGCAAGGTGCTCGGCGAGGCGATTTACATTACTCTTACAAAGAGCTTGCCCACCTCGTCGAGCAACACTATAGGCCGGTATGCGGACGGAAAGTCCGCAGGGCGCCCCGGCTTCCGAATGAGGACCAGCTTCCCCGTCTTCCAACGACGCGGGAACTGGTCCCTCTTCAAGCATGCGCTTTGGAGCCCCTCGAGTCGGGGCCCGAGAGCCTCCGAGGCCAGGACCCAGGCTTTGCCAGGCAAGCGGTCGGGTCCCGGGGTGTTATTTTTGGCACTGAGCCTGAATACCGCCACTCTCAGGTCTACCCCAGTCACTTCCAGAGTGTCGTCGTCGTCATCCTGGTGGTCCGCTTCCAGCACCGCAGGTGGCGGAGCCATAGGCGGGTAGGGATGTTGTTGGGCGCCCCCACGGATCTCTGTCGAGAGTCCCCGGCATGCACAGCCTCGCGGAGGGCGGTCTTCGCCGCTCTGTACACCTCATATAGCTCCGCCTCAATGGCTGCCGCATCCGGTGGACGGATGCGGAGCCTGCGATGCCTGGCGAACAGGTGTCGCGCAGCTACGCACGCCTCGCGCAGAGACGTCAGCTCTCGCGACCACCAGTACACCTGACGCCGGGCGCTTCCTTGCCGGACTCGGGGCATTGCTACGTCACAGTTGTCGGACATGGCCTCCTGGAACAACCCTGCCTCATTGTTAATGTCGGCAGGCCTGTCCGGTGATGTCACCCAGGCCTACACGATCGAGGCTTCCAGGAGGAGCTCCCGGTCCAGCTGCTTCAGCGTCCAACGCGGACCACTCGGGGCCTTTTGGACCGGTGCGCTTGTGATCTGGGTGGAGACGTCGAACCGGATGTACCGGTGGTCGGAATAGGTCTCCACCCCCTCCATGACACGCCAGTCAACGACACGCGGCGACAGAACGGGGCTAGCGAACGAAATGTCCACCACCGACTCGCCCCGCATCCGCACACACGTGGTGACAGAACCCCGATTTAGGACGACCAAGCCCTTCTCCAGAGCCCAGTCCTCCACCATCCTTCCCCGCACATCTGTGCAACGAGAACCCCAAGCCAAGTTCTTGGCATTGAAGTCCCAGAGGACAAGCACGGGGAGGGAATGGTTTCCGACGACAACACTCAACTCTTCGAGAGAGTTGTGGAACTCGGCGAGAGTTCGGCTCGGGGAGAAGTAGACTCCCACCACTACAATCTCCCCGAACCGTGCTGCTACGCACCCCGGACCCCTCCTGACACCTTTTAAGGGTCGGATTACCGGCGGCGACCAACGACACTATGGTCACTGAGCCGTTAAGGTCCGCCACCCAGTCTTCCATGGGCAGGACAAAATACGGCTCAGTGACCACAGCGACCACAGCGATATTAATCGACCACTGCGCCATGCTCTGGAACAGATCCTGAGCACAGGCGCAGTGGTTGATATTCGCTTGGAGGAAGCGTAATGGGGCCGTTATTGGCACTCCATTACCTCCTCCCTGGCCCCTTGTGAGGGCCCCACTGTGGCGGCGATAGTGGCAGCGGCGGCAGCCCTGCCGGAGGGCTGTCTGGACCGCCCTGGTCCGGGTGCGTAGCCGCAGCAGCCGCGTAGGAGGTCGCCTTTGGGCCCGTGACTGCCTTGCTTGCCGCCAGGGGGGGCGCAGGACAATTCCCTCCAGGACGGAGAACCATGCCTGGATGGAAGCCAGCTCCTGCCGAACCAGGTTCAGGACATGGTTCTCCACTGGCGCAGGCTGGCTCTGTCGCTGCTGCCGGCCCCCATTCTGAGTCACTCCGTGGGAGCCAGCCTCACACAGACTGGCCAGGTCTGCCTGGAGCTTGGCGTTCTCCTTTTGGAGACCCTCCGTGGCGGCCGTCAGGCGAGCTACCTCCACCCGCAGTTTGGCCACCTCCTCACCCCCTATCGGAGGAGGAGAAGGGGAAGGCCCCGCAAAGTTGGCCTCTGCAGCCGCCATGATGGAGGCGGAAGCCACGGGTATGGCCTTGAGTTTTGAAGAGGTCTTCATTTTCAAGGCCACGCCCCTTATTGCGGCTTCCACCTCCTTTGCGAACCTGTCCTTACACTCCGCATCGGAGCCGCCAGGTGGCCCCCTCCCCCTGCCTCTGATCCCACCACGCTTGTTGGTGGGGATCTTTCTGGCCGAGGCCTCCTCCTCCCCGGATGATGACGCTTGGTCGCCATCCTTCCTGGACCGCTTGCGGAAGAACTTGCCGTTCTCCGCAGCAGTCCCGGCCCTCACGCGTCGGGAGCTCTCTGAGCCTCCCGCGCTTATATCGCTGGATACGAGGTCGGACCCCGACCCCGCATCCCTCCTCTCCTCTTTCTTGCCGTTACCGGCGGTGTTGTTGGGTTTTTTAGTATTTTCCATATTGTTCCCACGAGTATAGGGGAAATATTCTCAATCTAGACAGAGACCCCTTTAACTAGAAGGGCAGATTTTGAGTATTTATTACTCGCCAGGGGATCTGCAGGTACCCTGGCAAGGAGCGCACAAACTACTGATTTGATCTAATGTTAATTAAAAATTTTAATGTAATCTATTTAATAATTATGTAAACTAAGTTATATGGGCTAATGCCTGAAATAAACGATAATAATAAAATGGAACACCCGTCAGCCATACATCCCCTCGCGGTGCGTCGCCGCTTGGGATTAGGGGTAACTTTTTATAGAGGTTTTCTACCTCGCGATCCAGGCAGTTAAGCCAAGACCCTCGGTCCCTATCGAAGCCGCGAGACGTGATCCACAGCACTTCGATAATGGGATTACGAGACTGACGGTGACAGAGAAGGACGCATCCTTCTCTGTCTGCTCGGAGGCAGGGCGAGTGCACACCGAGCCCGCCCTCACTCCTCTGCTATGCCCTCTGCTTTACAGAGGGTCACGCAGAGGAACGCACTGGTGGTCCTGGTAGGACCCCACCCATGTCAGAATAATTAGCCGCGGCAGTAACACTCCCCGAGGAATAAAATGAAATTCTCATTCCCCGGAGAAGGATACTGCCGCGCCCAGGGTGCACCGGCCCAGCAGCTGCTCTTCCCTCCAAACGTATCGAGAGGTACCAGCAGCCGCCAGACACACGTGGAGGACTTCTGACATCGCACCTCAGGTTATGTGTCTCAATCAAACAGCGCGTGAGGAACGACTGACTTATTGGTAACCACAAGGTACCCTCTATTAAATCTTAAGTCTAATTACAACATCTCCCTTCTAAAATCTAATTAAAGAGGCATACATTTTTTTTTCTTTTCTTTTTAAATATTATTATTTGTACGGTCTACGTACATTAACCTTACTTCTCACTGACAAGGCGAATCAATAGGTTCACTTGTCACAACAAATACAACTACTTACTTAGTGTGCAACTTACCAACACGCAAAACAGACATGACATGTAAGAATCACCAACCTTACAACACTAGTAATAAATAAACTTTTGGATTACTGTGTTTTAAATGTTGGACACACTCGCTAGTTAAGGTTGAACTACTTAACATATTTTCCATACAAATTTCGGGGGGCTATTACTCCACTGTTTGACATGGTACATCTAAAGTTAAACATGATATCGTTTTGTCTCATTATTAATATTGTGTCTGTGCGGAAACAGAATAGTAAAATAAAAAGCCATTCAAAAGTTACGAGCTACCAAAGATTTGTTTTTATTGCCAATTTTAACGCAACTTTGGGCGTAAATTAGTAATAAAAAAAGTGTCAAATTTCCAAAACAAAGTCCGTAACACATCACAATTATCGAAAAATTCAATTCATTTTATTTGTAAATGATTTATGCAGTGGTTTTTTCATAAAATTCGATTTCCCAAAGGCCTTTTCGTATTTTTTTACGCGCGCCTTTTACTATGGAATAATGTTCCCCCGGTGCGGTGCGGGGGAGGATGACGTTCACGCACACATGAACAATAATATGTCAAACGCGATATTATTGACATGTCCTTTGTTTGATAGAAGAACAAGAACTATATTTCTGTCCTTTTCATTTCATGCATGACGTCAGTGACGTGTCATTTGTTTTTCGCTGAAGTTGAAGGGCCTGTGCATTTTTATTGCACTCCTATAATGTGTGCGTTTCGATGGCGCGACCAGAGCGTTTTTTTTTTTAAAAAAAACTATGGCAAGATTTTGTACAAATTTGAATTTAAAATTTAATTAATTAATTTCAATTTTTAATTTCACATTCAGAACGTTTTGAAGGTTATAAGCGATACCGTACTACAGCTCCTGAAATATAAACCTAGGATTTTTTGTGTATTTTGACAAATTCAAATCTAGGTTTTACAAAAACTTCAGACCTCTGCGATGCTTTTTCAGCGAGATATCGGCGATAACGTGTTTTTCACCGTTTCAATGGCGCGGCCATGGGGTTTTAGTCTTACAGCTCCTAAAATTATAAACCTAAGATTTTTTTCATTTTTTTTGCAAATTCAATCTGTTATTTTCCTAAATTTGAGGTCTCTGCAACGCTTAGTTTTTAAGATTTCCGTGGCCACGTGGTTCTCCGCGTTTCGATGGCGTAGCCATGTTCAAACCCTTATAACTTTTTAACCATAACTTTGATAAATTTAAGGTTTTAGGAAATTTTAACCAAATTTTACATATTTTTACAAAATGATGACATATGTATTTAAAACAAAAAAAACGCCGTGGTCGCGCCATCGAAACGCACACCCTATAATATGGTGTCGCGACCTACTTATTTAGAAACTTTATATTCATAAAACCTGCACGATACGATACTTTTCTTCTGATCTGTCACTTCTCTGTCTTGTGTTGAATAAATTTATATTGAATGATGAAAATTTTTAATTTAATTTAATTAGTGTACATCAACCACTAAATTGGTATTCCGACGTGATACGCCTTGAAAAGGAAATCCTAAATTTTATCAGGCCAAGAAAATCCACAGTACCGCGATGACAATATAAAGCAGTCGTCTGCCGACCAACGTCCAGGCTCTGGTGGCTTTATAACCATTTATTTCTCTCGAGGGATTAGCAGACCTGGCGGAAAGCGTCCAGGACATCGTGACCCCAGGCCAACAATAACAAACAATATAGTAATACAATATTATTGTTGCCACTAATCTCGCGAACTGTGTAATGACGTTATAGGTTGATAGTAAAAGTTTTAAAGGAAAAGTTTTATTTAATTCTTTTTAGCGCATTTAAATAAAAGGTAAGACGAAAGTAATAAAGGAAAAAGTTATTTGTAAAGATATTATATTGTTGACGAGTGTTGAGCGGCGTCGAATAGCATTATGTGTGCATGGTGTAACTTCGTTTTTGTTCGGAACGGTTCGGAACGCTTTGTGTGTGCGTACGAACTAGACGTGCGTGAAGACTAGCGCCTAACTGCTCATCACTGATACTATCTCTGTCGGGCACGATGCCAGGTGAGACAGCGTGCTTTTTGGCCACGCCCACCAATGAGTTCGAGCCCGTGACTTGTGTCACCTTAAGATCATTTGCATAGATATCCATGAAGTAAAAGTAACAAACTTAGTTTTACAAACTTCACAGATGGATCAAGGTCACTCACTACACACCAAAAGATATAAATTACACTAACTGCTCCATTTATGTCACGAGCATTTCAAATTTGGACGGGTTAGTCTTTATTTTTAACAATAATTTTCAAAACTGTATGCAAATCACAACACAAACTTTCGTACACACAAACAAAACGAATGAACATTGACCACAGATAAGTAATGTCGTCTAACTTCGTTCTATAACCACCACTTATTGAATAGGCAGTCGCTTCTATTATGAACACAAAATACGAATTTCAATTTATTTTGGCCGGTTACTAATGTCCGCAACACTTCTCACGGTGAATTAACGCGAAACGAATGAATGTATTCTAGGATCTCACACTCGCAAGTTAACGATTGTCGATGCGTTTAGGAATAACACTCACAATATGTAGTTCTCACGTATTACGCTAGATGGCGCTTGCCCAGCGCCATACAAATTTGCGTAAACGTTAACGCGCTCGATACGTGAAATAAACTGGCACTAAGCATACGGGTAATATAAATACTTTTAAGTTCACGGCGATGCCTTATGGTCTCTCGGTAGCACCCTGGGTATTCACAAAAATCATGAAGGAGGTCATGACGCATCTTCGAGGACGAGGTTATAAATCAGTCATTTTCCTTGATGATATATTATATTTTCGTGATAATTATGAAGAGTGTGTAAAACATGTACACGAAACTTTAAAGTTATTACGTTGTTTAGGTTTTGTAATTAATAACACAAAAAGTTCGTTATCTCCATCGCAAGTATGCAAGTTTTTAGGGTCCATGTTATAACACACAAGAACTATCTATTTAATTGCCGATAGATAAACGCAATTATATTGATCAGATGGTTGACAAATTCACCCGCCTTCCAAAGTGTAATATTAGAGAATTTGCTAAATTAATTGGTGTTCTGATCGCAGCTTGCCCAGCAGTTAAATATGGCTATTTATACACAAACATTTTCGAACGCCAGAAATTCTTAGCATTACAAAAATTTAACAATAATTACGAAGCGAAAATCAGCCCTTCTTACGTAATTTTGCAAGATTTACTTTGGCGGCGCAGTGATATTTTACCAATAAATAATTCGATGAGAGTTTTTAGCTACAGTAAATAAATCTTCACAGATGCTTCTAAAACCAGATGGGGCGCGGTCTGTAATGGTACGGTATAAAAGTAAACGGAAGATGGAAGGCTGCGAGATCAAAACCACATGAGTAAGTAAACGGAACAGAGTCTAAGCTTTTTAAGAACGTGCAAAATTGTTACCTATTTTATTTCGGTAGGGTTGTCACAATAGGTGAAGACAAATTAAACAAAACATTTGTGAAACAGTTTTATTATTCCGTTATTATGATAGAATACTTTACAAATTACTTTAATAATTTTCTTTTTATAATTTTTGTTTTTTCATAATTTATTGTTTCTTTTAATCGTGTTTCTTTTAACATTGACAATATTTATTTCAAGATCGAAATACTCGCGAAACTTTTGCTCGAGTAATTCAACAATTAAATATTTGAAAACTTGTTTTTACACACTCACAACGCACGTCATACTTGTGTTCAAGTACATGCTATTAACTATCTTATTTCTACCTAATTTACCTGCAACTTCCAAAACAGAATGACTAAATATCTACAAAACTAAAATACACATATTCCACATATTTAAGGTTGAAATCAAAATGCACATAACATTAAACATCAACTTTCGATTTTGACACTTTAAATGATATTGACTCCTATGGTATGACTGATTCACATATTTGTGTGCCTGAGTCATGCAGTCGTTTCACTAATTATTACTATTCGTTTTAATGTCACTAACAAGTCGCTTAATATAATACACCTAAATATACGCGTGTAAATTGTAACTTTGACAGCTTTCTTGTGCTCCTGGCTAGGATAAGAATTTCATGTCATGTTTTGATTCTATCGGAGTGCTGGCTGAGGGTGGCGACAGTTTCACTTCTGGAAGGTTATAATTCTTATCAAACGAGCAAACTTACTAATCAGAATGATGGTGTTATAATATATGTAAAATCAGAATTATCTCACATTTTCACCGAACCTTCTGTATCTGGTGCTAGTTGTCTGATCTGTAACGTAAAATTCCACAATTTCTTACTTCTAGCGTTATATCGCTCTTCATCCACACGAAATCTTGACAACTTTATCGATAGCTTAGACACTATACTTACTCAGACCAGAGCCCAAAAAATGTTGTGATCATGGGTGACATCACACCGAATGCTATCTCCCAGCAAGCAAATCAGTACCTGAACCTTATTGCTTCACATGGCCTCCTCCCTACACATCTATTCCCAACCCGTATTATCTCTTGTATTGATCACGTAATGTTAAAATCTGACCACAAAAATACGACTCTAGTTCTTGATTCTTATATTACTGATCATAGGCCCACGATTATTAGCATCCAACGTGTAATATCACTCCCTGCCTCTAAACATAATCGTATTGTTGTTGATTATACAGGTGCAACCACTGACATCTTATCAATGGACTTTAGTGAAATATTGACTATTCAAGACCAAACAATGCCACCGAGACTCTGGTTTCCATCATTAGCTCTGTCATCGCCAATCACTCCAAATTGGTGTACATGTCTTCGAAACGGCGAATTCGGAAACCTTGGATTACAGATGGACTGCTCCGCTGTATCCGAAATAGAGATAGCATGGCTCGAAAGTTAAAGACAGATCCTGAAAACTACATTCGCATGGCTTCATATAAGCGATACCGTAATTTCTGTAACAAGCTTCTCAAAAATCTAAAACACGCATATGAAAGCGAGGAGTTCCAAATGGCGAAGAACAACCCTAAAGCCACTTGGAAGGTCGTTAAAAATCTTACTGGAACTAGTCAAAATACCAAATCCCCCAACGAGTTACTAAAAATATCTTGTGATGAAAAGTCTTCGGTAAATAAAGTCAACGAGTTCTTTTCCAATGTTGGCAAGAATTTGGCTAGCAAATTCTTGTCCACCTTGTATACCTCGGAATATTCTCTGGATGCGTTAGTCTTGCTACTCGCTAACTCGCTAGTACTTCTTCCTAGAAATGAAGTCGAGGTCTCGAATCTCATTATTGGGTTACGAACTGATGCTGCGGTTGGTTGGGATGGCATTTCATCGAGAATCTTAAAATCCTGTCTGCCCGCGATTGTCCCAGCCATTCACTCACATCTGCAATCGCTCTATTTCCACAGGCTGTTTTCCCAAGGTTTTCAAAAAGGGCGGTTATTCACCCAATCTTCAAACATGGGGACAGACACAGTGTAGATAATTATAGACTGATTTCAGTCTTGTTTGCCATCTCTAAAATACTAGAAAAGATCCTTAATAATCGATTGGTAGACTATCTTGAGTCATACAAATTACCAAGTGACAATCAGTATGGTTTTAGAGGTGGCAGATCCACTGAAAATGCTGTTGCTGCCTTGGTAGACCATGTAGTATCTAAATTAGATGGCAAAATGAAATACTTGGCTATCTTCTTGGATCTTTATATGGCTTTCGACACTGTGTCCGTTCCTCACCTATTATCTAAGCTGGAAGCTACGGGCATTCGCGGACATACCTTAAAGATTTTCCAGGATTATCTTTGTGATAGAACTCAATGCGTTAAAATTAATTATGTTATTTGACACCATTTCATTGAGTTTTGGCTTCCTCAGGGATCAATCCTGGGTCCTACCCATTTTTTATCTATATTAACAACTTATGCAAAATGTCTCGAATGATTTGTTCAATCTTCACTTACGCAGATGATACGGCTTTGTTAATTCATGGTAGTGACTGGCCTGAAACAGTAAAATATGCGGAACTTGCTCTGATCTCAGTGATAAAATGGCTGTCAAATAATATCCTTACCTTAAATTTAAATAAAACGGTATACTTACCTTTCTCCTTATTATCTATCAACCTCCGTCCTCCGGATTCAATGATGCTCAGAGCTCATACTTGCTCAATCGATCTTTCTTCCTGACAATGTGGTTGCCCTCAAATCAAAAGGTGTGAGTCTGTCAAGTATCTCGGTAAATATGTAGATAGTTCTCTGAGCTGGAAACTTCACCTTAGTAATCTCATATCGCGAGTCAGCAAGTGTATATTATTTTTTTTAAACTAAGGCACTTCGCGGATCCCCTTACGATTAAAACTGCTTATTATACCCTGTGTCAAAGCATAATAAACTACTGCATCAGTGTGGGGTGGGGCTCCCAAGACAATACTCCTGCCTCTGGAACGAGCGCAGAGAGGCAAGGTTATGACCTCGAAACCTTTTAGGTATCCCACTACGGCTCTTTACACCGAATGTCAGGTTCTCACTGTGAGACAGCTCTTTGTCCTTAGTACTATTCTGCGCAAGCATCCTTCTGTGGTATACTATCCAAATGCTACCAAAAAGCGCAGACATTTCGAAGTATGCTCAACCCACGGATGTAGAAAGGCCCTTGCTCAGCGTCATTTTGGTATAGTGTCAAACCATCTATATAATAAAATAAATAAACTGTGCTCCATTGCTCCCATGTGTCTAAACGGATATAAAGCCAAGGTCGCGAAGTGGCTCTAGACATAAACTTATAACGAAACTGAAGACTTACTACGGATATCTATCGCTTAACCTTATGTAGTTAGTTAGTAAAGTAATATGTCTATAATTATATTTTTATACAGACTTACACAGACTCTAGTTTTCACTATATTTATCTATCCCTCACGTTCATATACACACCCATACATAAAAACATAAATAGGCCATATCTTAGTTGCATTAAATATAGTATTGTAATGAAATGATGATATATTGTACTCGTCTTACAACTACTGTTACATGTTCGAAGTACAGGCGAAGACGCTGGCACCCTAAACACAAGTTAAATCTTACATTGGGTGCCAGAGCTCATCGTAAACACTCTTGTCCCTAGTTGTAATGCTGCATAGTACTTAGAATAAGTGTTTCTTGTACAATTATTGAAGGTAATAAATTCTTTTTATTTTTTTATTTTTAAAATAAATATTTAAAAAAAAAAAATATTTTTTATTTTTTTTCATTCATTAATTTAAGTATCAGTGACTCATAATAGAAATACATAATACATTCACACAGTCACATTACATACATAACATTAAATTCGATCCAATTAATAACAATTTCATTTACTTAATTCAATTACATTATAATAAGCCACCCCAGCCCCACCTGGACTAGAATAGCCCAAGATAGAGAGGAATGGCATAAAATGCAGGAGGCCTTCGCCCTTAAATGGGCACCCAATTGTAGTAATTTAACAATAGATTGTGTAGCAAATTAATTTTATTTTATTTATATTATTTTAATCTATGACATCAATCTATTTATTTTACTTTTTTTTGTTTATTTAATTATTGTTAAAATGCATGTTCAATTATTACCAATGAATTTATTAGTTTTAAGAACCAAATGAATACTTTATTTAAGCGATTATGTAACGAATTTTAAAATGTACTTTTTTGGGAATAAAGGTATAAATAATATAATAATAATAAGTCAAACACAATAAAAATAAATCAATTAACATTAATAATTCACATAAAAATCAGGTCTGTCAGTCGCATCAGCCTGCCACATGTCACATGCAACAGTGGGAGATGATGGAGCAATCAAGCCTTCCTGCGAGCGCGGCCAGCATACTTTTAGCGCTCCCCGCACTCGCCGCACCAGCGACGTGCCTCGGAAGCAATCTACGCGCGCTTTTGCAAACATAGTCAATGCGCTGCAATAGCGGTGGAGCGCCAACATCATCCTGAATGCGTTGTTGAACTGGACACGAAAGGCACTGTGTTAATAAATACATTAAAATATTCAAATTCGTCACAAAACAAACAACGTGTGTTGCCCTGACAACCCTGAGATTGTCAACTGGATGTGACAGCGTAAACCGGTTTTATCCACTCTCGCCGCGTACGCGACAAGCGGCCAGTGGTCACGCACACCTGCTCCGCGTGCTTGTAGTAGTGCAACCGATTCGCGCGGTTGTATGAAGCTTATACTCTGTTCCGTTTACTTACTCATGTGATCAAAACACTACATTAATTATTTAGAACTCCTTGCTGCCTTTCTAGGATTAAAAAGTTTCGTTAAGGAGGATGACGAATATACACACAGCAATATGCTACACAAATCGTCTTGGCGGAATAATCCGTGTGAACTTGGCACCCGACTATTGAAAAATCTGTTTTTTTTAGGTTTTTTGAAAGATTTCGGTTAGTAGTGGATTGTAGTGAAGCTATTTTCGTTTGTAGTAATGCCAAAAAAATAAAAAATTAATGTAAAAAAATGTCAGCACCCAAAATTTTAAAAACCATTTTTTTCCGGCTGTTTCTCATAGATAAACGTTAGTAGTGGATTGTAGTGAAATTATTTTCGTTTGTAGTAATACCAAAAAAAAAAAAATAGTAATAAAATGTCTTTATTCCGGCTTTTTCTCATATTTTCCATCAACAGCACCTACACAGTTGGGAAAGTGCGCTTTTAGCTTATATCCATTTGCAATTGATATCCATTTTGCAGTAGTAGGATCTCCAAGATATTGTTCGTAAAACAAAATCCATATTTGGCAACAAACAATTTTCACCATTGCACATAATGTTGTTATTCCCAATCTGTACTGATAATGCAGGTCCGTGAATGTATTTCCGCTTGCTAAATACCTATAAAGAGAGAAATATTTTTTGTTACATGACGTAACGTGGTTGACACCACATTAATGATAAATGGACTCGCATTAGAGATTGTTTCAAACGATCTTTAAAAACTACATCTAGACAAAGCACCAAGAAAAAGTACATTTACAGCGAAATGTTGCAGTTTCTGTTGAAGAATATGACACCAGATGAAACCGAATCTTGTATTTCGTCTAGAAAGGATGACTCTGAAGACGATCACAGTACTCACAGTACCTCTTCGTCAATATAAAAAAAACAAAGGTTTAAGATTTTTTGTTTATTTTTTTCTATAAACAAACGCGTAAAAATGAATCCAGTTGACAAAGAAATTTTAAATGCGATTCGTTCTAAATCGCCAAAAAACAAAGAAGAACTGGTTGACGATGACCACGCGTTCCTTATGTCATTATTGCCAACGATAAAAAACATTTTTCCTGATGACAAAATGGATTTCAGAATTAAAGTTATGAAAGTCGTAAATAAATACTGCAAACGTAATCCGTAATCGTAATCGTAATCCATTCCACATCGAACCATCTCCACAACAATCTACATACTCTAATTTATCTGTGAACGCAAACAATATTGCATCCCCAGAGTCTCCGTATTCATCAAATTCATATATCGCTACTCCTCGTCAGTACACTGAACCTTCTGTAAATATTGCTTCTACATCTACGAGTAACACATATTTAGTAGAATCCCCAGGAGTGTATCAACGTTTGTACCCAAATACATCTGCTACAAGTGACGAAACACAGGTAGCTACATCATCTATACAAGCACTGTTAAACTAAAATTTTGATAATAGCATTTCTTTCGAGGTATGCATTTTCTCATTTTTGTGTCTTGACGTAATATGGCATCATTTTTATGGTGAAGTATATAATCAAATGTTGACATGAAAGTAGTTGAAAAAGTTATTTTCGTGCTCCCGTAGCTTATCAAAGAGCACGTAAAATGCTCCATCAACATATCTCTCACGTAGTAAAGGGTGAATCCAACAATTCTTTCTCCGCCTTCTTCTTCTTAAGTATAGTAAAATAGCTAGCAGTTGTCATTGATTGAAGGCAGGACACATAATTGCGTGCGTACTCGACAAATGAACTTTACAAAATGTGACAGTCGTGTTGTGTTGGAGTCGTGCTGATGAAAAAGGGATGGACAATACGACATCAACAAAACTTTTAATTTTGTGTTGATGTCGTGTGGGTTTGGCGTAGTGAGAAAACGGCCTTAATGTACTCAAGGAGATTGAGCTCCTTAATACCTGCGCCATTAAAATGTCTTAAACCTAGTGTGGTAAATATTGATAAACAAAAGTATGATCAACATTACGATGCTGTTAAAAAATACTATAATAAGAGTGCCAAACCCATGTCAAGTCTAACTCCTAATCAAAGCATAATGTTTAAGAAAAACTTGGACTTGCCATGGGTCCCAGGAAAAGTCTTAAGGGGCTGTGAGCCTAGATCATACTTGATGGATCATGCTTGATGGGATTTGATTTGATTTGATGGCGGCGGATGATAGTGGACGGGTGTATCGGAGAAATAGGAAGAACATTAATGATAAGCCTAAAATTAAGTCACAGGATTCTGATAAGTATTATGTTGGTAATGATAACGGTCCTTTAACCTCTGCTGTCACTTCTAGAAATCCAGATGATAGGGATCCCTGTTCGCCTGTTACATTTAATACTGATGAAACCTTTGAAAGTGATAATACTGTAATAGATTCACCACAACCCTTTAGAACTAGAAGTGGCAGAATAGTAAAAGTGCCGAATAGATTGGATTTCATAATATAATGATAAAGGGGGGCGATCTTGGTAGGTCTGTTTGAGATCTGTGGCAACACCACAGCTCGAGGTGGTCGATAAAGCTATAGGACAATGACTGACCTAATAAAAGTGCTGATATTATAACTACACACATCAAAAATGTCTAGGGATCAAGCATTTTTATGCGGATTTCTTGAGATTGAGATGTGGCTTTGTAATAAATTTATGATTTTATAAATTTATATGGATCCTTTTTGGTGCATTTCATAATTTGAATCAGGAACTCTCAATCAAATTCGAGTAAAAGATGAAAATAAGCTGTCAATATTTTCCCTATAAAAACATACAACGCATTGAAGACATTATTAGTGCTACTGTTTCCCTACTACTGATTAAAACCAACGTTATTATGGAGCGGCGACGTCATTTAAGCAGGGAAGAAATGCTCAGAGCCGTGGGAATGATAGAAGCTGGTTCCCGGCAACGTACTGTAGCTTTAGCTCTGAATACAAGTCAGAGTGTTATCAGTCGACTTTGGACACGTTACCGAAGCACTGGTACCGTGGCTGAGCGCCATGGAGGACGGTATCGCTGCACCACACGGAGACAAGACCGATACATTCAAATCTTAACTCGAAGAGCTCCAACAATAACCGCCATGATGTTAGCCGTGAGGCTTCATCACTCTTCAGGGAACTTAATTAGCGACCAAACAGTCAGAAACCGCTTGCATGAAGTGAACCTTCATTCCCGAAGACCGCTACGGGTACCACCTATAGCAATGCACAATCGTAGGATTCGATATCAATGGGCTCTTGAACACAGAAATTGGGCAGAAGAACAATGGCGTTTCGTGTGCTTTTCTGATGAGTCTCGTTTTGGTATGAGACCGGATACAAGACGTATACGACACTGGAGAACCCCTGGACGCCAACAGCGATTAAAATCCTGCCAGGAAGTCCATCCTTATAGTGGTGGAACCATCATGGTATGGGCGGGTATTTGGATCGGCGGAAGAACTGAGTTGATTTGGATCAGAGGCAACCTCAACGCTCAAATTTATGCTGAGACGATTGTATCAGACGTCATCGTTCCTCTACAAGTGCAAATCGGTCCCTTATTTCAGTTAATGCATGATAATGCACGACCGCACACCGCAAGAGTTGTAAGACAGACTCTCGCCGCAGCTAACATCAATGTCCTGCCCTGGCCTGCTCAGTCGCCAGACTTGAACCCGATTGAGCATGCATGGGATATGCTACAGAGAAGAGCTCTGCCGAATATGGAGGGTATCCAGTCGCAAGAAGACCTTTTTTTGTTGTTGCAACGAACATGGGCGGCCATTCCACAGCGTGATTTGGATGAACTCATTTTGAGTATGCCAAACCGATGTTCTTGTGTTGTTAGTGTTCGCGGTAGAAACACGGATTATTAATTGTTTAAGTTACCCAATAAAATTTTAAAGAAAACTGTTATTTCAGTCTTTTTTTCGAACTTTAATGTTAGTGGTTCAAATGTCAAAAATCCCTTTATTAGGAAAATGGCAAATTTCTTTATTAATGCAAAGGTGACTTGGTTTATCGTTACTGTGACAAACGAAAACACTTTATTTGATGAATCCTTAAAGAAAATTTTAATTAATATCAATCAGGAGAAAAGTTATTGCAAAAATATATGTTGATCCCTAGATACTTTTGATGTGTGTACTAGTGTTTTAATTGCAATTACTAAAATACAACAACAAATAAACAATATTACACTATGTAGCGCACACTGTTGATTTTCCTGTGGAATACGCGTGTTGTTGTTTGTGAAGTGGTCGCTCCCGAAGAGGTCCGTCCCGAATGTGTCGACCACAGAGTCTCTTGAGGGTTTTCAGTAGGAAAGATGTTAGATGGCTTATTGGTCTGTATGCCTTGGGTTGTGTGACTTTCACCTCTCGCCATGCAAGTGGTATATATTTCTGTGCTATGCAGGCTTGGTAGATGATGGTCAGCCATGGCGTTAGAACGTCTACTACCCATTGTAGCAGGGCGGGGAAAATACCGTCTAAGCCTGCGGATTTATATGGTTTAAAAGTATTTATTGCCCATTTTATTCTCTCTGCGGTTACTATGGTGCGATCTTGATCGGTAGATAGGATCTTTCTCACACGTGCGGCTTCGCTGTTCGATTTAATTTCATCGCAGAATTTCCGCCAGGCTATCATGCTGGCATTTTTGGCTTGTTTTTTGAAGGTGTATTGTGTTTTCTTGTATGAGTCCCAGTCTTCTGGTAGTCTGGAGTTTTTGGCTCTGTTGAATTGTTTGCGCATGGTTTGCCTGAGCTTACTAAGTTCCGCATTCCAACAGGAGTAACTCTTGCTCTTGGTGCTTGGGTCTTTTAGTTTGCAGCAGGCGTGGTAGGCTTCAATTATAAATTCCGAAAGTTTTTTTACGGTGTCTTCAAGTTGTTTGGCGTCTGTTAGAATTTGGGGCGTTTGGTGCTGCGTTAGTAGGGAGCCCAACAGCCGTTTGTAGCCGGGTACATTGGTACGGCGTGGGTTGCGCCTAGGTTCGGGTTTTTTTATGTTAGCTACTAGTGAGAAGCGAATCCTTCTATGGTCAGAGCAGGAAGGATCGTTGGATGCGTGCCAGTCAGAGATAAGTTTTGCCGCGCTTTCCGAAGCCAGCGTTAGGTCAATGATCGTTTGTCCGCGCGAAGTGACCCAAGTGGGTTCCGAGCCGCGGTTTGCGATGTTAAGGTTAGTGGAAAACAAATATGTGCATAGTACCTCACCTCTAGTGTTGGTTTGGTAGCAACCCCAAAGCGGGTGATGAGCGTTCGAGTCCGTCCGTCCGTCCGTCCGTCGTCTTACCAGGTTTGCCATCCCTTTCGGTGGGCAGTCTTCATCCTCGCCAGGCATGTATACCGAAGCCAGGACGATATCGGGTGCGTCGCCGTTGGTTTTAAACCTGACGGCAGTTAAATTTCCGGAACATAATTGCGTGAGTGTGGTGGTGGGTACATCTTTGGTATATAGGCACAGGTTCGTGGTTTACCTGTGCCTTATGTGTCGAGGATCAGCTTACCTCCGATGTTACCAAAGCCGCGTATTCTGTTATTACGGATCCAAGGCTATTGCATGAGTGCAATGGTTCGGGGTTCCATCTCCAGGGCCCTGTGCAGGCAAGCGGTAGCCATCGGGCTATACTGGAGGTTGGTCTGGATGATATTTATGGGACGGGATGTGGGCGGCAGTGGGGTGGAATTAGGAGGAGATTGATCCATCGGATGATTCCCCCCTCTTCCACCTCATGCTGGTCTTCACTGGGTGCCGGTGATGATGAGAGCAGCTGCTCCATCCACCTTGGTGGTGAGGTTGGCATCCTCACAGCGTCGACATCAGCCATCGCCATTCTGGCCATCTCCTCCTCAGTTGCGTCATTGTCAGGTCAAGTTCAGTCGGAGCCGGATTCGTCTGTTTAGTGTCAGTCTTGGTGTCGAAGGGATAGGTGTTGGGGAAGAAACGCACGTTTATCGACCCAAGTAGGTACGATATCCGTCGCTCCCTCCCCAAGACCTTTTTGACCTCGTCCGGTGAGATACCTAGGGTTAGATAAGTCCCGTAGTTGTCTCCACCGACCGATGTCGCCCTGTACAGTGACCACCTACCGGTGGCGTACCAGGGATTCTGGCAGGTCAGAACCGTCTGGAGCAGCGCTATGTCCCCATTGTACCTGGGTACGAAGAGCGCCGCTCGAACCCGGGTCGGTACGTCGGACTGTTTCATAACAGTCAGTCTCGCGTCAGTGTTCGGTAGTGTTAGTGTTTGGGCACGTTCTGGGTCAGCCAAGTCAGGACGTTGTCGTCCTCGCACCACATGTGAACCGTGCCATCCGCTACCCTTGGGTAACCGCGGAAGGCCGAGACTTTAGAGGGGTCGGTTCGACACGTTTCCACTGAGGTCCTCAAGGCTGAGTTTGATGTGCTCACCCTCGTCAGTCGTCATGTGACGGGATGGAGATGAGAGGCAGATCGCTACGGCAAGTCGCGCAGGATTGTCCTTTGTGGCCCGCGCGTAGGTACTCTGCTCCTCTTGAGCCGCCTCGGATCTAACACGCTTGGCATCCCTCTGGAGCGTACTCGGTGAAACCGTGTCGTCCGGGCGCTCCCTCTTCGCCGCTCTCTGGCCACTTGGACCGGGTTGCGGTTCTGAGGGGCTTGGCACAACGTTTTGTGACAGGGGAACCCGGCGCAGGAATCCAGACCGCTTGCCTCGCTTCTGTCTGATTCGGTGTCGGTCTTCGGTCATTTCCTCGCGGTTCCGGTCATTTCTCCGGATTGTCCTGGTGTGGGCAGTGACTTCTCGCGCTGGGTTTCCCCTTCACGTACTGTTCCTTGCCCGCACGTTTTCGCGTCCGACTGCTCTTCACGCTGTGTTTCTCCTTCGCGTGTCTGTAGCCGGTCGCGTACTCCCTTACAACTAACCGTTTGCGCTTCGCGCTAGCTATTGCCTTTACGGATTTTGCGCAAACGGTTGTTGAGTTCTCTCTCTCTGTTCCGGATCTTCCCGCGCTTTGTTTTCAGCATGCGTACTTCGTCCACAGAGATGAAACCAGAACCACCAGATTCCGCTTCCTTTCCCGTCCCGAGAGAGTTTACGTCTTTCAGTCTTGCCTCGGTCTTCTCGCGCTGGAGTGCCTGCGCGCGGAGTCCGCTGCTAAGGCTGGAGAGTCTGTTAACTGAGAACTTTGTTATTGTCGTTGTCAGGATTGTTTGTTACACTGTTCCGAACGATGCTCTGTTCCCGGACCCTCGTGGAAGGTGTAACATTCTTCAAGGTGGTTGGAGTTGCAGCCGTCTTAGAGTCAGTAGGCACAGAAATCGCAGCCGTGGTTGGGCCGGTTGGCGCGTGAGCCACAGCCGGTGCTGTTGGTGCTGAAGCAGCCAGCCGCGCAGAAGGTGCGGCGCTAGTTGGCAGATTGGTGCCCCCCCCCCAGATTACGGTGGAAGCAGACCGACGAATCGGTGTGGGGTTCCCCGGCTTGCCGGAACCCACCGGGGGAATATTATTTTTACCTTTCTGCGACATGGTTGGGTTGTGTGGGCTTTTTTGGAGTTGAGGTTACCTTTCCTCGTGGACTGAAATGAGAAAAGGGAAAGAAGGAGGGACCGGGTGTAGGATCATGGGAGTGGGGTGTGGGATTACCATAGGCCTGGGATTTTGGCTTTCGGGAAAGTGCGAAAAAGCACCTGGGGGTTTTTGTTGCGTCTTTATGGAATTAGACTAAGAACTACCACAACAAGAACCCAAGAAATTCAGGTCCACTCGTTTTTCCATATCGAGATTTGCAATAACGCAAATCGCAACAAGGCATATTTTTTTACAATAAATTTTCTTCTATTCAATGTATGTCACATGAATGTGACCTGTCAAGCGGACGTATCGTACTAGACTGATCGATTTGCTACAAAGGTGTAACAAGTTATTGGAATGTCAGTTTCTTCATCTTGTCCCGTCTATAGCTTAATATATTTGAATGTCTTTGTTTTGATTGTTGATTTTAATTAATGTTTTTGTTAGATAGCATGCATTTTTTATGTTGCCTAACGTTTTGTAATTATCTTCAACATGTAGATTGTTAAATTAGATTTCAAATTGAGGCAACAGAATATAAACTGTGATGCAATGTTTGAGTGGGTGTTTTTTACGCCTGTTTTTAAGTGTCTGGTTTGGTTATTTTATACTAATTAACTAATGACTTGTAACTGCTGAAACTCTGTCGGTGTAAAGTATGTGAAACAAACATTATTATTAAAATATAACCCAAGCCACAAGGCGTTGAGAGTTCTGAGAATAGAAGTGTAAGCAAACCCTTTCTTTTGTTTCGAACACGGCAGTTGTAATAATTGACGTCATGTTAAAGTAATGCTAGTTCGAGCTAAGGAATGAGCAAGAATCAACATTGCGTACTCATTACTTTGTAATTAGATGTAAGGACTAATATGTACTTGCTATTAATTTTTTTTCCATTTTTGTTCTATAGCGAGGCAATAAATGTTTGACTAAATATCAGCATTTTCTGCAGTTTCTTTGGAAAGTCACAAAAATTCCCCCACATTTTGGTCCATTACCGAGCCGGATTAGTAATCACACGAAGATTTGCTAAAAATCAGTGGACTTGTGTAAACATTACCCGGAAGATGTGCCGACGAGGTTATAAGCCGGCAACGTGAAATCAAAATCAAAGCATTTATTTCAAGTAGGCACTAGCCTACTTGAAATAAATGCTTTGATTTTGAAGTGCCTGTAACTATACAGGCACTTTTGAATTGTCGAAACAAAGATGAAAATGAAATATATGATCAAACGAACTTCTCAAGTGAAGTTCGATCGTTATAATGAGTCGCTTCATTCGAAGATATAATTTAACCATGTAGTTCCCTTTAACCTACAGGCAACTTCGCACGAGTTTAAAAGTAAGTATATTTACTTAAAACAAAACGCAACTTAATGTACAGTATCGAAACGCAGTCCCCCTCAACTATCCGGCTTTGACAGCTGCCGCTCATGCGTCATTCTTTTCAGAGATTGCAAAACTTTCCTGGGAAATCAAGGGCGGGCGGGAGATTATATCTTCGAATGAAGCGACTCATATAATAACGATCGAACTTCACTTGAGAAGTTCGTTTTTATCATATATTATATGTCGTCGCTTCATTGCTCAGATATAATTTAACCATGTAGATGTTCAGTGCATTTCGAAAGTTTTGCTGCTAATAAAACACGTAAACACGTAACGTTTAAATGAGATTTTTATTAAAGTTCACAACTTTCAATTGAAAAACAAAATGGACATCTTTTCCATAATTTAGCTAATCAACTAAGAAATAACCCCTGTAGCCGACGGGCATAGGGTTCGGGCCTCTGAGTGAAAGTCCTTGCTAAATTTCACACTACTTTAATGAACAAAACAAGAAGAACAAAATGGAAAATCACTTATTGGGTACGTTAGGCATTAAACAGAACATTAGAGGTCTAAGATGGCCGGCTTTTTACGAGGGCGGTTCGAAACAAGTCGCGTCTTACACGTGTCAGTGTCACCAGTAGACTGTTCCACCCTCGGTACGCTTATTGGCGCCTGCTCCGTGGGTTGCGCGGTAAGAATCTCGGCGCCTGATTCGCTGCGCTTACCAATGTCGCCAACCTCTCTACTGTTCCCGCAATCATCTGATTGGATGTGGCTGACAGTGCGGCCAACATTACTATCAACCTTATGGTCGTGGGGTTGCCGCGTTACATACTCCCGCTCTAGATCACGATTACGTCCTCGATCGTGGTCTAGCCCTACATTATAGTCATTAGGAATGGGTTGCAAACGAGGTCGGCCTCGCTTTTTCTTAGCCTCCAGTGGTTGAGTGGACTCATCTACTCGTCCTCGAAAAGAGGTGAGCTGATTGGCGTGGAATTTGCCCAATATATCACCAGGACTTCCATGAGATGCGATTAGGTATGTTGTTGGACTCAATTTCTTCTTCACAACATACGGCCCATCTCTCTTAGGAAAAACTTAGCCGTTTTTGACTTACTGGCGTTGCTCAGCTGATGTGTAGCCAACAAAACTTTGTCATCTACTTTGAATTCTGGCCCTACTCTTCTTGAACGATCAGCGTAAATCTTCCTTCTATCCTGCAGTTTTTCTACTCTGTCACGAACTTCACTTAAGGAGTTCAAAAATCTTGATAGGTAGGAAGTGATCTGTGGTACAAATACATTGGATCATTATACACTTGTAACGGTGACCTCAGCTCACGAGCGAACGTCAAATATGCAGGAGTAACCCCTGTCATTTCACAAACCGCGCTGTTCATACTAAACCGTACTATCGGTAGCTGCTTAGGCCATGAGTGGTGATCCGTACTAACCAACAGAGCCAATTGTGTCTTCATATCATTGTCCGAAATAATGCGACGTGGTAAGCCGAACCGAAGGAAATACTCTTCTATGAGTACTCTTGCACAGGCGATAGAGGTTGCTTCTTTGAGCGCATACAATTCTACCCGTCTTGTCGCGGTATCTTCCACTAACAGGATTCACTTCTCCCCGTTTTCGCCTTCTGGCAGTAGTCCGAATAAGTCGATAGCCAAGACTTCATTGCGCTGGTTTAAAATCGGTGTTTGAATCAGACCAGGTGGCTTTTCATTTGTCGCTTTATAGCGTTGACATGAGGAACATGATTTTACGTAATCTGAAACTATTCTTCTCATACCAGGAAAATAATAGTTTTGAGCTATCTTTTGGTACGTTCTCTCTATATCAGGATGACCTGCAATTGGAGCATAATCTCCTCACGTATGCTTACAGGTATCACCAACTGCGGTGACTCGTTGTCTATATCTGGGTTGTAGCGGTAAAGGATACCACGTTCCATAATATAACCGCGTTCAGTCCAACGACGAGAGGAGACTTCTTTTGTACCTTCTAATTCCTTTATAATTTTATTGAAAACTGGGTCAGATTCTTGTGCTGCACGTAGGTCCTTAAGATCTCGCGTAGGCAAGTCAATAATAACGGAACAATTTCCACAGGTTTCGCGAGACTCATCTGTACAGACAGGGCGGCTGAGTGCGTCGGCCACTACATTTACCTTTCCGGGAGTGTACTCAAAACGGATGTCATAGGCCTGCAGTTTTAGTGCCCAACGCACCAAACGACCCGTAGGCGATTTTAATGACAGCAGCCATTTCTAAGATTGGTGATCACTGGCTATGATAACTGGATGGCCATCAATGTAACCCCGCATACGGTCGACTAATTTCGTTCGTTCGTAATTTCGTAATTTCGGTCGTGGTCGAATAATTTCGCTCTGCTGCTGACAACAAACGACTGACTTGAAGTAACACTGCGCCTATGGCGTAGTTGCTCGCATCTGTGCGCAGTATGAATGGTTTAGAGTAGTCTGCCTGTATGAGGATCGGCGCTGACGTCAGAAGTCTTTTTAAATGACTGAAAGCTTCAGCTTGTTCTGATCCCCATATCCAAAGTTGATTTTTCCTCGTCAGCCTTGTCAGTGGCTCTGCTACCTCTGAAAACTTTGAAATAAATTTCCTAAACCAGGAACCTGTTTGTATGAATGTTCTGAAGTGTCCCAGCGAAGACGGCTCTTTCATGTCTAAGATAGCTTGAATCTTCCCTTCATCAGCTAGGACTCCCTCTTGTGAGATCACATGACCTAAATATTTAACAGATTCTCTTGCAAATACGCATTTTTCTCGGTTCGCACGCAATTTGAACTTCATCAGCTGTTCAAAAACGATTCGCAGGTCTTCCAGGTGCCTGGAAAAATCCCCCTGCGTTATAATTAACAAATCGTCTAAATACCCTAGTATTGTAACATCCTAATCCGTGAGTAATTGGGCAAGCTCCTCACGCTCCTGATCCTCTAAACCTGCACCCTCGTCATCGCGTAAAACATTCATCGCGGAGTATGAATGACGAGGCGAAAAGGCTTCTGAAATCAATGTATACTTTTGATCTCTGCTATCCGAAAAATGCCAAAGGTACTGCTTGAAATCGATAACAAGTCCGGCACTGTTAATAAAATCGATACCTAAAAGTGTTTCATTATCTTTCGCTTCGGGGAAAATTATGAACTCGGTGGGCACAATTTTATGAAAAAGTTTCACCTGTACCTTTGCAACAAGCACCTCCATCGGGCGCGTGCAGCCTTCCGCTAGGCGAATGTTTCTAGTGCACTGTTTTAAAGGATGGCCTTTTTTCATTAAAATACGAAAAAGTGTGTGACCGGCAATACAGCCCCTAGACCCAGTGTCCAGTAACGCTGTCCCATTTTCCCCCAAAATACCTATTTTCATCAAAGGTCTATTATTATTAGGCTCCTCCTTGATTGAACCTCCCTGAGTTCGACCCTGTGCAGACGCGAGGTGTTTCTTACCATTTGGTAGTTTATTATTTCTATTAACATTTACCGAGCTTAAATCTAAACATTTATGAGCATTATTATCACAAAAATATGAACTTAGAAAACAGTCACACTGAATATTATCTGAACTTTGAATATTTCTATTAACATTTACCAAGCTTAATCCTAAACATTTATGAACATTATCACAAAAATCTGAACATAAACAACTACTATTAACATTTGCCGAGCTTAATCCTAAGCATTTGTGAACATTATTAACACAACAATAAGAACATACACAATCACACTGAATATTATCGGACCCTTGAATATTTCTATTAATATTTATGCAGCACGATATGGCAGCATTATCGTTATCATCTGATTGAATTACATGTCCATGCTGCAAAAGGGTATTTTCTGAATTTACATAAAACTTAGTGTCTATATTATTATTATAACACACATTATTACTGACACTAGAATGCTCGTTATTATGTCTTAGTTCAGTAACACAATCACAATAAAGTTTTAAGTGACCCCCAGCGTTGCGTCGCGTTGCACGCTAGGTCACCTGTGGTACCGGCAGGAATGATGCGAGGAGGGCCCAGCGACTTTCGACCGCGCGAAACGTTATCAGTACGTTCGCGGTTAGTCGCTAGGCAACGAGCAGCCACGGCGCCCGGAACTCCCGGCGCGGCCACACAGACTCTGCGAGACCGGCGCGGAAGGCGCGGGCGGAACGCTTTCGGATGTCGATCTCGGGTCGCCTGACGGCGACGTGCATTCATCTCGTATGATAACGCGACGACGGGAGCCGCGCACTTTTGAATTTACGCTATCACTAGTTGTCGTAACCGAACAGAATGCATTTTGAGAACTAGATTTACACTTTTCGCACTTAGATTTTATAACGTTAGGGGTACCGCACCCATAACATTGAATCGCTTTATTTTTGTTTATGTTTTCATCACTATTCCCGCTATCACTTTTTACGCTATCACTTTTATTGTGGTTTAATAACTTTTTGCACTGCGATTTATCGTGTCCCCATTTCTTGCAGTAACTACACGACAGTCTTTTGCTGCGAGTTTTGCTGTTTTTATTACTCGGTGCCGAAGTTGAAGGGCCGGTGACGGTAGATTGGTGACTGGCACTCGGATGCGTCAGTGCCGGTGTCTTGTCACATGCACTGTCTACTAACGATTCCTCGATCGCTCTGGCACGGTGTAGTAACTGGTCGAAAGATGATATGGATTATTCTTCGATCGAGAAGCCCGTATACCATATCTAGTTGGACTTTATCACGTAGATCTTCTTGTGGCAATCTCGATAAAAGCGCTCTTGTCTTGGATATAAATAAATCCGTTGTGTCGGTATTTTGTCGCAATGAAAACAACTCCAAATATATGCGAAATGGCGGACGATGCTCTCCGAATGCACTTTTTAGTTTTTGCATCGCGTCCGACCATGATGTGGTGTTGGTTTTTATGCCTTGCCACCATAATGCTGCTGAGTCTACTAGCAACATGGAGACTCCTTTGACAGCGTTATCGTCAGATATCTGTAGGCAGTTCTTGTACACTTCTATCGCGTCGATAAATCCGTCGACATCAGCGGACGATCCGTTAAATCGAGCAGTGCACTTTGAGAAGTTTGCGACGGGTGTTGTCATAGACACGTCAGGTGCAGGTGTCGAAGTCCTAACCTCCTGGATGAGCCTCGCGAAAACCTCAGCCTGACTCTGCTGCAGCGAGTTCATAAGGGTTGCAAAACTGACCCTGGTCCATAGTGATCGACGTGGACATCTCCTCTGTTTCCACTTCTGCCTCTAACTCTCCTTCCTGATTCCTGGATCTCGTATTTCTTGGCATCGTTGCTTTACTGACAACGGTAACGGAACCACTTGGCGAAAATTTTCGTTCGCCGGAAACGCCACTCCTGGTGCTTCAGGTTCTGAAGTTCCCACGTGTAGGTGTTAACGAAGGCGTTCTCTTGGAGAACAGACGCCAGTGGCGGCGTTATGCTCCGTAAAAAAAATTTTTGCAAGCACGCGTCGTCAGAGGCCCCTACTGTTGGGACGCCAAATGTAGCCGACGGGCATAGGGTTCGGACCTCTGAGTGAAAGTCCTTGCTAAATTTCACACTACTTTAATGAACAAAACAAGAAGAACAACACACATCCACTCCACTCGCCGACAGCACTGATTTAATCCATCTGCTGATGGTCTGACTGCTGGCAGGTCTGTGAGGTCATTTAAATGTCAGTATCAATAGACCCGTGCTGTCCGTTCTCTTACTTCGTGTTACCGAAATATAGTCCTTGAGAACGGACGCAGGGCAAATGCTGATATCGTCTTTAAAATACGGAAGTATCAGCAGTGGTTGCTCCCGACCTGGGCCCGATGTTTTAATAATATCGGTAATGTCGATTTTTGCTCCTTGCTCTGATATTGAAATATTTTCGAGTCTGATGAGACGTAAAGTCTGGACTCTGTGGGTTGTGCAAATTGCCAAAAGAGTTACTAATTTTAACGTTATTTTTTCGAAACTGAGACCGCTATTAGGAAACCACTTCGAAATATAATTTAAAACAAGACGAGGGTCCCAAATATGAGAATATTTAGGGGTACTTGGTTTTAATTTGTATGCGCCCTTGAGCAACCTTTTTATACACTCGTCAGACCCGATGTTGTTACCTAGGAGCAATGACAGAGCAGAGCGATGGCTATTTAAACTGCCATAGGAGCAACCATCGTCAAATAATTTAGATAAAAAAGATAATACTGACATTTTTGACGGCTCAAACCTGTCGACGTTGTTAGTATCACAAAACTGCCACCACAGCTTATAAGTGGTATTATACTGTTTAGCAGTGTTGTCGGAGATAGACGCCAGTAACAAACTTAGGGATTCAGGTGGGTATCCTCTCCCGAGGAAAGCGCGCCGTAGAGTCTCGCGACACCCAGCGTAAGGTTCGCTTGCAGAGGGTGTCGCGTTCTGTACCTCTACCATGAGTTGTCATCGAAAAATTACTCGCTAGCGTTGAAATCGCTAGCGTGCTAACGTGGATCAAATAGATTTCGATAATGCTTGCACCATGAGATTTACGGAGTCTTACGCAGGCGCTAAGGTAAGCTCGATAGATCGTTTCGTCTAGCTAACTTCACTCTACTCACTACTACTCATGTTTTGTTTCTTTCATACCCACTAATAAGAAGAAAGAACGGCTCTTAAGCCACTATGCCAGCCAAAATGTACTATTATCGCTATGCTAAAAATGTTAAGACAGTTAATATCATAAATAAACCGACTAAATAGAAAAGTTGACGGTTAGTAGACTACTTATGGTATATAATGGTTTTTGAATTTTTATTCCCTCTATTATGTCAAGGTCGTCTATTCAATTTGTAATTTGGTTTGTTTACGTTGTACGTTGTGTCACAGAGCTGTGTTGTGTGATTTAAAAGCCGTTTAAGAGCCGTTCTCTCTTCTTATTAGTGGGTATGAAAGAAAAAAAACATGAGTAGTAGTGAGTAGAGTGAAGTTAGCTAGACGAAACGATCTATCGAGCTTACCTTAGCGCCTGCGTAAGACTCCGTAAATCTCATGGTGCAAGCATTATCGAAATCTATTTGATCCACGTTAGCACGCTAGCGATTTCAACGCTAGCGAATAATTTTTCGATGACAAGTCATGGTAGAGGTACAGCTGTTTCAAGCAACGGTTACTAAGGTGCGGTGCTGATGCAGTGCCATACGTCACTGTGTTGAGACGATAAACTTGAATTGGCATGTTGTTATCAGTTCGCCATAGTATTAATTGTAAGTTATGTTGTTCAGTATGAATTAAACATTGCCTAAAGAACTTCTCACAATATCTGCGCAAGCTACATATTTATATTGGCGGAAACGGAGCAATATTGAGAAGATATCGTTTTGTAACCTAGGTCCCACGTATTGGATATCATTCAACGAATTATGATTAGAAGTTGTCGCGCTTGCATCGAAAACCACACGTAATTTGGTTGTCACGCTACTTTCACGATATACCCCATGGTGTGGCACAATATAGTACGGCTTATTTAAACTATTGAAGTCCTCGAAAAGAGTCATGTGACCCAATTCCTCGTACTCGTGCATAAAATCACAATATTTTTTTTTGTATTGTGGTAAACGATTCAGTTTCTTCTCTGAAGATAGAAAACGCTGCATAGCAGAATTATGTGAATCACCCAAACAATCAGGAATAATTAATTAATTTAATTAAAAACTTTTTATTTCAAAAACATTACATACATTTAGGTTGAACTCACATCGCTTAATCTTAACCTTGAAAGATTATGTGCGAGTGAGGCGTCTCGCTTGTTTACTTTAACTTGTTAGAGAAGTTCATGCTTTAATTATTTATTTACTTGTGAAAGATCAGGAGGGACTTTGTATTGATCCACTGTAAGGTAATATTTTATTAGTCGTTTTATTTGCAAAGTTGTCTTTGATTTTAATTTATTAGTTAGTTGTTTAGGGAGTTTATTCAACAAGTCAGGTAACAAGTACCTCCAGGTCCTTCTTCCATATTCATTGTTACATTTCGGCAGATTATATAATGGTAGGTATTCTAAACATCTTAAATTGTTAGGTCTTATTGTTTTACTTATTTTATCAATTTCGTTAGCATATTGTGATATTATAGCTAGTTTTACTTTGTCATAGACATCTAATATTTTACAATATTCAAATAATTGTTGATAGTTGTCCTTAAATTTAAGCTTTATTTTATAAGGAACTATAATTTTTAACATCCTAATTTGAATGTCATATATTTTTTGTAAGTATGTTTTATATGTTCTGCCATAGCTAGCTATACCATATCCGATAATTGAATCTGCTAGTGCTAAATACATTAGTCTTTTGGTTCTGTATGGTAATTTATGCCTCAATATGCTTAGTTTTGCCAATATTGACCGTAGTTTGTTACAAACATAATCAATATGGGGACCCCAATTAAATTTGTTATCAATTTTAAGACCTAGATAAAAGTGTTCCTTTACTACTTCAAGTTGGTTACAATTACACACTGGTGAACACTGGTGCATGCACTCATGTTCGTGGGCCACGACTTTCGGTATTTTGTTTACTTTAATGTATGGTGAGTGAATATGTAATAGTTTAGTTTTCTGATAGTTAAGTGATAATCCGACATCGTGTGCCCACTTACATAGAGTGTTAAATTCTTTTTGTATCAGGTTTTCTGCAGTTTCAAGGTTTCGGTTTGCAACAATTAAACATGTATCATCAGCAAACTGGTACACAGAGCCATTCTGAAATATCTTACACATGTCATTTACGTAAAGTAGGTATTCCGTGGGCCCTAAAATTGAACCTTGAGCCATTCCGTATAAGGTTGGTATTTTCTTGCTTTGTTGCCCTGCTATACTTACTGTGTTGTATCTGTTTGAATGATAGTTTTGGAACCACTCCAGCAGTAGGCCCTGTATACCATTCTGCTGCATTTTTTCAAAAAGCGTTTTGTAATCAAGTACATCAAATGCTTTGCTAAAATCAACCATAACAACCAGAACATGCTTTTTTTCATCCAGATAATTACAAATTTCATCAGTGAATAATGACAGCAATTGTGAAGTACTTGTATTTTTTTGGAAGCCAAATTGCTTTTCGTGAATGATGTCATTTCTTGAGAGAAAGTCGTTTATTGATTTACCAAGGTATTTTTCTATTATTTTGTCAATGCAAGACAGTATAGTAACAGGTCTGTAATTGTTAGTATCTGTGTATTTGCCTTTTTTGTGTATAGGTCGTACCATACCTATTTTAAGTTTATCTGGATAAGTACGGCTAGTTAAACAGGCATTTACCAAGTGAGTGAGAACAGGCGTTATTTCGTAGGATATATATTTTATGTCTCTTGCTCGTATTTGGTCAATGCCCGGGCTTTTTCGGTCATCAATTGATTTTAATATTTTGTGCAAGGTTTCTTCACTGATTTTGTTAATATATATAGTGACATTAGGTTCATTTATATACGACTCTCTATCAAGCAATGGCTCCTCACAATTACATATAACTTTTTTCACATTCGACTCAAAATCACACGCAAATTTGTCTGCTAATAATTTAGGGTTAAGTCTAAATGATTTTATCAAAACATCGTCTACTGCTTTAATAATTCTGCCAGTCAGCCTGTTGATAATAGACCATATCTTTTTTGAATTTTTAAAGTTATTAATTATTTCTTTTTTAATACAATTATTTTTAGCTTTATTCATTAATTTATTTGTTTTATTTCTATACCTATTATAAATCTGCCTGTTTTTTTTGTTGTTTACATCTTTTTTCCAAATTTCTAATAATTCTTTCTTTTTGTTAGACATATAATTTAATTTGTCACTTATCCATTTACATTGACTTCTTTTGTTTACTTTAATTTTAACATTTTCACGACACTTATTATACACAGACTCGAACCTAAGACTTATGTAATCAAAGATTTCGTTGGGATCAGTCATAGCATAGACGGGTGACCAGTCAATACTTAACAGTTCTTCTTTTAATTTATTTTCATTCAATTTACTAATTGTTTGGTATTGACTCGTAGCCCGGACACTTGTTATTGCCAAACCGGTTATAAAGTGATCCGCCAGCGCATATTGAACAACTGCTGATCTAATATAAAATTGTCTGTTATATCCTAAAATTGGTTTACAATCGTCACGGATAAATATATGATCAATACATGTTCTAGATATGCCTTTGGAACTCTTAGCTATTCTAGTAAAGTTTTTAATACAACACTCAAACCCCAACTCACATAAATTGTTCATGTATTTATTTGTAACGGGATTAGTATCTTTAATATTTATGTTAGTGTCTCCTACTAGTATAGAATTAGAATTTACTTGTAAATTAGTTAAAACTTGCGCCAGTTCACGCACAAATTTACACTTATTTATACACGGGGGCTTGTAAACTGCACATAATGTTGTTTTGTAGCCGTTAAATGTTTCAACCTCGCCAATTATACTCTCGAAACTATATGTAGGTACGTCTGATGCCAGGAATGTGATAGTTTTATGCGCATATACAATTATTCCTCCACCTTTACGATGTTTTCGTAGCTCCGTGTACATTGAGTAATCCTTTAGATGAAATAGATTTTTTGTCGAATCTTTTATGTTTGCTTCCGTAATAACAATTAAATGTATGATAACTGGGCTAGTGGATACTAAAAATTCAAGGTGGGTGTGGTTTTTTACCATTGATCCTATATTTGTGTGCAATAATAATAACTCATTATTTTCTGGGGAAATATCTTTTGTAAAATCTTGCCATGACGTATGTTCCGTCTCAATTACCGATAAATCACTGTTATCCATAACACAGTGGAAAGGTTATGTCATGTTGTTAATAATATTGAAAACTTTTACTCAATAGGTATTAGATTAGTGTGCGTTTTATGGAACAGTCATACCTGCAGCTTTTTGCAGTTCGTTTGCAATTTTTTCTATGTCGGCGGTCGAACGAACTGTGTAGACCTTTTTTTCGTTCTCCTGTTTACGTACCAGCACGCTTCCATTTTTGCACCATACAAATTTGCACAGTTGTTGATTTTTTAACATTGTTTTAGCTTTCCACAGAAGAAATGCTGTTGTTGGGGTCAATGACTCTCGTATGTACACCTTTTCATTACTTCCACTGCCCACGTCTTGTTCACTGATGTTATTTGTTTTTGAAGCAGCTAGCCAGTATTCACGGTTGTTGTCCCGTAACGATACAATGATTGGCGTCTGTGACAGCGCCCCTTCACTGCCATTGCCACGGGCAGGTTTCTTTTTGCGCTGGACTCGGGTTATACTTTCAGTGTTCTGGTTCAATAATTTGCAGACTGTTTTGGCAATCTGAAAAACATCTTCATTTTCTTTTTCCGTTATACCACAGATCTCAACGTCATTGAATGACTGCATTTGCTCAATTTTGTTGATTTTTTGTTCCAGTACCTCATTCTGAAGTTCCAGGTTTTTGCACTTGTTTTTAATATCCGTGCATTGGTTTTCAAGCATCTTGATTTTACTTTGGTGATCAATCATTTTTTTCTCAAAGTCATCGATTTTTCCCGTAGCAAAATGTAGGGTACTCTGTAGTTCTTCGGTTATAATTTTTCGGATTTCTTTTCTAAATATTAATAGTTGGTTTTTGTCTTTTTCAAGTAATCCTTCAAAATCCGATTCTTCATCCTCAATTTCAATCTCGGGCTCGGGATCAGGTAGTATGCAAGAGATGCGTTTCGGTTTTGTACCTCCGGCGCATCCGCGACATTTCCAATCAACGGAATCCGTTAGCGATAACGCGCTCAGTTGCTCATTGGTTATAGAAGCACACAATCCGTGAATCCACTTATTGCATTTACTACACTGGACTCCAGGCGTTTTTTTATTAATCACTTTATTGCATTTTGCACACTTCACCATTTTTACAAGTTACAACGCGTTCGCACAATTTCAATTTGCAATAGTCAAGTAAGTAGTCGGTAATAATTATACTGTGACGCAACCTTCCGCTAGCGTAGCGCGTACGAGACTGTTTAAGTGGCATTCTTACAGTAAACCTACCGTGTTGATCGCGTTCAGTAGACTGCAAGAACAACTCTTCACAAAAACGATCCTCCTCAGTAATAACGGGAGGGATATTTACTTCTTCGATTTCCCAGAATTGTCGTAGTTGAGAATCAACTAACGACAAATTGCACTGGACATCTGACATGCCAGCCGCAAAAAAACGATTATTATTATACACTGGACCGGATATAATCCAACCTACCCACGAATCTTGTAAGTACGGACCGGTGTGAAGTTTTATTTTATTTTCTTTTAACAAATCCCAAAAGACATCCGCGCCAATCAATAAATCTATGTCGCTCGGTACATAAAATGTGGGATCTGCAAGTAGAATATTGCTAGGTATATTTATAGCATCACTCTTAACGTGTGTCGAAGGCAACTTCGAAATGATACTAGGCAACACTAAACAATGTAGGGTTGTATTAAAATCATATACCTTAGAACGAATATTAACATCGCAGTTGTGACTGGACTGTGAAACGGTTTGTCCAACGCCACAAACACGTATAGTGGACTGTACAATAGGTAAATTTAAACGTTTACATAAGCTTTGAGCTATAAAACAATTTTGACTGCCGCTGTCAAGCAAAGCGCGAACTGTGTGATAACGGTTATCAATATCAGCGATCTCAACTAACGCCGTAGACAGCAAGACAGTCTGTAACGATTTAGCATTATCTTCGAACGCGTTACATTTACTACTATCAATATTGTCAGCTGTTTTACTAACGCAGTGTGTTACCACAGACGACTGTGGTAACGTATTATTGATAACGGAACGTTGTGACGACGTATTTGGAATAACGCTATTATTGTCAACATGAATTAACGCATTATGTTCTTGTTGCCATAATTTACAAGGACCGAATTTACAATTTTCAATTGTGTGAGTGTTTGTACGTAAAAAGTTTTGAGAAAGGTTTTTTGACTGAACAAATTTTAATCTTTCTTGAACTAACAGATTTAAAAACGTAACACATGAATATAATGCATGTTTATCACTACATAACGGGCATGTTAAGTTATGTTTATTTGTTTTACCTTTACTACCTGATGATCAAATCCACTCGTCGCTTCGCTGAATATCTTCAAATTTGGCTCGAAGGTCCAATGTTGTGGCAGTGAAGACAGAGGGGCAGGCAGGCCTCTTCAATAAAGCTCGAAAATTCCAGATATAGGGTTTAATGTTCGGTTTCTTACAAAACAATTTTATATTTTTATGAGTATCAAAAAAGTCACGTAGGTGCGCACGGTCGGTCTGCGGAATTGTGCTCAGTAGCACCCAGTGGCGCCACGGGCGGACGTCTTTTTTGAGTATTATAGTATTATGCTATACTTACACTTTATATTCATCATTTATAATACTATTTATCATCCTTTTTATTTGTTTATATTTTTACACTCAACAAATCGATGTAATTACGACTCATTAACTTATAAATTGCTGAAATAAAATATTATCATAATTTTCATGTTGTGACAAGCCAAATTGTCGCTGAGAGAGTCGTGAGCTGTCGAACGGCTAGACAAGGTCTACCATGGAATCTGGATCTGAATCTGCATAAGAAGAGGCATAACAGTTTGGTTTTTGCTGTTACATATTTATATTACCCAGGGGATTCCACTATAGATTCCGCCTGGTGTCTCTTCTGCCGATCTTCGGAAACTATCTACGGATCTGGGACCTCTACTCCCGATCTTCTGTAGCTGTCTTGCTACTTGTCTCGCCTGCCTTACTACAGAGCTGACTTGGTGGACTCTGAGATCTGCACGACGCCCTTCCTGCAGAGGTTTCCTGAAGCTGAACCTTGAAGTTGCCCAGGTATTGACCAGCTACCCTGACGTCTGTTCCCGTCTCTCCTACAGTGCAAAACTTCCTAACCAACTAAGTGCGAGAACTAAAAAAACTATCCTAGAGTGCGTGCTAGGTAGGTTTTTAATATTTAGCTGTATTGTTTTATTCCTAATTATAATCTTTCCCTAATTAAATTTTAATTGAACAAGTCTGCTTATCCTTTTATTTAATAGGAGCAAGTAGATTTGTTACAGTTTGGCGCCACAACATAAAATCAACTCGAACCCACCCATTCTTTCAAAATTCTAAAAAAAACTAGCACTAGCATCTTTTTTCTTTTGGACTCTTATTTGGCTTAGTCTTTTTAATACTAACGTAACTTATTTTTCTTCTTCAGCTCTCTTCTTGATGACTCCTATCGACTCAACGGATGGATGGGATGATGTTTAGTTATAGAAGATAACTAAACATCATCCCACACTTTACTCTATACCAATACATCACTACACTGCATCCCACATACTTGCACACCACTGCGTTTACCTACTGGTAATCGTACTGTCTTCGCTTGGCGTGTTTTTAATACCACTTCGTGGTCACTACCAAGTTAGGGGACTGAGACACTTCACGACATCTGCAAGACAATATCTTTACAGTCGTTTATACAAACTGTTGTAAATTATTGTAATAAAGGGATCTAAGTAACAGAGTTAACACAGCAAGGCATTCACAGTTAGAAGAAAATTTATTTGACACACACAAAATTATATCAAGTTGTTACCTAGCAAAAAAAACACAAAGACTACTTAGAATATAGACTCTATGGGACGCATGCCGATTCCAACCTATTTTCAACACCCCCACTGAATCCCCATGCGCTCCATGCAATATTTTAGCTTAATGCAAGCCAGGCTTTTAGACGAATCACACTGGTTTCAGCCAACTCTCTTATAATCTTCTCCAAACTTTTGAGAGTAACCTTTGGCAACAAGGCGAGCTTTATGCCGTTGAACCTTTCCATCTGCCCCGATTTTCAACTTAAAAATCCATTTATTTTTGACGACATTAGCGTCTCTGGGACGATCGACGAGCTCCCAAGTCTGATTTTCCATCAGTGAGTCGTATTCCTCTTTCATAGCTTTCTTCCACAGGTCTTTATCAGAACGCTCCATAGCATCCATAACTGAAATCGGGTCAGGAGCATTCATGACAAGGAAATTGTATATCATGTCCTCATCTATTCTTTTGACTCCATTTCTTAGAGGATAACGCCGTTCCTCAGGCACCTCTACAGCTTGAACCGGCTCTGTTGACGGTTCTTCGAAAGAGTCGTGAAAATCTTCTTCAGCAATTGTGGGCGTTGAACTTGGTGACATAACCATATTACTCTGGCTTGGGCTTTCTCCGGCGCCATAGTCCTAGAAGTGCCTTGAGCAGTATCTGGCTCACTAAAAATTGGTACCTCTACATATTCTCGCCTCGGTTTCTCCCTCGAAACCTGTGCACTGCGCTCAGGGAATTTAATCTCCTTGATTACTTTTGACCGCTTAACTTGTTTAGGTCACTACTAAGTTAGGGGACTGACACTTCACGACATCTGCAAGACAATATCTTTGCAGTCGTTTATACAAACCTATACATCTACGTAACTCCTATTACAATACTCCACTATCCTCCTAAACACTTATATAATATATTTATACTTATATCATCTGGGAATCATACCGAAATAAGTTTAGCATCGTGGGTTCTCAAAATATTTTTCAACTTGTTATTTGACATTGGTTGCTAGGTAACAGGCCATGGAGTATCGGCTTGGAGTACTAGTCTTTTTGCGCGGTGACAAAAATAGGTACTAATGTTTATCAAACTTTGCGGTGGCAAAAATAGGTACTAAACTTTATGCTTTAGTTCTGAATTTGACCACCAACTCAGTTTTTTTTTAATGTACATTAAACCGACTTTCTTTGGACCCTCTGTCTTACTCTTAATTTTTTAAACACTTTTGGAACATGTCCCACACTCACTCTCTTGACGTTTTACTTGGAGCTTACTGACTACTGTTTTGCGGGAGCTGCCCTGACGTTTACTCGGAGCTTTTGCTATTTTCGTATTATACTTACGACTCATCTCTTTCTTCTTTCCTCCTTCTATAATAGAGTTCTTTTCGGCTTATAACTCTATTTATTTTCTAATTCATTCATCCGTTCTTAAACCATTCAAAGATTATTTTTAATCTTTCTTTATATCTATTCTTTTCTTTTCTTTAAGTTAGTATGTCTAACTTGTTTCTAACTATCGACTCTAAAAGTTGATTGGAGCGGCTGACAACTCCATAAAAATAAGCCCTTGTTAACTATCGACTCTAAAAGTTGATTGGAGCGGCTGACAACTCCATAAAAATAAGCCCTTGTTAACTATCGACTCTAAAAGTTGATTGGAGCGGCTGACAACTCCATAAAAATAAGCCCTTGTTAACTATTGACTCTAAAGTCGATTGGAGCGGCTGACAACTCCATAAAAATAAGCCCTTGTTAAATATCAACTAAAGTTGATTAGGAGCGGATTACAACTCTGTTAAAAATAAGCTTTTTTAAAATCTTTATATTTCATCTCGTAAGTGGTTTTAGACGCGAGCGGATTACAACTCCTAAAATAAGCCTTAAAGTTATTGACTCATCAGGTTGAGTAGTGATCATTGAATGTGAATCCTACCTGACCTAACTTCGTAAGATGTCGGTGTGTTTGAGTGAGTTATGTAAGTTTTGTGAATGCTGTTATACTTTAACCTTAGCAAAATTTTTGTTCCAGGCCAAAAATTTTCTCGGGGTCGTTGGGGAAATATAGTATTATGCTATACTTACACTTTATATTCATCATTTATAATACTATTTATCATCCTTTTTATTTGTTTATATTTTTACACTCAACAAATCGATATAATTACGACTCATTAACTTAAAAATTGCTGAAATAAAATATTATCACAATTTTCATGTTGTGACAAGCCAAATTGTCAAACTGTCAATTACTTTTTAATTCTCTTCCTACCTTAGTCTATGATGATTTTGGTTTATAAAATTTAAATTATTTTTATCAATATGTGTTTAGCTATTGTAATATAGAGATTATTACGGTTGTTTACTAAATAACTTAAAATTAAATTATATTTAAAAAATTCTTTACGCACTCATGGATAAGTCCTGGCCGACTACACTTGTCAGATGAGATGATGGCCACAAGAAAACTGATATTTGAAAAATTAAAAAAAAAGGAAGACTACTTGAAAAACGAGCTGTCGAACGGCTAGACAAGGTCTACCATGGAATCTGGATCTGAATCTGCATAAGAAGAGGCATAACAGTTTGGTTTTTGCTGTTACATATTTATATTACCCAGGGGATTCCACTATAGATTCCGCCTGGTGTCTCTTCTCCCGATCTTCGGAAGCTATCTACGGATCTGGGACCTCTACTCCCGATCTTCTGTAGCTGTCTTGCTACTTGTCTCGCCTGCCTGAGATCTGCACGACGCCCTTCCTGCAGAGGTTTCCTGAAGCTGAACCTCGAAGTTGCCCAGGTAATGACCAGCTACCCTGACGTCTGTTCCCGTCTCTCCTACAGTGCAAAACTTCCTAACCAACTAAGTGCGAGAACTAAAAAAACTATCCTAGAGTGCGTGCTAGGTAGGTTTTTAATATTTAGCTGTATTGTTTTATTCCTAATTATAATCTTTCCCTAATTAAATTTTAATTGAACAAGTCTGCTTATCCTTTTATTTAATAGGAGCAAGTAGATTTGTTACAGTATCCCGCTCGCAGTATCGCAGTCGCCCATCAATTGTCGGACAAAACACGATAGATGGCGTTACTTGTCCTAACACCTTGTCTTATGAGATATTAATTAAAAAGGTATTAAACTTAATTTCAAAGTCATGGACTACAAAAACATTGTTTGTTTTTTATTACAGGAAGGCATGCACCTCGTTATAGGTCGCGCTGTAAATCATTTTTAAATTGGCTTCAAATGACTTATTCTGAAATTTTTCATAAAATCTAAAAAGCAAACTAACTCAAAAAGTTCTTAATTTCGGTAGAACATTTTGGTGGAACATTTTTCTTGGATTGTAACCCTACTATGACGTCCTGCAAGGAATACGTTTGTACCAGTAACCCTGTATGTATACATAATTATCACGGCAGAGAAAGCTTAGAGGAACACTGTCCCCAAATATTGCCACCATCCGCCGCCATAGTCTTTCAGTCTCCAGCCATGACATAGCCGTGCGATACGATTCTCTATTGTTGGGAGACAGGTAGGTGGGTAGTTGAAATCACACATAACACTTGACTCGAAACTACAAACGTTTATTTCTATTAAACCATTTAGGTACAGAAACCTACAAACTTTCTAGAGTTGAGTCGTCCATTTGCAATTACTATGGTTGAGAAGAAGAATTCTCGTCAGTTCTCATTTTCACAACTTAACGTTCACTGTAATAAACACTTATTGTTTTCCTAATCATAAGCTAATGTGACTGATCGTTGCTCTCTTTTTTCACGGAAGTACCACAATATCCGTTCAGCAACTTATACAATAGTAAAATCAATCAGCCTGACAAAGTGTTTTTATGAAATAATGACAGAATTCACCAATTTGAACGTTTTTAATCAGTAATAATAAACTAGTTGTCTCATTACTTTTTAGTCTTTAATCTGTGCTATCATGGAACATTTCCGGTTATGTAAACAGTTATGTTAAACAAAGGCTTTTTATTAGTAAGTCACTGTGTAAAATAGTCTTATTAATTTATAGTTGGTAATCTATTGAAACTTACTTAGTTTTCGTACTAAATTTAAACATTCAGGTATTGATGGTTAAAATCACACTCGGTGCTAGTTTCCCTGACAGTTATGGGTGACGCCGTATCATAAAGAAACTTAGTGTCAAGTGATTAACTATTAATTGCTAATATCACGAACGTATTTCTCGAACTTGTAAGACTTATTCAAAAACTCGTATTTCCTGGAACAAGTTTTATAAATTTTCGAACACTATTTTTCGTTCAATGTCCTCGCGTTAGTCGGTATGAGGTGCGCGGGTGACGAGTAGTGCGGGGTCGGGGCTAGGGAAGACAGGGCAGTTGAAAACATTTCGCCGCGATGGCTCTGTATGAAACAACAAGCTTTTCGACCATGCTCGGGTTGACGATAGACGCGCCGGGAAGAGCCCTCTTAAATAATAGGATAGTTTTAGCTAGAACATTGAGTTTAGTTTAATAATGTGCTAGAGGTGTTCTCACGGCGACATATACAATATTATTTTTTAAAAATCCTGTCCGTTCAGAAAAGGGCGTAAGGTAATTAGGTATACCACTGACATTACAAATTTTAAATTAGAAACATAAAATATTATGTAACTAATATTTTATTAAGTAATTAATATATAATATATCATAAAACATTCATGAAAGTAAAAATAACAATGAATTTTAAAATGCTTGATTTTTGTACAAATTATCACCATTTCCTTAAACTCTTCCAAACTTTTAAAACGTGACAACGCCATCTTCGGTATAAGTATGTTCGATCGTCAATTATTGTCTGTTTATGACGTCACTACCCGAGAAGGTACCGGATAGTGTCGCCGCCCGCGCTGTTGTGTTGCTATGTAAGTTTCCTCATTTGAGTACTTTTTATTTAGTATTCATCGGGGTATTTTTTTAAACTTGTTATCCAAAAAGGATTATATAAATAGAATCTAATCTCGATACCTAAATACCCTCACGGGATGGACAGGGTTTTTTTTTAACATATTGTGTAGCGTTGTCTCTGTCTTTATAAAATCGAGTTTATTAGCAGCCCCTTTGTGTTCAACTTGTCGTCTAATTATTCACATTACTACAGCGGTGGAGGTGTTCGGGCCGAAGTTTCGCACGGCGGCTGGAGCAATGATCAACACTTCCTATTCGATAGGACAGGCAACATTGGGGGCATGCGCTTGGGTAGTTCCACATTGGAGGTCCCTGACGCTTATGCTCTACATCCCGCAAATCACCTATGTCGCCGGCTTCTGGATACTCACGGAGTCAGTGCGGTGGTACATGAGCAAGGGCAGGTTCGAAGAATCCGAAGCTTTGCTTAAACACATGGCTCGGACCAACGGGCGTTCAGTACAAGATTCGAGTCTGGCAAACTTGCGTCGTACCGTGATAGAGGCGCGGGAGAAGGCGGCCCGTGAGGCGGAGCTGGCCGGCGCGGGGCCCAGCCTGGTGGGGCAGGTGCTGGCACACAAGCGCGTGCTGTTGCGCGTGATCGTCTCGCCGTTCTGGTGGATCACCACCACCTTCATCTACCACGGACTAGCTGTCAACGCTGGCGGCATATATGGCAATCGTTACCAGAATTATATTCTCGTGTCACTTGTTGAAATACCCGGATTTTGGTCCGCATGTTTCTTATTGGACAAAGTCGGCCGGAAGCCAGTGCTGTCGGCAGGCTACTGGATATGCTCAACATGCCTATTTTCATACTTGTTTGTTCCTAAAGGTGAGTATTGTCATCTTTGCAATATTTGTTCGTATTTAAATAAATAAATATCGCTGGACACACAGCGCCATCTAGTGTCACACTAAGCAACGAGGCTTGTGTCGTGGACACCAGATAGTTGATATACTAAATATATACTTTTTGTTTGTAAATACAAAATGATTAAAAAAAAAATGATTTTGACTAACGCATTTCTTTTTTGATTCATATAAAGGAGCAATGCGTTAATCAAAATCATTTTTTTAAACTCCTCCTTCTCCCCCCCTTCACCCTTCCCCCCATCGTATTTCGGAAACTAGGACACATAGCGGCTTTTTGATTTTTACTATACTATTTTATTGCGGGGCGTTGAAATTTGTAAATACAAACAAAAAGTATCTATGTAGTGACAGGACTTTCAGCACCGTTAATAATTTTGAATTTTATTGAATTAATACATTGATACCCGAAGGGGTCCGTATTGTTCCCCAGGGTCTACATCTATTTTTGTGTATGTGATCGATTTTCCAAATTCTTTTTTTAATCCAAAGGCTTTACTCTTGAGGTGGTCCCATTGTCACCAAGTCAGAATTTGATGATGGGATCCCAGAAAAATCGAAGGCAACCCTTAAATTTTACTGGCACATACTATGTTTTTCATATTAATACTTTCTAACGCAATTCAGATATTTGTGCCTGTAATCGTCATCACTCATGTTGCTGAGCTGATGATGGAAGGTATAAGACAGTTTTTTTTTTAAATTTATTCAGCGATATCTTAGCCAATTGTGAACTGATTTAGATTATTCTTTTTTGTTTGAAAGAATATAATTTCGAAGGGGCCCCTTTTAATTTATTAATTTGATGAAGATCTGATGCTGATCTTCGGAGATTTTGTGCACTGCAGGCCACATTTGTGTAGGTACTAGGTTAGTGGGGAATAAAACCAATGGTTGCTTCTTTCTTCTTGTGCGGTCCAATCGCCGTACATTTTTCTGCTTACTCGGTAACCTACTTTAGGTCAACGATGCGCGTCATAATTTAGTATAATAAAACTAAATGACTAACGAATTTAAATATAGTGAACTTATAACTCGGTAGCTATTAACAACTTAGAGAAATAATCGCCTTCTACTATATAACTGTAACATCCTCATCCTCCTCATCAGCCTATCAGGTTCTTACTGCTGGGACACGGCTTCCTCTCAATGAGAGGGAATGGACTACTGTAACATACTCTTACCTAAAATAAACTTAACACTTAGTAATCTTAGTGGAATGCGTTTCTCTAAACTCACAAACCTTCACGACAAATCGGTGTACGGAGTTAACTACTACAACCCGTACATTTATGGTCCTTCAAGCATTCGTGTATCTTAGTGTGTTTGTGTCTCTTGTTACGGTAGCTAATCGGCTCAACTAGTCTCCCGGAAGAGGGTCGCCCCAGTTAGATTGAGAAGGCGCAAATACCTTGCCAGAGTACAGGCACATTGAGTACCAAAACTAACTACTACTACTAGAAGAGCCTTCTACTACTGGAAGAGCCTTCAACTACTGAAATTAACTACAACTACTGTAAGAGCCTTCGACTAGTAGAAGAGCCTTCAAGTACTGGAACTAACTACAACTACTAGAAGAGCCTTCGGCTACTGGAAGAGCCATCGACTATTGGACCTAACTACAACTACTGGAAGAGCCTTCGACTACTGGAAGAGCCTTCAACTACTGGAACTAACTACAACTATTGGAAGAGCCTTCGACGATAAATCCCGAACAGTCTTCAAATACAAGGAAAAACTCCGGGACTTTTGGAAAAGGTATTTTTTTTACCACAAGGAAGTTATCATATAAAATCAAGATGAATAAGCTATCGCTACAATCAACATGTTTTGAAAATATCAAAACATTATGCGCCAACTATAACAAAGACAGCAAAACCAGAAAAACAAATGAATACTTGAACAAACGGCTGACCTCGTTAAAAGCTCAATTGATGGATTGCAATGCACGGCTTACATTGCTGTTGCAAGAAATTGAAGACAGGAACATAAACTATTTTGTGGAAGATGTCTACGGTAACAACCGTAGACATCTTCCACAAAATAGTTTTGCAAAAACCATGTACGAAACAACTAAAACAGACATTTTAAAAATGTTGCAAACTGCTGATGAAATTGTCAAATTCAACCTGACAGACTTGTCGAGAGAAGAACCTTATGAGAAGACCAAGACTTTGCTAACTAAACTGGAATGCAACTTCAAGGCCATCGATCTGCTATGGCAAAAATTGATTTTGATGCCTTAGCTCAAAAATGGGAATTTAACGATCACTTGTCAATCTTGAAATCAAAGTGGAAAGCTATTGACAATACTCATTGGGAACTGGAAACCTTACTAAAAGGTATGAAACATACGTACTATGACCAGTTCAACAGCATGGAAGATAAATATGATGGAACAAGGAAACGTCTGAAAAACAAGATGTGGTCCACCGCTCATCACCAACAGTCAACACCAAGAATCGAGATCCCGGAATTTTTTGGACACTACTGCAAATGGATATCTTCAAAGATCTGTTCCTGGAAACCATTAATAAACACCCGACATTGAATAAAGCTCCAAAAATGCAGCATCTGAAGACCAGGCTGAAAGGTGAAGCAGAAGGACTGGTGCAACACTTGAGCATCAGCGCGAACAATTACACTTCGTGTTGGAAGATACTTACTCAAAGGTACGACAACCGTCGACTACAATTGCGCGTACAAGAACACTATGCTGCAGTTGCCTGTCTTACAGAAGCCAGACGCTTACAACTGAAAGAAGCTGCATGACGTATTAACGGAATGTAAATGGTTTAACAAACATTGGTTTTGATACAACCAGTTGGGATCCGATGATTGTTTATCGGATGTCACAGAAACTAGACTGTGGGAGCTACAATGAATACATAAAAACCTTACCCGATAACAGAGATTTGCCAACACTACAGGAATTTATGATATACTTAGAAAACCAGTTTATGGCGTTTAAAACTATGAAGACTTAAGGACATACCAAGTTTAGAAAAGTCAGCTGGAACTGAAAAGCATGTACAGTCACGAGTAATAATATAATATACATTGTCACATTTTCTAAAATATCTTAACTTCCACCATTCAAAAATAATGTGTACGACATTTTTTTCTAAATTACCTAACCATCAAACTGTGTCAAAACTGGGTATACATTGGTTTCACAGTAATATAAACGAAACAAAATCAATAAAAAGTTTACACTTCCAATGTCATTTTTAAGTATCCATGACAATTTCTATAACATGTATACAAAACGTATCCATGTAATAGAAATTGTATACGTTTTATAGGAATTGTCATGGATACATTAAAATGACATTGAAAGTGTAAACCAACTTTTCCTGTTCTTGTTAAGTTTATTCATATACCACTGTTTAATATCAGCCTGTATATCCACTGCTAATAGTCCAAGCTGTCTGGTACTTTTGTTCTTTGCTGTAAGATTTTATTTTGGATCCTATTCCTAAGAGAAACCTCAAACATAGCTCGCTGAGCGACAAATACAATGCGATGAATACATTACAGTTTTATAAATAAATGTTGTTTTATATAAAATAGTGGTTGGTTACTGCAATAAAACAACTAAAATAAGAGCTCACAGAATCAGTGTTGTAATTCGTTACAAAACGGAATCATTATTAATAAAGCCAAATAAATATAATAGCGTAGTTAAGCGCTGTTTATGTTTAAACCAAACGTTATTCAAATATATATTAATTGATTTTAAATCACAATTTAATCAAGTATAATTCACTTTCGCTACACAAAACCATTGTTAATTTTAAATACAAGGTGTCGGTGATTAAATTAATTAAAATCTTGTGTAGCCACTCTCAGCGTTTATAACATCTTGCAACCTTTCCTGCATTGACGAAACCATATTGTAACATGCATTATTGCCTCTAAAACTATTCCATATCTCGTGGACGTGTCTGACTAAGGCTTCTCTGGTTCTAACTTGGTTGATGTCCCACCACTCTTGGACCATCAGCCCCCACAAATTCTCAATAGGATTGAGGTCAGGGCTTTTAGGTGGTCACGGCAACGAGTTCACGAAATTTTGGTTGCGATTGAACCAAGCTTGAGTGAATCGAGAATTATGGACCCCTTTTTTTTTTTTTTTTTTTTTTTTCGGATGGGAAATCATCAAATGACTTCTCCCGCTCTGGGCGGAGCAGGAGGGAGTGTCAGACTTTTACTGACTAAAACCCATCCATGTTCCTTCATCGCCCTTTGTGTTCCGGGGTCACGGTATCTCTTTCGAACAGTCTCGCAACCCCGGCAGGCATCGGTCCTTGCGGACCCCTTCCTATTGCTGACTCTCTTTGAGGCGCACGTGGAACACGAACGCGCCGTCGACACGGCCTGTCGTCATGAGACGGACGGACGGCGAGCTAGCCCATAGCCCACCGTCCACAGGCTCGCGCCTACGGTGGCCGGGAGCCACGTGGTGGCCCCCGACGCCCGGGGCGTCTCCCGCGGCGGCCGGGACGCTGTGAGGTTCTCTCCCTCTCACGTTCCGCCACCTCCTTCTCTAGCATTACTGCTTTGCAGAAGGAGGTGACGGCGTCCCATTCCGTCTCGCTCCGGACCATGGCTTGCACCAGGGCCGGACGCGAGAGGTCGCCGCCGCCAATCGCCGCTTCGAGGACACGGCGGTGCTCCGCCCACGCGGGGCACACCTCTACCGTGTGCTCCACCGTGTCCTCCGGTCGATCCTCGCAGTGGAAATTATGGACCCCTGAATTGTCCTGCACAAAATCTATAGGCGGGAAAGTAAACCAACAGACTAGGCAGTAAAACTTCTTCTAAAATACTGGTATATTGCTCGCTATTCATTCGACCACTGATCTCAGCCAATTCACCGGGTCCACTACCTGCCATCCAGCCCCAAACGCCGAAGCTTATCCGGCCACTTCTTCTAGATGGGAGTATATTTCTTTCCAAATAACGAGTGTTGTTAGGTCGCCATAAAGACAAACGTCCATCAGCAGAAGAAACAAACTCTTTTCATCAGCAAAAATGGCTCTGCTAAAATCGTAGTTTAGATATTCTCGAGCAAATTGTAGTCGCTGTTGTTTATGGCGTGCAGTTAAAAGTGGTTTTCGCGCCGGAACTCTGTGACGTATGCCAGCTGTGTTTAGGCGACGTCGAATCGTTGCACATGATACGCGGTATGAAGTTGATAATTAAGTCCTGAATTCGCACAAATCCGTTACTAACCACCCTGTTCACGATCTGCCTGTCCTGCGCCGCGGAAGTTTTTCGTGGACGACCACTACTTTTAAAACTAAGAACGTCACCTTCATCTTCCCACCGTTTGAGCCACAAATATACGGTTTTTCTCTGAAAAAAAAAGTGCATTTAAGTAAACTGTTACTAATTAAGTAATTTAATAAAGAACCCTAAAAACGGCTGCGCAACGCGCAGCACCCTAATAATAGCTTTTATTGGAATGATAATTAAAGAACAATACAGAAAATTTAAAGAGATAATAATATTAATTTGAACTTTTTGTTAATTAAAAAGCCTATATAAAAAAAATCAACAATAAATTGAAAACTCACCGTAATTCCCAATTCATTTGCAATGTCTGTAACCGAAAGTCCCTGTGCTTTAAGAACAACGATTTTGTGTTTGTCATTATGTAGAAATACGATATGGCACGTTGTTATTATTTATTTTACATCGATTTCAATAATTCACAATAACACAGGAAATACTTATGTAGCTGCACTGCACGATAACTAAAAACAACCGTAATGCGCGCTTATTCCTTCTGTATGATTTGCAATGTTGCCGTAAGAATCTAATAACACAATAGTTTTAGGACGGTACGCGGAAATAAAAACAGTCGACGGGCGAGTCGATGCCACTCGCTGGTGGCTACTAGCTACCCACAATAAATTTAACGCAGATTAATAATAAATATCTAAAAAGTAATAATATAATAAGATCCTGTATGCATCATCATGCTGTCTGTGTGTGTATATGCAGACTGATTTTGTCAATTAGGTAAAATCACAATTTGGATTCCCTAAGAATCCAAATTGCGAGTTATTTCCGAGCTCAAGCTGCTTGTAACTGCTGCTTTGTAATTGTTTTCATAATTTCGAAACTGTACTGTAAATATGTTTTTGAAATTTCCTTGGGTTCATAATTATGTAACTAAAAGTGAATATTATTTTTTGGTTATCTATTGCTAACGAAAATTTGATAAAAATGTGTAGTTCATTTTGACACAATTTAACGTATACTATTGTTACACAGTTAGCATACTTATTTTTGTGATTTAATGTTGCTACATGAATTTGAATTTTAAGGGCGTTTCTATGTTATTGTTCGTGACTGTACCTCGAAAAAACTTTTGTAATAAGAATTGGGTTCCAAAAACTTACCACACCTCATACGGGCAATGCCCTCTTTGCAAAAACAATCATGTTAATCATGTTATAATGCGATGTAATATGAAGCATAATACACTTTCAACGAGCAATGGAAGCCAACGCTCCGGTCAACAACCTTCGAGGGAAACTGAAACGCCAAGATCGAATCATCTATCAGCCAGAGAGATGGAAGTATTACTGATAACCGTCCAAGTCAAGGTGAAATCGGTAGATGGGACTTACGTAACTCTTCGTGCGCTCACAGATCAGGGCTCACAAGTTAACTTAATAACTGAAAAAACTGCCAAGAAACAAACTAACTGCGAAGATATCTGGAGTTGGAACTGTATCAGGCGATTGTAGGGGACGCCTTACAATAACATGCAAATCAATCCATTCCGAAGTATTGATTATGAAGAAACTGATCAATAAACTACCTGACAACACATTCAAACAAATTATTATTACAAATTCAAATTATTATTTTATTATTGGGACAAGCCCGCCACACTATTCCCAAACCACTGTAACTCCTAAAAGCCAGAATCAACAGTGGCGACCACCAGAAAAGCGCCGAGACAATGAAGCTCGACGAAGTCCCAGAGAATGAATTTAACTGACTTGGATCCCGCAATGAAATTAATCAAAAAAGTGTAGTGGAGGAGTAGGAAAAAACCGTAATTTCCAAAATATCCCTACATTTCCATTCAGACAAAAGTTTCTCCCAGACGTCGGTCTGTGGTTTGAATAATCTAGAAACCTTAGCACGGTCACGTAGGGTTAAAAAGTCAGCGTCCGTGGTCTTACGCGCGTTATAGTACATTGCAGCCCGTCGCTGCACTTCAAGATCGACTGGAAGTACACCTGCAAGTACCGGTAAGGCTTCAGTATAACTGTCCTATACGCTTTGCATATGAATATCAAAGCCAAACGCTGGCTTTGAAGCAATTTACGTCGTACCGCTCCTATGGTGGCCCTATAGGCCCAAACAGGTGCCCCGTAGCACATACGCCCCAAGTAAGTAGCCCCATAAATGGTCTTTAAAGTTAGAAAACAGACCCCACGTAGATTTGGATATTCTCGTAGGCACAAAAGTTCTTTTTAGCTTTTTCACCGACAGTTTTTATATTATGATCTATGAATGAAAAATTCCTCTCTAAGACCAAACCAAGGTAGAACACGGACTGCGTTCTTTTCACGGGAACGTTATTAAATTCAATACTAGGCCACGATTTAAGATTGCCTTTTAAAATTAGTTGATAAGTTTTTTGCGATGCAAAGGTCAGACGGTTTCGATCGCCCCACTGAGAGATTAATCGTGCCCGAGTACTCTCTACTTCTTTGCCCATATCTACTAGCTGATTGGCTAGCGACAGTATCTCTGTGACGTAGACTCGTGGGCTACTATACATGCTCAGCTTCTGACTAACTAGTCGTCCTAGGAATCGACATCTATTATTAATTCCTTGGTCTTCGAGACTGAATGAGCAGCAAGCCGTCGTCCGCGTAACCGGTTAATGAACAGCCGGGTGGAAGGGGAATCGCGAGAAAATCATCGAAACCTAAATTCCACACATACGGAGCGATTACCGAGCCCTCAGGACATCCTATGGTAAGGGACTTTGACATAGAATGATGTTCGAGTTTGAGTTTCGCGGAACCATTTAAAAAGTATGAATAAACAAGATTATATATGTTTTTATAGCAGCCACGATTCTTCAGTTTAAGTAGTAGCATCGCCACCATGCGTTATCAAAGGCCCCGGAAATATCTAAAAAGATTCCAACCACGTACTTGTGTTCCGAGTTATTAACAATTTTTGTAACAGAAAGTGCCGCGTCTACGGTAGATTTTCCCACGGTAAAACCGAATTGGTTGTTATGAAACTTTGGCCCGTCTGGCAGCAAACGTGGAACGATAAGGCGCTCCAGGAGTTTTCCTAAAGATGGCAGTATGGTGTGAGATATGTGGGTAGACTAAGAACATTCATATTTTCTTGTATTAGGGTAGTCTTACGTTGTCAGACTTTTGTCTTCATTAAATCAGCTGAGTGGAAGGACGCGTGTTATTATATTGACCTAGTAATCTTAATACCCTGGACCTCTGGAACCGTATTCTACAGTGGCGACGAGAACAATCGAACCGCGACGCGAGTGCGAGTTATTTAGTGCAGAAAGTGACTAATTAATTTGTTGTGCGAAGTACGATGTCGGTGGGCAAGATAGCCGAGTTTAACGTGGCAACGGATAACTGGCGGTTATACGTAGAACGTCTAGAACAATATTTTATTGTGAACAAAGTTACGAGTGATATGTATGTACCGATATTGATAACCGTAATGGGCGCGGAATGCTATGAGTTGCTGGTAAATTTGTGCACACCCGACAAACCAACGACGAAGACGTTCGCGGAGGTCACGACGATTATAGAAAAATATTTACAACCGAAGCCTAGTGAACTCGCTGAGCGATTCAAGTTTCGGCACAGGAAGCAAACAGTTGGCGAAACAATATCAGAGTACGTAAAAGTTTTGAAAAAAATATCGAAGACGTGCGAGTTTGGCACTTGGTTACAAGATAGTTTACGCGATCAGCTGGTATGCGGCATACAAAGTGAGACCATTCGACAAAGGCTGTTCACAGAAAGTAACCTAGATTTTACCAAAGCCTACAGTCTGGCTATAAGTATGGAGGCGGCGGAAAAGGACGCTGCGGTGGTCGAAGGGCGAGGGAGGTCGATGCAGGAGGCAGGTTCGGTCGACTGTCAAGCCATAGCGGGTTTCGCAGCGCGCCAGGCCAGCGGGCCGAGGGCGAGCGAGCTGGCGACGAGCGGCCGGCCGGCGACACGGGCGGAGCGCGCGCAGGCTACCGCAGCCGCACGAGGCGGGCGCGCGGGCTCCCGAGGCCGGGGACCGGCACAAGCGCTGGCGGCGGCTTCAGAGCGAGGCGCGCAGCAGTGCGTGGCATGTGGCGGGGCGCACAACGCGGCGCTGTGTCGCTTCGTACGTTACGTGTGCAAAGTGTGCAATAAACAAGGTCACCTTCGGCGCATGTGTCCGTACATGACGGGCCAGCACAGCGTGGACGTGGTCGACGACAACTCAGCACCCTACCGAGGCCGTGGAATGAACGCCGAGCGGGAACAGGAAGTATCGAGTGATAGTGATTGTAGTGGCGAGGTAATTATTACGAACCTTAATCGAGTTTCGGTAGTGGACTGTAGCCCTATTTTGATAGATGTAAACGTACATAATAAATATGTTAGTATGGAATGCGATACCGGCAGTGCCGTGTCATGCATCAGCCTTGATTTATATCAAAAATTATTTAGTGATTTAGAGCTAAAAAAATGCAAATTGCGGTTGCGATACTATACAGGCGAACTGGTCAATCCCGTGGGGGTAGTGAGACCGCTAGTCAAATACAACGACAAGCAAAAACATCTAGAATTATATATTGTAGATCATGGGAAAACATCACTATTGGGACGGCAGTGGCTGATCGAACTCGGTATTCAGATACCCACACCGCAATGTGCCAACGTAAATAATGTGACCGTAACTGATTTTAATCTAAAACATTTCAGGTCCCGGTATTGTGATGTGTTCGAGGAAGGGCTGGGCCGTTTCACCGGCGGCCGCGTCGGCATCCACCTGCGCGACGGCGCCCGGCCGCTGTTCCTGCGCGCGCGCCCGCTGGCGTATGCGCTGCGCGAGCCGGTGGAGCGCGCGCTGGACCAGCTGGTGCGCGACGGCGTGCTCACGCCCGTCGACCGCTCCGACTGGGCCACGCCCATCGTGCCCGTCGTTAAAAAGGACGGTAACATACGTATCTGTGCTGATTACAAACTAACGCTTAATAAGGTACTGGAGGTTGACCGGTATCCGCTGCCTAGAATGGAAGATTTATTAGCGCGTCTGGATGGAGGGGAAAGCTTTAGTAAAATTGACCTGTCACAAGCGTACGCGCAGTTCGAGCTCGATGAGTCACGAAAATACACCGTAATCAATAACCATAAGGGTTTATTTAGATATAATCGTTTAGTGTATGGGTTAGCGTCGAGTCCAGGAATATTCCAAAGGCGATTAGAACAATTATTCGCGGATCTGCCTAATGTTGGGGTATTCTTGGATGATGTCATAATTACCGGGAGAGATTCACGATCACACATCGAAAATTTGAATAAGGTTTTTGAAAGGTTGCAAGCATACGGTCTTCGCGTAAAGGCAGAAAAATGCGAGTTTTTCGCAGAGTCAGTAAGGTACTTGGGACACGTGATCAGCAAAGCCGGTGTTCATACGTGCCCCGACAAGGTCAAGGCGATAGTGAAAACCCCCGCGCCGCGAAACGTATCGGAGTTGAGAGCGTTCATAGGTCTAGTCATGTATTATGCCAAGTTCGTTAAAAATGTTAGCACAGTTTTGACACCTTTATATAATTTGTTGAAGGCGGGTGTGAGTTTCGTTTGGAGTGAATCATGCCAGGCCGCGTTCGACAGGATCAAAACCGCACTGGTTTCGAGCGAGGTGCTAATGCACTACTCGGGGGCGTTGCCGTTGGTACTGACGGCGGACGCGTCGGCCGTGGGCGTGGGCTGCGTGCTGTCGCACCTGACGCCGGAGGGCGAGCGGCCGGTGGCGTACGCGTCGCGCACGCTCACGCCCGCCGAGAGGGCGTACGCGCAAATTGATAGAGAGGCGCTCGCGATCATTTATGGTATTCGAAAGTTCCACCAGTACCTTTACGGACGAAAATTCACACTAAGAACGGACCATAAACCGCTCACGCATATATTCGGAGATAAAGTGGGCATACCAGTTATGGCAGCGTCGCGTCTCCAGCGATGGGCCGTGCTGTTATCCGGGTATGACTACAACATACAATATGTAGCTTCAGGCAAGAACTGTGCGGACGCTTTATCGCGACTACCTCAGGCGAGAGGCAGACAGGGGGACGACGACGACGTCACTTACATTAAATTCGTAGAAAGCTTTTTACCGATCACCAATAATGACGTAAAACTGGCGACATCAACGGATCCATTATTAGGTAGAACGTTAGCGTACGTACAATCTGGATGGCCGATGACGTGCCCCGACGAGGCGCTCAAGCCATATTATTTTAGGCGAAACGAATTATATATAGATAGGGGTTGCCTGATGTGGGGCTATCGGATGATAGTGCCGCCAAAATTGCAGGCGACAATATTGAAGCAACTGCACATCAGTCACATGGGCATTGTAAAAACTAAAGCCATAGCCCGCAGCTACGTGTGGTGGCCCAATATTGACGCTGACGTGGAGGCGCTCTGCAATCAATGCGTGACGTGTGCAGCAGAAGCACCGGCGCCGCCGCGGGCGCCGCCGACCCCCTGGCCTTACGCAAGCCAGCCTTGGAGTAGGCTGCATATCGATTTTCTAGGACCCCTAAAAGGCAAAATCTTTCTAGTGATTATTGACTCAACTACGAAGTGGCTAGAAGTGTTTGAAATGGCACGCACAAACGCCGACGCAGTAATAAACATTCTGAGGGCAACCTTTGCTCGGTTCGGGTTGCCATCAGAGTTAGTTTCGGATCAGGGACCGCCGTTTACAAGTTCACAATTTAAAGATTTTATGGTACATTGTGGTGTCAGACAGTTGTTCTCACCGGTATATCATCCCGCTTCTAATGGAGCCGCGGAGGGGGCAGTGAAACTTTGCAAACGCGCTATTAAAAAGGCGCTTAGAGAGGGTATCGACATAGACGCAGCCCTACAAACGTACTTATTGGCATATAGGAATGCGGTGCACAGTACGACAGGGGAAAGCCCGGCGATGCTACTACAGCGGCGAACGTTGCGTACCCGACTAGACTTATTGCGAAGTGACAGACCGCCAACTGGCAGCTGCGGGCGGCACGCCGCGATCATTTGCCCAGGGCGAAGAAGTGTGGGCGCGGAGTTATACCGGCGGGAACAAATGGGTAAAGGGAACCGTAGTGGCTCGCGAAGGTTCCCGTAGGTATATCCTGGATGGCGGAATCGGTCAACCTATAGTAAGACATGTAGACCAAGTAAGGCGCAGATCGCGAATGTCTACCGTTCCTTGTCCGGAATCGAGTAGAGAAAAGCGGGAAGGTGGGAGTGAGAACGCAGTCGCGCCGCCGGGGGCCGCCGCGGAGGAGGTGGGCAGGGGCAGGCGTTCGTCAAACCAAATCATGGGAGAGGAGGTGGTTGAGGAAGCTGCGACCATCAGCGGTGCAGGCCCAGATCCGTCACGCGGCCCCCTCCCACCGCTATCGCCTCCGCCTCGGTCGCCGTTGAGGCTCAGACCCTTACCGCATCGTGTCCGTAGGTTAGAAATAGATTAAGAGCTATGTATAAGAGCAAGGCCTTACGGCATTTGTCTGTTGTTATGTAAGTACTTACCAGGTTAGACATTAAGGGTGGAGGTGTGAGATATGTGGGTAGACTAAGAACATTCATATTTTCTTGTATTAGGGTAGTCTTACGTTGTCAGACTTTTGTCTTCATTAAATCAGCTGAGTGGAAGGACGCGTGTTATTATATTGACCTAGTAATCTTAATACCCTGGACCTCTGGAACCGTATTCTACATATGGTTATGGGCCTGTACGACTTAGGGTCGTCCGGTGGCTTATCACCACTTTTTGGAATCAAACGCCGTCCGCAATACATCGGTTGAAAACAGATAGAATGGCGTCGCCCGCTGTTTTACACGCTTCTGTTATCATCCGATTAGATATTTTATCTTCACCTGATGATTTGTTAAGAGGCAGTTTCCTGACAACATTAATGAATTCGTCAATGGATGGAAGGTCTGACGCTAGTGATTCAGGTGGCACAGCAGCCCACGCTCTGATCTGTTGATAGTAGTCATTGTCATTTACCGGCGAATCATCAGATATCAGACTATTTAATAGAACTTCGGTTGTTTCCTCAATACCGGTGGTGTGTTTATTATTTAATTTAATGTTCTGAATAAACGCCAGGTCGACTGATCGATTAGCTTTGAACTCGTGATACAAAAGAGACCACGAACCTTCTTGTTCTAATTCTTCTACTATTTTTCGCAGGCCCGCTACAGAGCATCAGTGGAAAAATCTAAGGGTAATTCCTTAGATTTTTCCACTGATGCTGTGTGGCGGGACTTGGCAACTCTAAACGCATTTAAAGCAAAGGTAAGTGGGTCTCCAGTGACCTTTTGGTTTTTAAGCTTGTTTAAATGTCTACGCGCTCGGCGATAGCTTTTACGTGGCTCAATTAAGTAGTCACACCACCAATCACATATTTTCCAATAATTCCATTTTATTTTTCGGTGGTAAAATCATTGAATAAGTCCTCGCGCCCTGGGTGGAGCGGATGGGACTGTCAGACTTACTGACGACACACTGACTAAGACACCCTGTTCTTTCGGTTGCCCTTTGCGTTCCAAGGCCCCGGTATCCTGTTTAGACAGTCCCGCGACCCCGGCAGTTGCGATAACTCCTAAGATATTCATTTAAATTGAATAGTGTTTAGGGTAAATACGTTCCAAAATAGATATTGAAGATAATCTATATAGATTTACACCATACACCTTATATAAGCTTCTAAAATAATGCATTACTTTTTACGTAAAACTTTAAAGATGAAAATGGTTAAAGTGACCAACTGTTACACTGCGACCCCATTTATTTCGCTGAGAATAATATTTTCAGTCGTGCGTAATTTTAATTCTGTGATATCTTCTAAATTATTCATTTAAATGATATACTGTAGAAGGCCATATTGTTCTATATTAAATGCACAATTTATTTAAGAAACTGAATTGGATAAGGATAAATGCTGTATTGCTTAAAATCGCTTCGTAAATAAGCCATTATTTCTCGTAAAAGTAAAGGATAAAAAATTGTTATTGTGGGTTGTCCCTAAGAGATAGACATATACCATTGCGGCTTTTTTTGTAGACCTTTTTAAGGTGTACAATACTGTAGTACATTATTTTGATCTATCTCGTAGGGTTCAGCCAGTGTTTGCAATGTAAGCGCAAAAAAATGTGTTTATTCGCGACATCACATTAGAAACCTCTAAAATTATCAGTGTTTCTCTACTATATTATGCATGTTATATACATATAAACCTTTCTCTTGAATCACTGTTTCTATTAAAAACCCGCACCAAAATCCGTTGCGTAGTTTTACAGATCTAAGGATACATAGGGACAGACAGAGCGAGAAGTGACTTTGTTTTATACTACTTATGTAGTGATATAGTGATTCGTTAAATTTGTTGGCATTAGGTACTCTATTAATACAAATACAAACAATTCTATGAGTAACAATTTCAATGGCACAGCATTCAAAGATACCCTGGCCTGATTTCACCAGTATGCATGCACCACCTCTCTTGCTTTCTTTTCTACTGAAAGAAGCCGCCAAGCAGTAATTCTTTAAGTTAAGGTGTTTGTCATAGCCTTCCGTCATGAAATGCTCCGTAATGCATAGAACGTCCACGTTTATATTTCTTTTAGACAATTCAGAGCTTTTTGAGCTGACATGTTTAGTGACGAAAAAAATTGTCATCCGTTGTAGTTCCTTTGTTTAAGTCGAAACCATTTTGTTGCATGTCAGCGTAATTATGAGTAATTTCAGCAAATAATTCCCATACATCGTTAAATATTGTACGTAGTCCAAGATTATTGATAGTCCCTGTGTATGGATTAAACATGCTGTCGTCATATTTCAGATTGAGGTTGCTGTCGGCAGATTCTCGCCATAGTGTTCTTGGGTAGCACGTGTGTCTAGAAAATTAGGTTGTTTTTATTTTGTGATTGTCTTGTTAGTTTATAAGTGTTTTGTCCTTGTGCACGTAAACAGGTTTGTTGTAATCTTCTCATTTTAATCTATTTTATACAACATGGATGCAAATAAACCGCCCGATCCTGTTCCCCCCGACATTTCAGTTCATTCCCCTCCTCTTTTCCCAAATACACTAAGCCAATTCGCGAATGTTGTCTGTAGCATAACAGAGATGGATCAATCTCAATCCCAACCTTTCCGTAAACGTCCCGTTACTAACGAAGATATTGTATCACCTACTCCCCCAAACAAACAACAGAAAAGCTAAATTGGACGTACCAAATATTCGGCAATAGATAAGGCCTCTTTTGTCGTCCACGTCTCCCGTGTAGAAACACAACCCAATTCAGGCACTACCTTACACCCTGTTAATTTTGGAAAGTTTCTGATGAGTAACAACATCGCGAACATAGTTCGTGGTGGGGTTAATAGGATTGGTAGAAACCGCGTTTCTGTAGAGTTCATTTCCCCTCAGGATGCCAACGCATTCTTGGTTAACAGTCTGTTGGCCAAGTACAGCTATACTGCCTCTATCCCTACATTCAACATCACAAGGATGGGAGTAGTAACAGGTATACCCTCTGATATATCAGAAGATGAAGCGATTACATATTTGTCTGTGCCCGCAGGATGTGGGCACATTCTTAAAGTTCGCCGAATCAATAGGAAAGTTCAGAGAGACGGAGAAAATGAGTGGAAACCTACTGAAACTTGTGTGATCACATTCGATGGACAAGTCTTACCCAAAAGGATCTTCTGCTGTTACACATCCCTTCCTGTTGAACAGTACATTTTTCCCGCAATTCAATGTCGCAAATGTTGTAGATTTGGTCATGTGGCTAATGTATGTTGGTCAAAACCACGCTGCAGCAAGTGTGGCCACGATCACCCAGGTGATGGTTGCAACATTTCTGAGGGTGAGGCCTTCTGTATTCTGTGTTCGGAAAATCACTTCGCTAATAGCAGGTCATGCCCCGAGCATGGTAGACAGAAAGCCATTAAAACCGCTATGGCTGAGAAATCTATTTCTTATGCTTAGTACTAGCCTCAGGCTAGTACTAAAAAGAAAAAAAGAAAAATTATCTATTCCAACAGCTTCACGCAATTACGCCAACATCGCTAAAACTCCGATTTCTCAGTCTCACCGCAAGACTGTAATCCTAAAACCGAAATCCCATGCCCCTCTTTCCCCTTCTTATGACAAAGCTGCTCATCAACAGATAATTCATTCTCCTCAACCTTCACAGCCTAATGGCTGCGCTCTCAACTGTAATAATATCTCTTCCAACAATAGTACTTCTTCCATCATTGATATACTTATTAAACTCATACCTATCATTACTTCTTCTTCTACTGCCAATTCTCAATCACCGTCCAACGTTGCCGACCAACTTATAACTCTTCTTTTAGATATTAGAAATGGCGTCTCGCCAAGTATTCCTTCAGTGGAATGTGAGGAGCGTGTGGCATAAAAAGCACGACCTCATATTCTTTTTAAATAAATACAAGCCTTTAGCTTGTTCTATAGCTGAGACTTGGCTTACTCCAAGTCTTAGCTTCCGTATACCACACTTTAACACTGTCAGATGTGACAGATCAGACGGCTATGGAGGGTCGGCCCTCTTGGTCAATAACCGGGTCCCACTTTTACCCTTTTCTTTACCTCCCCTTACGGGAGATATGAGCATTGCCGCAGGAAGGGTAGAGGGCATCACAGTGTTTTCCATTTATATTGCACATCCTCGCCCAGATTTTTTAATAATATTAAAAGAAATTTTTGCTAATGCTCATGAGCCGATACTGGTCATGGGCGACTTTAACTGTCACCATTATAGATGGGGGTCTGAACGCTGTGATGCCTTTGGTGTAGCTCTAGTCGATGTTTTGGATGACTTGGATCTCTGCGTCTTAAACGATGGCTGCTCGACACGACGATCTCTTCCAGGACAGCAAAAGAGTTGTGTAGACATTACATTTTGCTCGGTTGAGTTAGCAGCATCAACTCACTGGGAATGCACAACCTTGTCGCATGGTAGTGATCACTACCCTATTGTCATATCTTTGGTAAATAAATCTTATTTAGAAAAAACTTCCCCTCCACTTTTGAAATATAACCTGTCCAATCCAGATTGGACAAAATTCGTGTCATTATTGGAGGATAAAATTGATGCTCTTCCAAATTTAAATTCAAATTTATCAGATCCTTCTGGTCACGGCCATGCCAAGAGCTGTTATGAGGGTTTTGTAACAGCTATTACCTCCAGTGCAGATTCCTGCTTTCCTCTGAAGAACAGTGCCCGCAATAAAATACCTTCACCTCCTTGGTGGGATCCCGAATGTACTGCGGCAGTCAGGGTTAGGGATGAGGCCGAAGTTTGCTACAATACAGATATGAGCACACAAAATCTGTTGGCATACTGTCATCATAATGCCAGAACCAAACGCTTTCTCCGTAAAAAGAAACGTACGGGTTGGGTTAAATTTTGCTCTTCTTTATCCCCCTCCACTCCAGTTTCAGTAGTCTGGAAAAATATTAATAGGTTTAGACGTGGATGTTCCCCATCAATCTCTTCACCAATCACTAGAGAAACAGCTGAACATTTTTTTGACAAAATAGCACCATCGTATGTTCCACTCTCAACAGAATGTCAAAACGCACCCCTGCTTGATGTAACAGAGGATACTTTTGATGCGCCATTTACTTTGGAGGAATTGAATGTAGTATTCAAACATGTACGGGACTCAGCTCCTGGTATTGATGGAGTGCCATATTCTTTTATAACCCATTCTGGCGAAAAAGCTAATATCTACTTTTTAAATATTTTAAACTTTTGTTATATTGATGGTTGGGTACCAGATCAGTGGAAATTACAGGTTATTATTCCCTCATTGAAACCAGGCAAACATGCAGATGATCCGAATGGCCTTAGACCAATTGCTTTATCTTCAGTCCTAGCCAAATTACTGGAGCACCTTATTAAAAATCGTCTTGAGTGGATAGTCGAGTCGAGAGACTTACTCCCGAACCACCAATTTGGTTTTAGGAAAGGTCTTAGCACAATGGACAGTGTTGGTATTTTAGTTACGGACATACACTTGGCTTTTTCTAAAAATGAATCCATTGTAGCTACTTTCCTTGATATCTCCTCTGCGTATGACAATGTACTTCTTCCCGTACTCTACTCAGGCAAAAATTGCAACAGCTGAGTCTTCCGGCTAAGATGATACAATGCATATGTGAACTACTGCTGTCCCGTTCATTGGTTCTGAGAGTCCAGGGTGAGGAGTTCGATGAAAGGCAGACATGGAGGGGTCTCCCACAAGGCTATGTCCTCAGTCCCATACTCTACAATTTATACACGGCTGATATTGGTTCCTGCTTAAATAATAATTGTCAGATGTTACAATACGCCGATGACATTGTGTTATATGTGACAGATTCCTCCATAGTTGACGCGGCGTCATCTTTATGCCTCTCTCTGGATTCTTTGAACCATTGGCTTTTAAACCATGGGCTGTCATTATCTGCACCAAAAAGTTCGGCAGTTATTTTTTCTCGTAAAAGACTCATTCCTCTTAATTCAGTAAACATTTTAGGCCATATTATTCCTTTAGTTAGTAAAGTAAAGTTTTTAGGCGTTATTTTAGATACAAAATTAACTGGCAAACATCACTAAAATTTTCTTACCCAAAAATGTGAAAGAATTGTTTCAATTTTAAAAGTTCTTGCGGGTGTTTGGTGGGGTGCTCACCCCTACACCATGAAATTAGTTTATAATGCTTTAGTTCGTAGTGTTCTAGATTACGGAACATATCTTCTGATTCCTTGCAACAAAGGTGCTTTGGCTGGGCTGGATAGAGTTCAGTCCAAGTGCCTTCGAATCATCTCAGGTTGTATGAAATCCTCTCCCGTTAACGCATTGCAAGTCGAATGTGCAGAACCTCCTCTGACCCTTAGACGGCAATATCTGGCCTCACGTTTTGTGTCTAGAATAATTTGTAGATCCTCCCACCCTCTTATAGGCAGATTGAACGAGTTAGATGCCTTAAGCAGAAGCTCAAATTACTGGAAAAATAAAGAAATTCCTTTAATTCTAAAATCCTTCAGACTAATTCTAAATTTAGTAAACCCGATCGTCCAGTATCCCAGATTACCCCTTTTTAATATTCCTTATGAAGTTTTATGCTATATCCCAAAAATTCTCTTTGATATTCGTATATTCAAAAAATGTCCGACAGCTAATTTGACTTTTAATGCGGTGGTGGGCGAGAGATGGAATGGTTTTCAATTATTTTTTACTGATGCTTCGAAACTAAACCGATCTAAGTCACACTGGTGCTGCGGTCTACTACCAAAGCTCCAAAATTATCTTACAGTTTAAATGCCCTAAAGAATCTTCTGTATTCACTGGTGAATGTGTGGCTATACTGGAAGCTTGTCTTTTTATAGAGTCACACCACAACATACAGAAAGCCGTCATTTTTACAGATTCCCTTAGCTGTTTGCAAGCCTTTTTTTTTTTTTTTTCGAATGGGAAATCATCAAATGACTTCTCCCGCTCTGGGCGGAGCAGGAGGGAGTGTCAGACTTTTACTGACTAAAACCCATCCATGTTCCTTCATCGCCCTTTGTGTTCCGGGGTCACGGTATCTCTTTCGAACAGTCCCGCAACCCCGGCAGGCATCGGTCCTTGCGGACCCCTTCCTATTGCTGACTCTCTTTGAGGCGCGCGTGGAACACGAACGCGCCGTCGACACGGCCTGTCGTAATGAGACGGACGGACGGCGAGCTAGCCCATAGCCCACCGTCCACAGGCCCGCGAGCTGTTTGCAAGCCTTAGTTCAAAATCCCTTTAGAAGTAAATTGCACAGTTCCCTTATTTTAAAAATTAAAAACTCTTTACTGTTCTGCGCTAATAATCAAAAGGATGTTCAGTTAGTTTGGATACCTAGCCATTGTGGCATTAAGGGTAATGAATGTGTTGATGCTCTGGCTAAAAATGCTTGTTCATCTATGACGTCAGGTCTCACGCACAATACCTATCAGGGTTACGATCTATTGTCCCTTCCAAGACTGAATTTGCAGTGTTCCTGGCAGGAGCAATGGAATGTGTCCAGCAAAAAGAAAGGTAGTTTCTTCTACGCAGTTCAACCGACCATAAAACCAAAACCGTGGTTTTTCTGTCACAAAAAAGTTTCGAAAACTATTATTTCTGTTCTGTGTAGAATCCGCTTAGGTTTCTGTTTTATTATTGTTATTATTACACACAATTCATGTCCGTGACTCATCTCTCTGCGAGTGCGGGTTGGAGGAAGGTACCCTGGATCACATATTTTTTGAATGCTCTAACAACATACCACCTCTAGATTTATATAGCCGTCTCCCTAAATTTAAAATCCCTCTTCCTATTAATTTCCCCTCCCTTTTAACATATTCCTCTCCTGAACTGCTTGTGGCGTTGATGATTTTCATCCGTCACAATAATATAAAATTATAGTATTTGTATCCTTGTTTATTCTGCGTGGATGTGGTATATGTATATTTTTAATGTTATAACACCTATATTATTTATGTAATTTTATTTTTTCTGTTTGTTTCAGTCCAGTACTAACCCCACAAGATCTACAATAATTCAATGTATCGTCGTTTTTTTTTTTTTTTTTTTCATTTATCACTTACAAATACACACTTGCTTTTTCAATACACTCCTGACATTGGCAGAATAGTCGACAACGGCTTTGCTTGCCATATTCAAAAATAGAATAGAATAGAGGTTGCTGTCTAAAAGGTATGCATGCCCATGCGTCATAATGTCCAAGTATAAGAGATTATTAAATGTCTTTACTCGACAGTTCAATAAAGTAGCAGCGTCAAAGGGATACTTATATGTAGGCAAACAAATAATTATGTTAGTATTTCTTACATCTTGAACTTCTTCTCAAATGGAATATCTAAATATATAAAAGAAGAAACTGACTGACTCATCTATCAACGCACAGCCCAAACCGCTGGGTCTACAGATTCCAAATTTGGCAAGTAGGTTCCTTATGTGGTCTAGGGGTGCACTAAGAAAGGATTTTTTAAACTCACCCCCTAAGGTGGTGAAACGGGGCTCTAAAGTTTGTTTGGGGAAACAAGATTAGTTATACTATTTTATTCGAAACTTAACAGGAGTACTCCTATCGATAAATGAGAAGAAACAAGTTTCAGGTTTTGTCAAAATTCAACCCCTAAGAGGGGGAAATGGGGTGACAATGTCTAAAAATCAATGCACAGCCCAAACCTTTGAGTCTAGAGATTCCAAATTTGGCACATAGGTTCTTTATGAGATTTAGGGTGCACTAAGAAAGGATTTTTTTTAAATTCAGCCCCTAAGGGGTTGAAACGGGGGTCCAAAGTTAACATGGGGAAATAAGATTAGATAGACTATTTTATTCGAAACTTAACTCCTATCGATAAATGAGTAAACATTAGTTTTTCAATTTTTTTCAGAATTCAACCCCTAATATGGAGAAATGGGGTGACAAATTTTGAAAATCAACTCATAGCGCAAACCACTGGGTCTAGAGATTCTCAATTTAGCACGCGAAGGTTTCCTATGAGTTCTAAGTGTGCACTTAGAAAGGATTTTTCAAAATTTACCGCCTAAGGGGGTGAAACGGGAGTCTAAAGTTTATATGGGGAAACGAGATTAGTTAGACTGCTTTATTCGAAACACAAATCAAATCAAATCAAATTTATTCGTAAATGTAGGTTATAAAATACAGATGTTATATTATGATGGTCAGTTCGCTACATTTTACCCGAGAGCATACAAATAATAATAAACTTAGTGATGTCGAAACAACAGACACACATCTAAAATGAAATATCTCAATTATTTACATGCTAACACCAAATTCCTTACTACGTACTAACACACAATTTACCAATGTCAGAAATAATATAACCTAAATTTAATATTGTGATAGGCTAAATGTCAGTGGTGTCCTCCATAAACTCAGTTGTGGAGTAGTAACATTTATAAATTAAAAATTGTTTTAGTTTCTTTTTAAACATATTATTATTAAGATTCTTTATCTGTCGTGGAATTTTATTGAAAATAACTGGAGCCATTCGATAAATACTTTTAAAAAAAAAATGAATGTTCGAGTCCCTTTTCCTTAACCGTGGATCAGCTGGGGCTCTTATTTTGAAGAGCTGTGGGTTTGTCTTAACAAACACTGCCAGCTCAAAGATGTATAATGAAGGCAATGTTAGAAGCTTCAAGGATTTAAAATATGGCTTTCAACTGTCTCTTGAGTGTAGGTTACATATAGCGCGTATGCATTTTTTTTGTGCGATGAAAACGTAATTCTTGTCTGTCGAGTTACCCCAGAAAATGAGTCCGTATCTTAGAACTGTTTCCACGTAGCTATGATAGGCTGTAAGCACAGCAACACGGTTCACAAATTTAGACAGCTTATTGTTGTGTATGGATCATGTTATAAATATATGTGAGGGTACATTAAGTATTTCTTTTTAATAAACGTCAGTCAGTCTGCTTTGGACCACGGTGTTTCATTGTCACGAACACAACATTGGCGACGAGAAAACGGTTATAATCAGTAATTATACGCGTGATAGAAACTTACAATATGACAATCGGAAAAGTAGAAAATTTTAACATCGGGACACAAAATTGGGACACTTATGTTCGTCGGGTTAAACAGTTCATTGCGTTGAACGCAATAAAAAGTGAATTGCACGTGGCCACGTTAGTTACTATAGTGGGCGCGGACTGTTACGACTTAATGTGCGATTTGTGTTCCCCGGTACAACCGGAGTCTAAGACGTTCGATGAACTGGTAAAACTTGTTAAGGAACACTTGGAACCCGAGAGGTCAGAAATAGCAGAGAGACACATATTCAGACAGAGGAAGCAGCAACAGGGTGAAAGCATTCGTTCTTACTTGCAAAGTTTGAAACATTTGGCTAAAACCTGTAATTTCGGAGATAAATTGGAAGAAAATTTACGCGATCAGTTCGTGTCAGCCCTATACAGTGAGGAGATGCGATCCAGGCTGTTTTCTGAGAAGAATATCGACTACAAGCGGGCTGTCGAGTTGGCGCTGGCCCTAGAGGCGGCGGAGCGGCATGCGAGTGAGGCGTGCGCGACGACCGCAGGGCCTGCGGCCGCGAGCCCCGGTACCGCCGCAAGCGACGGCCTGCACCGCGTCGCCGGCAGCGGGCGACCGCGCGCCGTGAGGGCCGCCCCGGCTGCGTCCGCTGCGCCGGCGGCGTCGCCAGCTGAGCCTCGCCGCAAGTGCACTCGTTGTGGCAAGCCCGGTCACGGGGAGGGCAGGTGTCGTTATAAGCATTATACGTGTGATAAGTGTGGTCTTAAAGGACATCTTAAATCCGTGTGCATTCGGGGTGAAGTTGAAACCAGTGGTAATTCGGGTAAGAAGACAAACAAAGGTCAGTTTTATCTTGATTCTACTTCTGATTCAGATTCAGATAACAGTAACTTTTATAATTTAGGCCGTATAAACAATAATAATAGTTGTGATGGTGAGTTTGATAGCGACCGTCCCTATTACGTAAAATTGAGTGTTGAAAACGCATTAGTTAAATTTGAAATTGATACTGGCAGTAAGATATCAGCAATATCTCAAGGATTTTATGATAAAATGTTTTCGAAGGTACCCATTACTAAAAGAATTTTGACATTTAAATCTTATACTGGGGACATCATTCAAACTCTTGGATATATAATGGTGTCGGTTTCATATGACGGAAAAAAAACCGTTTTAAAATTGTACATTATTAAAAATGGTGGCCCTCCGCTAATAGGGCGCACCTGGATTAAACAGTTGGATTTATTAAGATTTAATGCACGTAACAATCACCATTGTATACTCGACGAAAATGTATTGGAAAAAAAACTTAAGGATGAGTTTCCAGAAGTTTTCGCAGAAGGATTCGGCACATTCAAGTCACAAATAAGACTTCATTTAAAAGATGAGACCCCTATTTTTGTAAAAGCCAGGCAGTTACCGCTGGCGCTGCGCGAGCGTGTTGAGAGGGAACTTGATCGGTTGCAGCGGGAAGGCGTCATTTACAAAGTTGATAGGTCGGATTATGGTACTCCAATTGTGCCAGTCGTGAAAACTAATGGTGATATTCGCATTTGCGGAGACTATAAAGTAACGATTAATCAACGATTGAAGGACTTTCACTACCCGCTGCCACGGATCGAGGAACTATTCGCAACGTTAGGAGGCGGGGAATTATACAGTAAGCTTGATTTATCAAATGCTTTCTAACAATGTTTGTTGGACGAATCTTCAAGGCTGATGACAGCGATAACGACTCATGTCGGTACATTTGTGTATAACCGTGTACCATTTGGCATTAAGTGCATACCCGAGAACTTTCAGAAAGTTATGGAAGAGACGCTAACTGGTTTACCGTTTACAACTGTTTTTGCTGATGATATTTGCGTTAGTGGAACTAATAGGTCCACACACATGACTAATTTAAGAGCAGTATTGCAAAGACTAAAACAAAATGGTCTCAGGATTAATTATGCAAAGTGTAAATTTTTTAAAGAATCGGTAACATACTTAGGGTATAGAATTGATAAACATGGCTTACACACCGACGAGAAAAAAATTAAAGCTATTGTAGCCGCCCCAGCTCCTAATAATATTACACAGCTGAGGAGCTTTCTAGGCCTTGTCAATTTCTATTCAAAGTATTGCAAAAACATGAGTGACGTATTAAAGCCACTGTATGATTTGTTAAAGAGTGATATTACTTGGAGCTGGAGCGAAGACTGTAAACAAGCTTTTAGTCGCATTAAGAAGGTCTTGAGCAGCTCTCCGGTACTCGCGCATTATAATCCTTCTTTACAGCTAATATTGGCTGTCGATAGTAGTCCTTATGGTTTAGGGGCAGTATTATTGCAACGTTACGGTGATGGCAGTAAACGACTTATTTGTTGCGCGTCACGGACACTAAATGCTGCTGAAACAAACTACTCTCAGTTAGATAAGGAAGCGTTGGCTATCGTTTTTGGGGTCACTAAGCACCACCAATATTTATATGGAAGGCATTTTATTTTAAGAAGTGATCATCGCGCGCTCAGTTATATATTTGGTGAGAATAAGGGCATACCTGTTACGGCAGCTAGCAGAATTCAACGATATGCTGTTAAACTAGCCGCGCATGATTTTAAAATAGAATTTATAAGGTCTGAACAAAATAGTGTGACTGATGCTTTGTCACGTCTCCCTCTAAGTGTGACTAAAGATCGAATTAGGGTGGATGACGAAGGATATAGTTATTTAAATTTTGTACAGGAATACTTTCCACTGAGCTTTAAAGATATTAAGTCCGAAATGGCTAAGGACCATCTTTTGAGCAAAATAATTGGCTATGTAATGTTCGGTTGGCCACATAAAGCTAGTAGTGATGAGGAAAAAGCCTACTTCAACAGAAAGGATACATTGCATGTTGATCACGGATGTTTAATTTGGGGCTATAGAATAGTAATACCTAAGTCATTGCGTGAGACAATACTTAAAGAAGTGCATGATGGTCACCCTGGCATAGTTAAAATGAAACAGATCGCCCGAAACTATGTGTGGTGGGAGACTTTAGACGAAGATATTGAGCGCATTTGCAGTAAATGTGCTGCGTGTGTGTCACAGCGCGCCCAGCCGGCCGCGGCACCACTCCACTCGTGGCCGTGGCCTGAGGAACCCTGGTCGCGTATTAATGTTGATTTTCTTGGCCCGTTACATAATCGTTACTATTTAATCATAGTAGACGCTCACTCGAAATGGATCGAGGTGGAGCGAGTAAGCACTACCTCGGCGACTGCTGTTATTGATTGTTTTAGGCGCATATTCGCTCGATTCGGCATTCCAAAACGGTTAGTGAGTGATAACGGACCTCCATTTTCATCGGTCGAACTCGCAACGTACTTAAAACGCAATGGAGTAAAACATTTACCGGTAGCTCCTTACCACCCATCTAGCAACGGTGCTGCCGAAAATGCGGTACGCACCATTAAACGTGTTTTAAAGAAAGCGGCAATCGAGAATGTTGACGATAATACAGATTTAAGTAAATTTCTATTTATGTACCGTAATACGGAACACGGTACTACGGGGCGCGAGCCGGCCGTGGCGATGTTGGGGCGTCGTCTGCGCGGTCGATTAGATTTGCTGCGGTCAGATACGGCAGAGGTGGTGCGTGGCGCTCAGATAGCGCAGGAGCAGCGCGCGGCCGCCACGGGCCACCCACTACGCCAGGCAATGACAGGGGACGCCGTCTTCGTGCGCGATTATTCTAAGCATAGGCAAAAATGGGCGGAAGGTGTAGTAGTACGTCGGTCCGGACCGGTTACTTACGCTGTAAAAACGAATGATGGGCGCGTGCATAAGCGTCATATTGACCAGTTACTGACTAAAAATAGGAAATCTAGGTTTTCAATTGGGGGTGCAACTCATGAGCAACCGATTGCGACAAACACACCCGATGCGTGCGCAGTAGAAACGTTGAATGAATCCGCGACAGATTCTGCGATAAATAAGGAGGAATTTCCGGGTGATGCAGGTGGGTCCATAGTAAATTCAAACAATAGTCGTACGCCGCCAACACCACGAATTGATAATAACAGTCGTTTACGTCGGAGGGCCGCTATAGACTGTGCAAACAAATTAAAGAAATGTGTTGAATAAAGTTGATTTGTATACAAAAAGATGAAGTTCTGTCTTTGATTATATACCTACCTGTAAATCTAAGAAAGATACCTACACCTACATATCTCTGTGAGGTGTGATGTGTACTTTACGTAGTCTTAACCAGCTGAACAATGTACTTGTTTACCTATACTCAGTTATATGAATGATTAAGTGCAATAATTGTTAACATATTGATAAACATAAAGTTTGGTAGTTGAAGTCTGTACCTATTAAGATATTTGTTTCTTACTTTATATTTAAGGGGGACAGTGTTGTGTATGGATCATGTTATAAATATATGTGAGGGTACATTAAGTATTTCTTTTTAATAAACGTCAGTCAGTCTGCTTTGGACCACGGTGTTTCATTGTCACGAACACAACACTTATAAAGAGCAAAAGCAAAACTGTTAAGCTTCTTACAAATTTCTTCAACATGCGGTTTCCACGTAAGTTGACTGTCTATCACTAACCCCAAAAACTTTGTTGTATCCGTTTTTGTAACTGACTGTCCATTGTGACTAATATTAACCGATAGTTGTCGCTGTCGCTGACTAAAATGCATTATACACGTCTTTTCTAAATTAATTTTTAAATTATTCGACTGCAGCCAATCTATAGTTTGCTTTAGCGTGTCATTGATTTCTTGTTCATAATTGTAGGACTCTTCTTTTTTTATCATTATTGTACAATCATCAGCAAATAATACTGTTGGGTGATTGATACTCTTTGGAAGATCATTTATGTACACCAGGAATAGTGGGGGACCCAATACGCTCTCCTGAGGTACACCGTACCTCACCGTTCTAGGTTTAGACCGACATTTGACGCTTGGTTTTAATATTTATATTTGTTATTTCGGTGTATTGTTCCCGGTTGCGTAAATATGACGCGATAAGATCAAGACCATTGCCGCGTATTCCATATCTTTCTAGTTTGTCGATAAGTACAGAATGATCAACATGATCGAAGGCTTTCGTCATGTCCATATACAGGGCACAGATGGGTAGTCTGTTATCTACACTTGGCATAATTTTCTTGAGAAAATCATAAATAGCTACATTAATTGACTTATTTTTTTTTAAACCTGTAGGGTATACACCTAATATATAGTTTACTTATTTGTATTATATATAACACAACACAAAACATTTACATACAAACAGATTTATTTACATGTATTTATAATAATCACTTATTACACATCACCGGCATCTATATTGACAACATCAATATAATGTCGGATGATGTCGGGACACCGTATATTGGAATCGCACCGCGGCCGAGCTACGTCATCGTGACGTGTACCGAGCGAGTGAGGTGGGAGCAGCGCGCGATCGTTGACTGCCCTCTCCGTGACCTTCAGTCGGCACTAACCACACAACGACGCGTGCGCATGATTTCTTTTGACACCTCTTGAAATCGCGCTATTCCCGTGTTTCGCCTGTTATCTTGTGTTTACTGTTCCATAAACTGTTAAACGTGTTTGTGACAATTATTGTGACTGTGCTCTATTGTCTTCTCTATTCTCCTTCTACTGTTTTGTGTTGTGCGTGTGAACTTATTCAATAGAACCGTGAGTACCTAGGCAGTGACTTTCATTTATACTTCTGCCTACCCAACACACTCGACAACACCGCTATACTGGTGACCCCGAGTCGAACACTTTAATAATGAGTGATAGTGAGTCCGAGCTCACCGCGTCATGACAACCGGCGGAAAATATCACGCGGAGACCGCGCAGGGCAAAGCGCGTTTCCATTGAGGCGTCGCACGAGATTTGCCGTGCGCCGTTAAAGTTTCCACCGTTTTGGCCAGAAGAGCCCGAATTATGGTTCGCTCAAATAGAAGCGCAATTTGGTAACGCCGGGGTGACGGATGACTTCACGAAATTTAATTTTGTGGTCGGCCATCTTGATCCCCAATTTTCAAAGGAGGTGAAGGACATAATCATGTCTCCTCCCGCCACCAACCGTTACGGAAAATTAAAGACGGAATTGGTGAAACGCCTCTCAGCCTCCCAGGAGAAGAAGGTGATGCAGCTACTGACGCATGAGGAGCTAGGAGACCGGAAGCCGTCGCAGTTTCTTCGCCACCTGCAGGGTCTAGCCGGACCGAGCGTGCCAGAGGACTTCGTGCGCACCATTTGGAGCAGCCGACTCCCCAGCAGCATCCAGCCCCTGCTGGCATCCCAACCACATAACACCTTGGAGGCGCTGGCTGACCTGGCGGATCGTGTCCAGGACATCGTGGCACCGAACCACGTGGCAACAACTTCGGCAGCTGGACCCACTGTGAGTGAGATGGCAGCCGAAATCGCGGAGCTGAAGCGAGCGATGAAGGACCTGACGCTGCAACTGCGTGACAGTCGGTCGCGTAATCGCTCCCACAGCCGTGGTCGAGGCACGCGACGCCACTCACGCCAACGTTCCTCAACCCGCTCAGACTCCAGCTACAGGAAACACCCAGAGTGCTGGTACCACTCGATGCATGGCGAGAAGGCCAAACGTTGCGTCAAGCCCTGCGACTACAAAAAGGGAAACGCCGCGGGCAGTCGATAATGGCGACAGACGATTGCCCCGCCTCTACTGGTCGCCTGTTCGTTACGGACCGAAGAACAAACACGCAGTTCCTGGTCGATACTGGAAGCGATCTCTGCGTGTACCCTCGTCGTCTGCTCAGCGATCGTCGTGCACCCACCAACTACCAACTTGTGGCCGCGAATGGGACGCCAATCTCAACATATGGTTTTCTCGAACTCAACCTAAACCTAGGATTACGTAGAGACTTTAAGTGGCGTTTTGTGGTAGCTGAGGTTACGAAACCTATCATAGGTGTAGACTTTTTGTGTTTTTACTCGTTAACCGTTGACTGTAGAAACCAACGGTTAATCGACAGTAGTACCAATGTTTCTTGTATTGCCTCGAATCCATCAGATTCCTCTTTATTTTCTGTAAAGGTGTCTTCTGGCGACTCGAGGTACCACAGAATCCTCGACAGTTTTCCCGACATCACCCGACCTGCCGGAACACTACGCACCACACCACATAACACGGTACACCATATCCGCACGACCCCAGGCCCGCCAGTATCATCTTCGTTTCGGCGACTAGCGCCGGATAAATTAAAAATTGCACAGCAGGAGTTCCAGCTGATGCTGGCCAATGGAACTGCCAGACCCTCGGAGAGTCCCTGGTCATCTCCACTCCATCTAGCCCCGAAAAAGGACAGCGGTTGGCGACCTTGCGGTGACTATCGCATGCTCAACGCACGAACAGTCCCTGACAGGTACCCGATTAGGCACATTCACGATTTTGCACACAGCATCGCAGGCTGTCGAATCTTTAGCACAATCGACCTCGTGAAAGCCTACAACCAAATACCTGTCAGCCCGGACGACATCCCGAAGACCGCCATCACCACACCGTTCGGCTTGTACGAATTTCCGTACATGACGTTTGGTCTGCGTAACGCAGGCCAGACGTTTCAACGTTTTGTCGACGAGATGACCAGAGGGTTAGACTTTTGCTACTGCTATTTAGACGACTTTTTAATTTTTTCTAGGACAGAAGCAGAGCACGAAGAGCATCTTCGAATTATTTTTAATAGGTTAAAGGACTTCGGTATGTTAGTTAACACGTCCAAGTGCGTTTTCGGTGTCCCGGATGTAACTTTTTTAGGTTACCATATCTCCGAGAAGGGCACAAAACCACTGGACACCAAGGTCGAGGCCATCAAGAAGTTCCCACAGCCTAAGGACGTTCGACAGTTGCGCCGATTCTTGGGCATGGTGAACTTCTATAGGCGTTTCATGCCCCACGCAGCACAGATACAGGCGCCACTTCACAATCTTTTGATTGGCAACGTAAAGGGCTCGCACCCCATATGTTTGGCGGAGAGTACTTTACGAGCATTCGAGGACTGCAAGGGAAGCCTAGCTGACGCTGCTTTATTAGCACACCCCGATTGCAATGCTAAACTCGCATTGGTTACCGATGCGTCGGATACAGCAATCGGCGCAGTGTTACAGCAGCTAAGCGAAGACGGCTGGCAGCCACTAGCTTTCTTTTCCCGGAAGCTTAGCCCTTCGCAAGTGAAGTACTCTCCCTATGACAGGGAGCTGCTGGCCATTTACGAGGCCATCAAATACTTTCGCCACATGCTGGAGGCTAGGCACTTCGTCGTGTACACGGACCACAAGCCGATCAGTTTCGCATTCCACGAACGGAAGAGAAACTGCTCGCCTAGGCAATTCCGGTACCTCGACTTCATAGCCCAATTCACCACCGAGATAAGGCATATTGCAGGCAAAGACAATGTTGTCGCCGACCCCTTATCTCGCGTGGAGGAGTTACAGGTGCCGGTCAGCCTCAGCACCCTCGCAGACTCACAATCATCAGATCCAGAACTGAAGAAACTTCTTCAGGAAGGATCTTCCCTGGTGCTTGAGAAGGTGCAGGTCTCAGGGGAGCGTACGTCTGTGTACTGCGACGTCAGTACAGCGTCTCCCAGACCATTTGTGCCCAAAATGCTGCGGAAGCAAGCATTTGACAGCTTGCACTCCCTCAGCCATCCAGGCGTCTCAGCGACTGCCAAATTAATCGCAGAGCGCTTCGTTTGGCCAGGCGTCAGGAAGGACTGCAGGGAGTGGGCACGAGCTTGTCTAGCATGCCAGCGGGCTAAAGTGAGCCGCCATGTATCTGCGCCATTAGGAGCATATCACATCCCACGCGCTAGGTTCACCACAATTCATATTGACCTTGTGGGCCCGCTCCCAATTTCACAAGGCTTTAGATACTGTCTGACGGCAGTTGACCGATTTACCAGGTGGCCAGAGGTCGTACCTATTGTCGACATTACTGCTGAGACAGTAGCTAAAGCATTGCTGTCGGGATGGATTGCCCGGTTTGGCTGTCCAACCGACATTGTTACGGACAGGGGCCGTCAGTTCGAGTCGGCTCTGTTTGAACAATTGTCCAAGATTGCTGGTTTCCAGCACAAACGGACAACGGCATACCATCCAGCGTGTAATGGCATGGTGGAGCGATTTCACAGGCAACTCAAGGCGTCCATCACGTGCCATGCCAATGACAAGTGGACCGAGTCTCTGCCGTGGGTATTGCTTGGCATAAGGAGCGCATTCAAAAAGGATGTCCAAGCGTCTTCCGCCGAACTAGTTTACGGCGAACCGCTAAGGCTCCCAGGACAATTTTTTACTCCCAGTGATGACGGTACGACCGACATCACGGACTTTGCTGCGCGCATCCGCAAGTTCGCTCACAGCTTGCAGCCAACTCCAGCTTCCCGTCACAACAAAGCGAGCATTTTTATATTTAAGGATCTGCAGACCACTGATCACGTGTTCCTTCGTGAAGACGCACTACGTGGCTCGCTGCAAGCAGCGTACACAGGTCCTCACAAAGTTCTGCAAAGGGGTGATAAAGTTTTTAAAATTTTATTTAAAGGCAAAGAGGTCACGGTCTCAATCGACCGCCTAAAACCAGCCTACATATTGGCCGACAAAGCAGACCCCCATGACGATACTCCACCTGGCGGCAAAACTGAGTATACTACTCGTTCTGGTCGTCGGGTCAAGATACCAGATTTTTATCGCCCTTGACGGTCTCTGGAGGGGGGTGGTGTAGGGTATACACCTAATATATAGTTTACTTATTTGTATGATATATAACACAACACAAAACATTTACATACAAACAGATTTATTTACATGTATTTATAATAATCACTTATTACACATCACCGGCATCTATATTGACAACATCAATATAATGTCGGATGATGTCGGGACACCGTATATTGGAATCGCACCGCGGCCGAGCTACGTCATCGTGACGTGTACCGAGCGAGTGAGGTGGGAGCAGCGCGCGATCGTTGACTGCCCTCTCCGTGACCTTCAGTCGGCACTAACCACACAACGACGCGTGCGCATGATTTCTTTTGACACCTCTTGAAATCGCGCTATTCCCGTGTTTCGCCTGTTATCTTGTGTTTACTGTTCCATAAACTGTTAAACGTGTTTGTGACAATTATTGTGACTGTGCTCTATTGTCTTCTCTATTCTCCTTCTACTGTTTTGTGTTGTGCGTGTGAACTTATTCAATAGAACCGTGAGTACCTAGGCAGTGACTTTCATTTATACTTCTGCCTACCCAACACACTCGACAACACCGCTATAAACCGTTTTGTTCATCAACCAGTACATTCTTACTTTCGAGAAAATTGTACATTCGGTGATGTATTATTTTTTTCTATGACTTTCGAGAATATCGGTATTAATGCCACTGGTCGATAATTTGTAATTAAAGTCTTCTCCCCTTTCTTGTACAACGGCTTTATAATTGATATTTTAAGTTTATCTGGGAAGACTCCTTTTTCAAAACATAGGTTTATATTATGTGATAGTGGATGACAAATAATATGATGGACTTTTTTGATAATGGTTGTTGTTATGTTATCGTACCCTGTACTTTTAGTATTTTTGAGAGATTGAATCGTTCTTGATACCTCTTCTGGTGTTGTTGGATCTAAAAAAATCGAATCATTCACTCTGTCTATTTGTGGCGGTAGTTTATTGCAGCCTGGAGTAATTTGATTAGAGTAAAAATCATTGAATGCATTACAGATGTCTTTAGTTTTAACTGTTTCTTTATTATCGTGAATAATTTTCGTTATTGGTTCATGAGGGAAATCAACTTTGTTGTCATTAATGATTTTCCAAGTTGCCTTGCTTTTATTATTAGATGTCTTAATGTAATGATTATTTTGTACATACTTTGTTAGTCTTACAATTTTTTTATATCGAGCTGCGTATGAAGTGTATATTGTTTTATTGTTCTCAGTTTTTGTTTTACGGTATTGCCACAGTAGTTTACGTTTTATTTTACTGCACGTTTTTATGCCATTGGATATCCATTTTTGCCTTTTATTCATTGTCTTTGTTACAATTTTTACCGGGAAACATAGGTCGTAAAAAGCTTTAAATATGTTTATGAAGTTTTCGTATGCTAAATTTGGGTCATTCAGTTTATAAACCTCACTAAAGCTTAAGCTTGCAATACACTCAATAAACTTTTCTATATATTCAGAAGAGAAGTCTCTTATTTCAATTTTCCACGATTGAATTGCACAGGTTTTTTTTACATTGCATTTTAATATTTGCGCTGTGTGGTCTGATAATGCAGTCTCAATTACTTCTCCAATGTTACCACGAGCATTGTACGAGTAGGTTGTTTAGCAAGTATTTTGAGGTTAAATCCGTAAACTATTTTCATAAATGTCTTGGCAACATGATCATTTTTTAGAATATTTATATTGTAATCCCCGCAAATTATTATAGTTTTATTATTTTTCCCAAGTGTAATAAGGGTAAGTAAATTTTCTAGCACTTCGAAAAAAAGAGAAAGATGAATCTTTATATTGGTATTTTTCGGAACCCTATACATACAGACGACAGTTACATTATGTTGCGTGAATTCTATGCCACAGCATTCAATAATATTAGCTTTAGATAGCTTTTTCACTTCTTTAAGGACTTTGAATTCATGAATATTTCTTACTAAAATACACGCGCCACCTTTTCTTCTATCTCTATAAAAACTGTCACCCAATTTGTAATCCGGTAACGTGAGCATGTTTTCATCGCCTAGTACCATATTATGTTCGGTAACACACAAAACATCAATTGTCTTATTTAACTTAGCAAGCTCCGCTAACTGTACAGTCAGCATATCCGCTTTATTAATTAGCCCCGCTATATTTTGGTGCATGACAATTTTTATATAATTATAGACGAAAAAAATTTTCATTTGAATTGCAGATGGCATTATCTAATGGACCAGTGATGCTATTTACAATTTTTTCCCTTTTTGTGACGGAAAAGTATTCAGTTATTCTTTTTTGTCGTGACGTGTGTTTCAGCCCATTGTCGATGTTATTTTGTTTATTTATTTTTTACAGGAGGCCCCTTTAGGAGTACTCCTATTGATAAATGAGTTAACATTTGTGTTTCAGGTTTTTTCAGAATTCAACCCCTAAAGGTGGTAACAAAGTCTGAAAATCAACATGGGTATTGTTTGTATGGTGTATCGGGTCGGGTGTATTACAAAAACAACGATTTTAAGATTTTATGTGGCGGACCTGAAATACGATCATCCCCTGTTGTGGTGCGATGGGGTTAAAATGTCTAAAAATCAATATGGGTGTCGATACTGAGATTATCAGGGGAGCTGATTACGAAAATGGCATTTATTTTGAGATCCTGCAGATGGCGGATTTGACTTCTATACAGGGTTATTGTTGATTTATTGTGATGATTGTGATAACGCTGATGATTGTGATAATGATGATGATGATTGTGATAACGATGATGATGATTGTGATAGTGATGATGATGATTGTGATAACGATGATAATGATTGTGATAACGATGATAATGATTGTGATTACGATGATAATGAGTGTGATAACGATGATGGTGATTGTGATAGTGATTGTGATGGTGATTGAGATAGTGATGGTGATAGTGATTGTGATTGTGATGATGATGGTGATAGTGATTGTGATTGTGATGGTGATTGTGTTAGTGATTGTGATGGTGATTGTGACAGTGGTGGTGAAGTGATAATGATGGTGATGGTGATTGTCATGAAAATTATTGTGAGGATTATGAAATTTGGCACATCGATAGTTTATAACTTGGATTAACATGTAGGATACTATTATCCTATTAGTATGAGTCAGTGGGACAGTTACCGAACTTCACGTGGGCGAAGCCGCGGGTAACAGCTAGTAATATCATAATATTCATTAGCTTTTTTAAGAAGTCTTCTTATCCAAGGAGTATGATACAGCAATCTTCTATAGTATAATCTTTTAATTTGGTACCCAGTCCATCCAGAAGATGTTTTGTATTTCCATTTGATTTTAAATAATGTAATAGAGTGCAGTTATTCTGAAATGCATTATCAGCGGTTAACAATACATTGTGTTTATTGTTACTACTTATTATGCATATTTTTGCCCTAGTCTTCGTCGTGTGGCTGTTCGGTTCTGTTAAAGGTGTTTGAGAAGTTTTCAAATTTGTGTTATTATTTGTAGCCTGTCTTCCAGAATCAGGCATAGACTTTCTCAGGGAACTTATATCTTCAACAGCCCTTTGTTGAGGTAATAATGGTTTTAACGGAGTTGATGACTTTCTTGACTTTGAGTTTGATGAGCCTAAGTCGGTTATTAAAATATTACTCACATTTATTAGTGACTTCAAATAGTGTTGATTTTAAAATATTGTTCTCAATGGTCAGTGTGTTTATCTCTTCATGGGCTGATTAACTCCAATTTTAGTTTTACTATTTGTCATTTTAAAGCTTCTGTCTCGTCACTTACATCGTCAGAAACGTTCGGTAGACTACTTGCGCTGCCATCTAGCGTCAAGTTATTTGTATTAGATTCTTCGAACGTAATCTCCAATAATGACTGAGTACGTGTTCTTCGTAATAATAGTAAAAAAACTAGCAACACTAAACTTCAACAGACGTCTTGGCATTTCGTATATAAATAATTATTTTACAGAGTTTTTAAATAGCCTGGAAACCTTTTACAATATTAAATAACTTAATTTAACCATATCAAAATAAAATTAAGGCAATAAATAAGAATAAACATAGAAGAAAAAACCTTTGAAAAAACTGACCAATAGTGACGTATGTCAAAAAAAGCTCGTAATAATTATATTTGAATGGGTTTCACCAACAACGAAATCAAGCATAAATCAAGACAATGTTGGCCAGAGCCGCTGCACGTCGCGCACGCCTTTCACCTCCGGACCCGTCGCTCAGCTCCGCCTGGCCGCCGCACGGTGGATCGAAAATCGGCTGTAGAAGACATAGGATCTCGATGTCTTAAATGTTATTTTTTTTGCTGGAAATGACTTCTGCCGATCATTACTGTTCTATAAAATGTCATATGAAGTAATTGTGTGCACAAATGGAAGAGTTATAATTTTTATAAGAAAAAAATGTATGGAGCTGACATGAAAAATGAGGATATCTCTGGAATCGCAAGGTTCGCCGTTATATCCTTGCACACTGTTATAGTACTATTTATTTGTGAATTTTTTACATACTTAATATCGATAAAAAAAAAGTATATGATACATTTTAATGCTTAAATATGGCTATACCAAGTGTAATTTACAATATTTTTTTATGCTTAGACCAAAACATTCTAAGAAATCACAAAGTCGTATTACCTACTTTGTGATTTTCATTTTAAATGACATGGTAATTATGAATTACGTAATACGTAATCTTGTCTAATGCCTCAAGTCCACATTAGCTAATGATTAATAAAACTTAATACCTATGTACCTGTTAAAAGGATACGTACCAAAATAATTTGGGGTACTCGCTAATTTAGCTATTAGTGCAGGATTAACGTAATGAAAGTAATTAGATAAATGTGATACCATCATTAGTCAACAACAATAAATAGTCAAACATTGGATTCACAACTTCAGTTCATTTAGAGCATTTCTAATACTAACATCTATCCTAACGTGTCTTTTTACTCAGTGATCGTGAAAAATGGAAAGCATTATTACAAATTTGGATTTGTTTGTTATTCTGAGCAATCAGGATGCTTCGTCTTTCGATCACGAAATATTGTTCAACACACTTGTTATTCGACTGGGCTCTAGCCTTTCAGATGAAGACAGTGTTACCGTGAAAGAATTTTGTCGAAGATTTACACGGGCAGTTCAAAAGAGATGGTTACGATCCCACAGGAAAAGTGAAGTTTTTAGACGTGATTACAGTAATTGGCTTGAGGCAAATATTGACTGGCCAAACTGCGTGCAAACCAATTTGCTCATTCAAGAATCAACAAGTGAAAATATTTCTACTGAACCTGTACCATCAACTTCAACAATGAAATCAACTTCAACGATGACAAAAAGATCTCGAAAGCCGTTTGAAGATCTAAGTAACAAGCAGAAGAAGAGACGATCTGATGAATATATAGGCGATGACCCTAATGAAGTAGCTTATTCAGCTGCAGCACTTTTGAAAGGAGATAGTCGTGAGGATATTGCATCTGTTATTAAACATATGCTCCAAAATCCAGAAGCAGCAGTTGAAAATTTTCGTGGAAATGTTGAACAAACCAGCTCCTTCAACAATATTTTCACCAAAAAAGCACTGGGTTTGTTACTTTCATTAAAACTATCGAAATGGCAATATATCACATTAAGGGAAACGACTATTCGAGAAGGTTCAAAGGAGATATATCTGTCTTACTATAAAGTGCAAAAAGCTAAGCTACAGTGCTACCCTCCGAAGACATTTGTGACTGTAACGGATTCATCTGCTAAGATTGCACTACAAGCGTTACTAGATTTAATAGTGAACAGAATTTTTGAAACTATTCGTAGTCCTGATGCGATACAAGATAAACAATTGATATTAATATCAAAGTGGGGATTTGACGGTGCATCTAACCAAATTAGACATAAGCAAAACATAGAGAGTGGTCAAGATGATTCCAGCATATTTATGACCTCTTTGGTTCCATTAAAGTTGACAGCTGACGGTGATACCGTATGGGTGAATCCAAAACCCTGCTCACCTATGTATTGCCGTCCAGTCCAGTTTAGTTTTGTGAAAGAAACCAAAGACGTTGTCATAAATGAAAAAACTGCAATGGATAACGAAATTGAAGCTCTCGTTCCCTCAAAATGTCAAGGACATGAAATTAGTCACAAATTAATGATGACGATGATTGACGGCAAAATTTGTACATATCTGTCTGAAGCTAAGTCAAATGCGGCCTGCTACCTGTGTTTGGCTAAGCCTACAGAAATGAATAAGTTAGATGTCATTGCGTCAAAAACCATTTCTTCTGGTGTGTATGAGTTCGGATTATCATCACTTCATGCCCGCATTAATGTGATGGAATGTCTTCTACACATAGCGTATCGTCTCGACTTCAAAAAGTGGTCTGCAAGAGGAGAAGGTCATCAAGAGTTATTGCATTCACGAAAAAAACTCATTCAAGATCGATTCAAAGATGATCTCAACCTTTTGATTGACATCGTTAAGCAAGGATCAGGCACAACTAACGACGGGAACACAGCAAGGCGGTTTTTTGAATTTCCTGATAAAACTGCAGCGATCACTGGATTAGATGAAGACCTAATACGCAGATTTGCTGTGATTCTGCAAGCTATCACATCTGGAGAGATTGTAGACGTGCCGAAATTTAAAGAATACGCTAGAACAACCGCTGAAAAATACGTGGAACTGTATGATTGGTACTACATGTCATCAACCGTCCACAAATTGTTGATTCACGGAGGGGACATAATTGCAGAAAATGCTATTGTACCAATTGGAAGTCTTTCGGAAGAAGCTTCAGAGGCCCGAAACAAAGACTTTAGGAGGTTCAGAGAACACCATTCGAGGAAAAAGAGTAGACAAGCATCAAACGAGGATATCCTCAATATGCTTATCGTCTCTTCTGATCCTCTAATTTCTTCCACAAGACCAAAATTATATGCCCACAAGAGGCAGACATACTTTAAGGAAACAGTAGAACTAGTGAAACTTCAGGATCAGGAAGCTCCGACAGAGTTCTTAGAAGTTATATCTATTGTAGAGCCTGATTCTGAAGTGGATTCTGATGGTGACGAAGTATAAAATAAGTTAACTTTTATTGTTTATGTTAGGTTAGGTTAAGTTAATATTTTTTTGTAATAATTAGCTTTTATTTTTAATCATACAATAGTTTACCATTTATTGTTATTGACTAATGATCACGTTTATCTAATTACCCTCATTATGGTACGTATCCTTTTAACAGGTATATAGGTATTAAGTTTTATTAATCATTAGCTAATGTGGACTTGAGGCATTAGACAAGATTACATTATTATGTAATTCATAATTACCATGTCATTTCAAATAAGTAGGTAATACGACTTTGTGATTTCTTAGAATGTTTTGGTCTAAGCATAAAAAATATTGTAAGTTACACTTGGTATAGCCATATTTAAGCATTAAAATGTACATATCATAAACATTTTTAATTTTTTAATTTTGACGATTTAAAAAAAAAATCGCAAGTGATGCCGCGATATTAAGTATGTCAAAAATTTACAAATAAATAGTACTATAACAATGTGCAAGGATATAACGGCGAACCTTGCGATTCCAGAGATATCCTCATTTTTCATGTCAGCTCCATACATTTTTTTCTTATAAAAATTATAACTCTTCCATTTGTGCACACAATTACTTCATATGACATTTTATAGAACAGTAATGATCGGCAGAAGTCATTTCCAGCAAAAAAAATAACATTTAAGACATCGAGATCCTATGTCTTCTACAGCCGATTTTCGATCCACCGTGCGCCGCCGGAACCCAGCCCCATCGTGAGCGCTGTGACACCGGCCGTGGCAGTTGTGTCGAGCTAGAGCGACGAGTATTTCTCTCTGCCGACGTTGCCACCACCTGTACGTCGTGCGGGGAGAGGCCGGCCACCGATGGGCTTGGGACTTAGGGGCCAACAGGCCCCGAGTCGGGTTCCCGCTACCGGTGGTTGTGTGCAGCGCATGAAATGGTCTCAATCAATGAACGAGAACGTCATGCGCGCATACTACGGGTCTACAGAGGGGGAACTAACCTCACTGCGTACCGTGTTAGGATGCTGTCTCTGTTCCAGGATCTTGAACCAACCGTCAACGTCTCGGCCCAACAACTGTCGGATCAGGTGCGGGTCGTCCAACGCAACCACAGGTTGGACGACGCCGTGCTTGATAGGCTGCACTCAGAAGTACCGAGCAACCTTATCTTCCTAACTCCGACACAAACCGCGGTGCAAGTGTCAGCTATTAACGTAACCCTACCGCGGTCAAACCCTGCTGTTGTAGAGGAGGATGATAGGGTTGCCACGATAAGTAGCCAGTGCAACGACCTATAGAGCGTTCGTGAATATCGGTCCATTCCTACCGAACTTAGGCCCCGATTACCACGCTGCCGTCCTAAAGCTATAATGCCGTTATCCAACAAAATCATATTTCGAGTTATGGACAAATAAGCGCGGCTAAATTAAAAATGGATGCCGTTTCATAACCTTATCTCATATGCGTGAGTTATTGGTTTCAAAAAATAGATCTAGTTTTGTACTTTTAAATAGGCATACTTACACTGGTTATTTATGATTAAGTTTTTATGCGTTTTAGTAACTATAATGCCGCTAAGCCTACCTGTGAGGGATTTATTTAATTAAAATATACTATGACTGAAAATATAACTTTTATTTTGACACAACTGTTATTTGTAACTGACGCAATTTTATCAACGACAATGCAGTGCCTATTGGTACTGATGGCCAATACTCACACTCCTCTTCACGGCATCGTCGTGGTAATCAGGAGTTCAGGAAAATCCTAAACCGCACCGCAATTTCAACAACCGCGGGCCGGCTAGAGATTTGGTTAAGATATCTGCCTCCATATCTTCGGTTTGCAAATACTTGACCTGTATCACTCCGTCCGTTATGCAATTTCGTATAAAATGCATTTTTAAGTCAATGTGCTTAGACTTGGGAGTGACCATTGTGTTCTGACTTAACTTGAGGGCAGCTTGGTTGTTGTTTAATATGACTATGCTTTCATAGTTGGCCCCAAGATCTTTGAATAGATTTTTCAAGTGAATGGCCTCTTTAGCAGCTTCAGTCAAAGCAACATATTCCGCTTCGGCAGTTGATAGAGACACAGTCTTTTGTTTCTTCGACATCCAGCTTATAGCCATTCAAGCATATTTAAAACAACAGCCCGAAAAAGACTTTCGGTCGAGTTTGCATGCGCCCCAATATGCGGCAGCCATTCCATGTAATTTTTGGCCAGTTTTTCTGAATATAAGACCAACGCTTTTTGTTTTCTTTAAGTATCGCAACACTCTTTTTGCACATTTGAAATGCTCTTCTCCGTAACAATCATTGAATTGAGAGAGATAGCTAATGACAAATATTGTATCGGGCCGAGTTGCCACTGCCAGATACATGAGTGCCCCAATAAAATTTTTGTAGAGTAGATCGTTTCTTTCATCTCTTCCTCCTTTTTCTAGTTTGAGACCTGGTTCTATGGGCGTAGACGTGGACTTGCAATCTTCCATTTTGAATTTTATAAGAGTGTCTTCTATGAACTTCTCCTAGTTCAGTTTGATTGCATCTATCTTATAAATAACGTCTATCCCGCACGTCTAAGTTGCTTAGGTGTTCCTAAGTCTTTTAATTCAAATTTCGAATTTAACAGGTCTTTTATTTCTTGGTGCTTTCTAGGACACGAATAGGCAATTAATAAATCGTCGACATAGATAATTATTATGACTTTAACTCCTCTTTTCTCTAGTAAGTATAGACATGGGTCAGTTTCTGATGCTTTGAAACCTATGTTCTTTAATTCTGTGTCGAGTTTCTTGTACCATTGCCTCCCTGCCTGTTTGAGTCCGTATAAAGCTTTTATGAGATGACAAACCTTCCCTTTTTGATTGTTTCTTATATCATTTAGCATATTCTTTGTTTTGTGGTACAAAATTAAATTTTCTTGTTTGCTTTCATCAACCATGATTTCGGTCAGAAATTCTTCTAAATAGTCAGGATACTTCATGACTATCTTTTCTTCTAGTTCGCCATTCAGGTACGCCGTTGTAACGTCCATCTGGTTCAACTTTAGACCTTCTTCCATGGCTATTCCAACAACAAATCTTATCGAACTTAGTTTAGCTACAGGAGCGTATGTTTCGTTGCAGTCAACGCCTGGTCGCTAAGTGAAACCCCGTGCTACATTAAGTCTGGCTTTCTTTGTGATACTGTTTTCAGGTCCTATTTTGTTTCTTAGAACCATTTTGTAGTCCACTTCTTTCATGTCTTTGTCCTTCTTTCCTATTTTCCAGGTTCCATTCTTAACATGTGCTCTAATCTCGGGCTCTAATCTTTTATAGCATCATGCCAGTATTCATCATCTTCATTTTCATCGGATATATAGGATATCTCCGAGACTAAGTGACTTTCTTCAGTCTGGTCCAGTATAAAATATCTGGTCCACGCGGGTGGACGCCTCTCTTTTTGCGGCCTTCCATTTTCGGGTATTTCTACAATTTCTGATGCGTCATCGTAAGATTCCTTATTATTAAGATTATTTATTATTAAGATCTCATGTAACATGTACCAAAAATCACACCAATAAATGAATTTGAATTTGAATTTGAATTCTATTTCTTCTACGGAAGAAACTTCATCTTCTTGCTCATTGAAATTTTGTAACATATTTTCCTTTTCTTTCTTTGTTATTTCTATTTCTATTTGTTGTCTGTTATCATTGTTTTTGTTTTTAGGTATTTGAGAGTGTTCCTTTTCTTTAATAAGTTTATCATAGTTTTGACTTTCATCTTCGAAGTACATCTTGTAAAAGACATTTATGTCCCTGCTTATCACTACATCATCGTTTTGTGGGTATGTATACTCTGTAAGCCTTTGAGGTCATTGAGTACCCCATAAAAACGCCTTCTTTGGCTTTCTGGGTAAGTTTGCCTCACTTGTTATTTTTTAAAACAAAGGTCTTTCTGCCCTACACGTAAAGATGATGTTCACATGGCGTTCGGCCTAGCCATTTCTTGAATGGAGTTTCGCCATTCAGTGCTTTAGAAGGGATACGGTTAATAAGGTAGTTTGCGGTTGCTACCGCTTCCGCCCAGAGCTTTTTAGGTGCCTTGGCCTCGATTAACAGACATCTTTAGCTTTACCTAGCAAGGATCTGTTCTTCCTCTCGCTAATCCCATTTTGTTGAGGGGTGTAAACTGTGGTCAATCTCCTTTTGATGCCATGCGATTTGAGAAAGGGAAGCTCCTTGTTGTGGTATTATGTGCCATTGTCCGTCTGCAGGTTCTTTATTTTCTTATTATGGAACGTCTCAACTTCATTTTTGTATTCTTTGAAAACGTTGAATACGTCACTCTTTCTTTTAATAAAATAGATGTGACATGTCTTACGAACGGTAACCTGGACAATTTGCCTTGATTTAGGAGACGCACCGGGCGTCGGGAGCCACTACGTGGCCCCAGGCCACCGTAGGCGCGGGCCTATGGACGGTGGGCTATGGGCTAGCTCGCCGTCCGTCCGTCTCATGACGACAGGCCGTGTCGATGCCGCGTTTGTGTTCCACGCGCGCCTCAAAGAGAGTCAGCAAAAGGAAGGGGTCCGCAAGAACCGATGCCTGCCGGGGTTGCGGGACTGTTCGAAAGAGACACCGTGGCCCTGGAACACAAAGGGTGATGAAGGAACTGCTCCGCCCAGAGCGGAAGAAATCATTTCATGATATCCCATCTGAAAAAAAAAAAAACGGCTCTTGACCAACCTGAGGGGTCCAAATGCCTCCTGCCGGAGGCCCTACGCGGGGTCGTGTGCGGTCTATGGCCCCTTACGGGGCCCCGGTGTGGGCGCGTCTCTTGAGGCGGAGAGCCGCCCTTTACCTGAACGAGCCCCAAAAGGTAGCCGTAAGGCTAGTCCAGGGGTACCGCACGATGGCTTGAGAAACGCCACGGCGTACTCACCTACCGCATGATGCAGGTCCTCACCGGACACGGTTGTTTCGGCCTCCCGAAACAACCGAACCCAAAAGCCCGACCGAGCACCGAATCGGGCAGGAGGAAACGCCCAGCTATCTCCACTGCGAGGATCGACTGGAGGACACGGTGGAGCGGGTGTCGGGAACCACGTGGTGACCCCCGGTCACCGTAGGCGCGAGCCTGTGGACGGTGAGTAATGGGCTAGCTCGTCGTTCATCTGTTTTATGATGACAGGCCGTGTCGACGACGCGTTTGAGTTCCACGCGCTCCTCAAAGAGATGTCAGTACACAGGAAGGGGACCGCAAGGGCCGATGCCTGCCGGGGCTGCGAGACTGTTTGAAAGAGATACTGCAGCCCTAGAACACAAAGAGCTTAGAAGGAACATGTATAGGTTTTAGTCAGTAAACGTCTGACACTCCCTGCCGCTCCGCCCAGAGCGAGAGGACTCATTTGATGATTACCTATCCGAAAAAAAAAAACAGATCATTTATTATGTTATAAACGTTGTGTATCGTTTTTTATTTTAAAATAAAGTTGTTAGTTATGATTTTTCATCAATGTAAAACCTATACAATATTTTTTTTCTCAAAACTGCCCGGATAGATTCTGAAGCGCTTTCGGTTACAGACTAGTATTAGTATAAGGAGCATTTTGTGCTATGATTCAATGTTGGGCAGTACTTGGTCCAACGTCCATACGAAACGATTAATCTCTTTTGCTCTGTGAAAGTCGAAAGGAGACAACTTTTTTTGTTTGAATAATAAGCCACCTATATAAATTGTAGCAGCTATTAATAAAACGTATTTAGATTTCTTCCTTATAATCTCTAGATTACAGTGGTAATATTAGCTAAGCCATGTCTAACCGGAACGATGAGAAATTCGAAAATGAATCCACACACATACAAGTTGCTGCACGTCTGTAGCAGTCTCTGAAAGTAATTGTATTTGCTCATTGCGTTGAAATCTTACTGGACAATTGACGCAACGGCCAGCAGATGCTATTTTCATAAAATAGTTTTTAATAATGCTAAAAAATCGCAGCAATACTTTCACGAAAATCGAAATAAACAGAAAGAGTAAATTTGTCAAATGAAGTTGTCTGTCAACCACCAAAGAGACGGATTTACAACGTTCCGTGCCATGATGATTTTCTGTACCATCTAAAAGGTTTTAAATAAATAATATTTTTTTAAAGGCTTCCCCTTTAAAAAAATATTATTTATTTTTATATTATATTCTATTTCTATTATAATTAAAGCAGATATTATTGTTACCAATGGATACCGTACTTTTTTTGTAAACAGAAAAAACGCCTCTATTTACGTAAGTATTTTCTGTCAAATGACATCGACCACAACAGCAATGATTAGACTTGCAAAAAACTATCATAATATAACTTATTTATTATGATTTAAGATTCCGGTTTCGTTTCTATGTAATCTTTCGTTTATTATATAATAAAATGGTTACTTTTTTTTTGGTGTAATATTAATAATATTTATGCAACATCGAAGCGGGCCTAAAAAAAACTGTCTCTTTTCCACTTGTTAATTATTGATTCCTTCATTTTATACACTGTGACATTGAATGATTTGACACGAATACTTAGGGTCTTTTTTTTTTTTTTTTGTTTTTTTTTCCACGTTTGTCTGGGAGTTTGACCGAGTTCGAAGACCGACTTCGGGAGTTCGACCTACACAAATGTCCTTTCTTTGGTATTGTTTGTCGTGTCGTTGAGGTCCTTCAGTTGTAAGTCGAGCTACGCGATAACTGACAAATGCTTGCACTGACTGGACAGGTCCACTCAAATCTGTGTGGTTTTTTCCTCAAAAGACCATCTCAGACACTAATTTGCATAATTCTCATGTGAGTTGAGCAAGATTGTGTGAACTTTTAAAGAGACTATGACCTCTGAGTTTGTTTCGGCTGTTCCTTTTTAGAGTAGTCTGGTACAAAACACCGGCCCTATCTAGTTTTAAAAATATGTCGTGTAAAAGTGTTTGTAAAAACCTTTTTGCAAAACAAACATCATTTATCATTTTAAATAATATGAAACTTTTTAGCAAAAAATAAAACATTTTTGTGTTTTTGAAGCCGGTTTTATTTCTGGCAAAGAAAATTTTTTATTTTTCCATTTTTAGAAAGATAGAAAGAAAAAAAATATTTATTTGACGTCAGTGAATAAAGCACACAAATAATAAAAATAAATATACAAAATAAATAGGATAACATAGTATGATGTGCTGTGTGTCCAACGGTTGCGCCAAAAAGGTCCATTTCAGCATTCATGCCAGACAGGTGATGCTGTCTGACGCTGGTCTTCCAATGAATCTTGAGGGAGAAGTGACGGAAAAACAGTTTCAAACATAGTATGTAACTAAATGGTTACAAATAAATAGATAACGAGTAAATTGATCAGTAGGTAGTAGTTATTCATTTTAGTTAAAATATCCTATACAAATATTTGTCATGCATTTACATTACATTGCTATCAATACATTTCATGGTTATATTCTTATCCCCAATAAAATGGAACTGAACATGCATAACTGTCGAAATCTGGGTGTACCGTACGGTCGACCAAGTTATTTGGTTAACATTTTACAATATAATTTGCATGTTATAATGAAAGTGTAAGTGGAATAGCTTGGCCGACCGTACACATCTGCGTACACCGCCAGAGCATACAGGCGTTATATTGTGTTATGATATTGTTTAAACAATAAACATCCAAGCGATTGCAACAATTACGACAGATTTGCTGTCTATTATTGAAGAGTTCAATTGTATATCTCCGAAGACCAACATTAAATCTTCACCAAATTGGAACGGGATTGCCGCGGAATAATATTTTTCAAAACACAAAAACAATATCAAAATCAGTTTGCAATTGGCGAAGATATCGCTGAACATACACAAAAAAAAAACTAGACGAATTGATAACATCCTCCTTTTGAAAGTCGGTTAAAAAGGATGCCGATTGGCGCTCGCTCCATTGAACGGGTTGAAATATACTCAGTTAACTTGTACTAAACTTAAACCACAAAAAATGTGAGGTAGGTACATAAAGGGTGTAAAAAGACCCTTAACGAAGCCGAAAGGGACTTGTTCTCCCCGTCATTAGGATTTTTTTTTGTTCTAGACCATACATGGGAATCTTCTTGTTTCGGAGATATTGGGGGTCAAAGATCCGACATTGACTTCTACCGTAAAACCTGATTTTTCACCCCAAAAAAAAAAGTCGCTTACCAGCAATAATGTTTGCGTAAAGTTACTTAGCCTGTTGTACAGAATAATGTTTGTTTAAAGTTACTTAGCCTGTTGTACAGAAAAATGTTTGCGTAAAGTTACTTAGCCTGTTGTGCAGAATAATGTTTGCGTAAAGTTACTTAGCCTGTTGTACAGAACAATGTTTGCGTAAAGTTACTTAGCCTGTTGTACAGAATAATGTTTGCGTAAAGTTACTTAGCCTGTTGTACAGAATAATGTTTGCGTAAAGTTACTTAGCCTGTTGTACAGAATAATCTTTGCGTAAAGTTACTTAGCCTGTTGTACAGAACAATGTTTGCGTAAAGTTACTTAGCCTGTTGTACAGAATAATGTTTGCGTAAAGTTACTTAGCCTGTTGTACAGAATAATGTTTGCGTAAAGTTACTTAGCCTGTTGTACAGAATAATCTTTGCGTAAAGTTACTTAGCCTGTTGTACAGAATAATCTTTGCGTAAAGTTACTTAGCCTGTTGTACAGAACAATATTTGCGTAAAGTTACTTTGCCTGTTGTACAGGATAATGTTTGTGTAAAGTTACTTAGCCTGTTGTACAGAACAAAGTTTGCGTAAAGTTACTTAGCCTGATGTACAGAATAATGTTTGCGTAAAGTTACTTAGCCTGTTGTACAGAATGCTTGGTTGACGGCTTCGTGGAGGGTCCATGTACACCCTGTATATCTGATGTTAAGACTGGCTTTAAATGAACACTGGCTTGATTAGTGGTGCAAGAGGGCCTTACTCATACGAACATTGTTTATGCAGATTTTCAGCTGTACGTGTACATGGTGGCGAAGCTGGGCATAGCGATGGTGTGTGTGTCGCAGTACATCTACACGGCGGAGCTATACCCCACCAGCAACCGCCACAAGTTGGTAGCTCTGTCCTCCATGTTCGGCCGAGTGGGATCCGTATGCGCACCTCTCACTCCAGCTCTAGTAAGGATATCGACTTGATCGACTAACGTATTGTGTTTATAACATTACATAGTGATTTCATAATCAAAAGCGTCAATAATGTTATGGAAATATTAGCTTTAACGCCATTTCAAGCACAGGTAAATTGCTAGCAAAGTGTTTAACCCCTAGCCGGTTTCCCATAGGTTCAGAGTTTCGTTCTCTGATTTTTCCATTGCTACAGACCATATTTCGACTATTCCTGGGTAAATAATTATCGAAAGAAATGTTTTCTATAAAGGAGAGTTATTTGAAATTCAATAAGGGATAACTGTGTCATTTAACACTATATCTCTGTAATTTGGTTTCATATTTGGGTTAGGTTTACGAATCAATAAAGAACTGTCTAATTTATTAATTATGGGTCTACCCTTTATAGCAGAACTTTTTTTTTAATATTATTATATTATTTTACATAATATTATTTTGGATAACAGCGGATAGCATAAACTTCATTTCGCAGAAAATCGTCTCGTGCATCTAGCATCAAAGCTGATATACATATTTAAAATTCTCCGAAATATAACAAATCCAATAATAATTATAATACGTAATGTTTATTTTGCTTTATGTTAGTCAATTTATTACATATTGTATCTCGTGTTGGGGTGGTGCTGCTAAAACCACCTTAAACACCTTGTCCAATATTGTTCCCGACTGATCAATTATATAAGGACTGTCAAGTTCTCAACATTTGACATAACTTTATTTTACAAACAGTCACTTTGCAGCACCACAATATCCCATACAGAGAAATCACTAAAAGACGAAAAGATATTGTTTGCATACTGCCGCAAATGCACTCCTCATTTGCAAAAAGATTCTTTTATTACTTAGGTCCGTATCTTTATAATAAAATAAGAAAGAAGATGCATATTTATGGTTTATCATACCATAATTGTAAAAAACTGTCCGGCAATACCTTCAAAATCTGTCATATGATGCAACCGAAAAAATACTCACAAATTAATGAGCATTGCGCTGCGCTATACACACTGTCACGTATCTACATACGCCATACACACCACACATACACCCACACATACCCACATAGTATGCGACTTCCAGGAACCAGGCACTCCATGACGCTAGTCTAAGGAGCACGCTGCATCTGGGCAACACCAGCCACCCGTTTCAACCAGCAAGGTCAGCACATGCCTTGCACTCATACGCACGCGTACACATCACACGTGCTATCAGAACATAAAGAAAAACATTAAAAGGTTCAGTTGAAACTTACTTTCAAAAAATGCAGCGCAACTCTCAGGATACCACTCGCCTTTCCAGGGTACCATGTACTGAGCTGCGGCCTGAGTTGTCTTGCCTCTGGCTCCACTTAACAGTTTCAGCTCGTAACGATCACTTCGTAACACTTTAGTTACGCGGTACGGACCCCTTATGCCAGGGTCGAGCTTCCCAGCGGACTGAGAATACTTTATCACGAACACGTGATCGTTAACCTGAAAAACTCTTGGCGGGTGCCTTAGACGATTTACCCGATCATCTTGACCACTTTGATTCTTGTCAAGAGATGCTTTAGCAGAGCTCCTGCTGAGTTCCCTCATGGCTTCTCGATTCGGACTTGAATTTTCGACAGCAACGTCGCGGATCAGCGCACGAATCACAGGAGTGGTCGCGTTAGTACCAATTAACAAATACAAAGCCGAGTACTGCGTGGTTTTTTGTTTAGTAATATTTAAAACTAATTGAATTTTACATAAACTATCAGACCAAGTGGAATTTTTATTAGTACTCTCGATAAGATATTAAGGATGGTCCTCACATAACGCTCGACTTGCCCATTAGAATGATGCATTTCGGGCGTTATGTAATGGATTTCGCATCCCATTTCAGTTACCCAACTGGTAAAAGCTGACGCCTCAAACATGCGACCACGGTCACAAACTATTAGTTTGGGTGTCCCAAATAAAGATATAGAGCTATTGAAAACTCGTTTCAATTCGCTAGCATCTTGTCCATATATGGGATAGAGTAAACAAAATTTGGTAAAAGAATCGACCAAAACAAGTACAAACTTATTTCCATTGGACTCTGGTAAAGGACCTAATGCATTAACATGAACCGTGTTGAAGGGAATGTCTGATTTTTCCCATGACGTGATGGGCTGACGAGGAGCTCTTGGAACACGTTTCTTGCTAATGCAAACTAGGCAATGGGAAGTATACTTTTTAACAAACTGTTTCAGGCCAGGGAACCAAAAATGTTTTAAAATAAGGTCGTAAGTTTTATCAGCCCCGATGTGCTGGTGCTCATCGTGAAAAACGCGTAGTAAACTGAGCCGGTGTCCTTTAGGGATAAAACATAGTAAACGCGACTCCTCACCAACAGGTGAATAGCGATAGTAGAGCACATCGCCCTGATAAACTTACCGACTAGAGTCCAAGAGACCATCCCTCAGTTTTTCAATGAGATCGACAGTCTCGGAATCAGCTGACTGGGCCATTTGTGCCCAATTCGATGGCATTGACTTGCAACGCTGGCGGGTTTATGCTTAGATAATCGGCGTGACCCATCATCACACCCTTTCGATATTCAATCTCGAAATGAAATCTTGCAGATAAATCCACCAACGTGCAACCCGGGGAAGTAAGTCTTTCTTACGTTCAGTGGCCTTCAAAGCATTGCAATCGGTTATGATTTTGAAAGTTATCCCGATCAAATAATGACGAAAGTGTTGCAGTGCTTTGACGACCGCCAACGTCTCCAATTCGTACGAATGGTATTTTGGCTCCGCGCCCTGGGTTACTTTACTAAAGTAAGCTATCACCCGTTTACCACCGTCCGCGTGTACTTGGATCAGTACAGCACCGTACCCTGCACTGCTCTGGCATCAGTGTGCAGCTCTGTAGGAAGGTTCGGGTCAAAAATCGCTAGTATGGGCTCGCTAGTTAGACGCTTTATAAGATCTAGCCGGACTTGATCTTAATCAGGTCCCCACACAAATTTTACGTCTTTCTTTGTGAGACGCGAAATACATGCGGTTTTTGTCGCGTAACCTTCAATGTAACGCCGAAAGTAACCAGCAAGGCCTAAGAACTGGCTTACTTGTTTGACGTTACTTGGGATAGGCGCGTTAACTAGTGCCGCGATTTTGTGCGGGCTCGGCCTAACCTGACCATGACTAATGACGCGACCTAGGTACTCGACCGTGGTGGTGAGAAAGAAACACTTGCGCACGTTAATTGAGAACCCGGCCTCCGTCAAAGTTAACAAGACTTCGCGTAACAGGGTGATGCCATCATCGACTGTTAGGCTCAGAATCAACACATCGTCAATATATACCAGAACACTCCCTGCTTCTATAAATTTATGCAAGGTATTATTGATGATACGTTGATACACAGTGGGAGAGTTGCTCAAACCATACGGCATCTTTAAATACTCATAGTGAGCTTCTGGAGTTACAAAGCCTGTCTTACGGATCGAGTTTTCATCAATAGGAATCTGATGGAAACCCGACGCCTTATCTAGAGAAGTGAAGAATTTCGAACCCCCGAGCCGATCAATGTGGTCATCAATCAAGGGTAGGGGGTACCTATCCTTGACAGTGATGCGATTCAGTGCGCGAAAGTCTAGGCACATTCTGTCAGAGCCATCCTTTTTCTTAACCAAAATGATCGGGCTCGCGTATTCGTAATCCAACTCCCTAATAATCTTTTTGCCAAAAGATCCTGACATATCTCGCGAACCTTAAGTTTCTCTTGATACGACAAACGGTACGGATGGTATGCTACAGGTACATCACTTGTTAGATTGATGTGCATTTTGCCGGTATTTACAGTTGTGGTGGCTGTACCGGATAATAAAAACGGAGAGAATTCGTCAATCACAGCCATCAACGTAACAAGATCCGCACCTTCGAGAGATGTGTTTATTTGATTAGACGCACTAACACTCAAAGCGTTCACTTTTAGTACCTTATCCGTATGAGTCAGGTACTGTCCGTGTTTCGTGCGAATAAACGTAACACCATCGCGATTTAATACGTCAGTCCCTATGATAATGGGAGTATTCATACATGATGCGGGTACTACGACAAAGTCTACTTCAAGCGTAATATTACTAAACTCGACAGTTAAAGTGATGTATTCGCGGGCAACAATCTCTTTATTGCTTATTCCTTTCAAAGAACAGTTGATTTCTTTACGCGAACCGGAAAAGTAATTTACTACCGCTGACGATATCAGGGACACATTAAGTGCACCACTATCTATGAGGATATCAACTGGTATACCCTGTATCACCGCTGTACTTATGTCGTTATTACTCTTCGCGTTTGAAAGTTCGCTACACAAGTTAACTTTACGTTGATTGTTATTCTTACTTTGAGACTCGGATCGAGCCTTAGCGAAACAGTCACTCTCTTTATGCCCTGCCTTCTTACAGAAAGAACAGACGGGACTGGCATTACTACCACTATCGGCTTTATCATCGACATTACGCTTCTTAGGACACTTGTCCTTATAGTGTGTCCTGTTTGTCCGCAATGAAAGCATTTGTTTTCAGACCTGCTAGAACCGTTAAAATTACGTCTTTTAGTCGTATTACTGGATGACGCGGATTTGTCGGTGTTACGGTTATCGGGTTTGCGAACAGGCTTTACGTACGTAGCTAAAAATGAAATTAGGTTTTCTGTTGTTAGATCAGCATTCGTAGCCGCTGCTTGTACCTGTACATCACCGATACCGTGATTCACTATTTGGGTCATAAGCTCTTCGCTTTAGCCTTTTACTACACGTAACCTTAATAATGAACGCCGCGCATATTCTGCGTATGACGAAAACTTGTCGGACGTGGTGTTTATAACTTCATGAAGAGTTTGGGCATAATTAATCTTTTGCGGACACAACGACTTAAATTCTCTAGTGAAATTGGACCATGAGCGATCATTTGTAGCCCACTCGTTTCACCATGTTTTCGCGTCACCTTTCAAACAGTGAGCCACACGCGAGAAACACTCGAGGTCGTCCCAATGATTGACATTCCTAGCCCTGTCCACTTCGTTACACCACACCTCAAAATTATTTATGTTCGGATCAAAATTTGAAACGTAATAGTTGCTAGACTTGCTTCTTGTTAACTGTCCTAACGCATCAACAAGTGCTTGGGTCGTAGTAACATTTTTTTCTAGCGGAGGTGTGCTATCACGAATTGATGGCGTTATATGCGAAACGGTATTTTCCTCAATAGCAGTTAGTCGCGACATATATTGCCCAATACACTTTGTACGGAAACATCATGAGGGTAGGATCGAGATTTACTACGACGACGACTAGTATTAACCGTACGTGACCTAGATTCTTCACGAAAACTATGATTGTCACCCTTACGCGAGCGACTGCGACGTGATCGTGAGCGAGTTCTATTACGGCGCGAACGCGAACGAGTTCTATTACGGCGCGAACGTGAACGAGTTCTTTCACGGCGCGAACGTGTTCTATCGTGAGGCGATCGTGATCCGTGCCTATGGTCTTGTCGCGGTTCACTACGAGGGCTACAGCCATCCCCAGAGCGAGGTGGCATCCTCGCTAGCTTTTCACGTGACCCTGACGAACGTGGCATTATTTGAAATCAACGGCTGTTTGTGTAGGTATCAAGGCAGTAGTTGTGAGCAAATAAGTTCAATCCCACTTCTAATTTTAGGAACCAGAAGTGAAAAACAAATAAAAAAAACAATCTTTAATAACCTAAAACTAATTTATTTACAAATAGACTTAGATCAAACAATAATTTAATAAATCATCAGAATTTCAATCAATCACAAGCAAACAGCCGTTAATATTCAAAAATAGTAACCACCATGGAACACACAAATGTAGGCACAAAATATAGCACAAAATATAACACAAAATATAGCACAAAATAAGATGAAAAACCATTGAAGTAAAATATGGAACGAACTTACTGAAAAGTAGAGTAGGTACCACCTTACCGGTCGACGACTCAGCAACAAATGCCCTGCGCTCTGTCGAGCGCCCGTTTATATGAGGATCGGTGGAGGTACCCCTACTACCAACAATAAGTTCGCTTATAATATATAATATTATAATATTTATATATTTATTTAATAATTATTACTGTACCATTAAGCATAGGGAACCGAGACTGTTTCTCCTTAACACAGGTTATTCTGTAACCTAGCTAGGAGAACAGTGCTTCACCCACTCGATTGTAGACTACCTAACATATTATTATTCTCTAAGAAATGCTATAACCATGTATCCTACTACAATCTGTGTTTGAGTAAATAAAAATATTATAAATATGATATCATATTACTGTGGCTATAAATAACACTTTCAGTATCTTTTGGCGTAAATTTCACATTGATAGTCCTTAAAAGGCAAAACTATCATATTTCAGAAAGTTTACAGTTAGAATCATCTTTTGGCATACATTTCATTATGCTTATTAATGGAAAGCCTCATCTATCACTTTACAGAAAATTCATAGTTAGAATAATTTTGTTACCATAATAATAAAATTTATTAAACATTTTTTTTTTTCACCACAAACATACAAAGATAATGTTAATTGCTGCATAATTCTGCAGGCGGCAAGCATACATAATGCATGCAGTAAGCATGCAGTATGTAAACATGCAAACAAGTATGCAGCATGCAAGCAAGCATGCAACATGATGCAGCAGGCATGGTTGCATGCAACATGATGCAGCAGGCATGGTTGCATGCGGAATTTGAAAATTGCCAAAGGTAATTATGCCAAATAAAATTCTGCCATCTTAAAAGTATGCCATTGTAAATTCAGACATACAAACATTTGGCCAACAATAACTATATTGAATATTTTTTATGCCTTAAAAATATTCTCTCTTCTCTCTTGTACGGAAATTAGCGTGATTTAAAATAAAAGGCAGCAGGCACATGTAACTTGTATGAGTTTTTTAATCGGAGTGAAAAGATGTCACATGAATGATGTGTGTACGAACCTAGCGAAAACATAATAGTTTAAATAAGACGGAACACTTAAAGCTAAGACGATTTGCGTAGGCGCTCCAACATGCCCCCGGGCGTTGAAAGTCGTGCTTTCAACCAGACATAGATTCTGAAGACACAGGTAATGGGCATATCCTGTTGAAGGCCCTCCGGATGACTCCAGTAGAGGTCTTGATATCTGCTACACGGGCGATTCCATCAGTACCTGGATGTACCGCGATGACTCTTCCCAGTCTCCACTTCAGAGGTGGAAGATTATCCTCTTTGACGACTACCAAGGAATCCAGCTTTAAGCCATTCTTGCAAGAACGCCACTTTGTCCGCTGCTGCAACTCTGCAACATACTCTTTAGTCCATCTAGTCCAGAAATGTTGGCGGAGTTGCTCAATACGTTGCTAACGACTAAGATGGGTTGCAGTTTGGTCTTCATAATTCTTCTGTGGCAATGAAGTGAGTGGCCGGCCGACGAGAAAATGACCTGGTGTCAATGGAGTGCAATCGGCGGGGTCTGAAGATAGCGGCGTTAGTGGGCGTGAATTTAATATTGCCTCTATTTGGGCTAAGGTGGTGTTAAGTTCCTCAAAAGTTAAATTACATTGTCCCAACACTCGCTGTAAATGATACTTTGCCGATTTGACACCCGCTTCCCAGAGACCGCCAAAATGTGGAGTATACGCGGGAATGAAATGGAATTTGATTCCATCATTAGCTATGCTTTCACTTAAAGCATCAGAATTCATTTTCAAAAATTTAGATAGCTCGTTACACGCACCAATAAATGAGGTACCGTTATCGGAGTATATATGAACTGGCTTACCCCTTCGTGAAATGAACCGGTACAAGGCTAATAAGTAATTATGACTCGTCAAGTCACTCACAAGCTCCAAATGCACAGCCTTTGTGGTAAAACAGATAAAAATTGCTATGTACACCTTGACGAGTCTACATCCACGACCTTGACGACTAGCCCGCATAATCAACACCGGTACTTTCGAACGGATACCCACCTGGAAGAAGGCGTTGCCGGGGTAGGTTACCCATCAATGGAGTAACAACCTTACCCTGCATACGCTGGCACCGAACGCATCTATGGTAACAGGCTTTAGCCAAATTTCGTCCTCCGATAGGCCAATAGGATTCTCTAATAGATGCTAACAATAGTTGTGGACCTGCGTGCATTAACCTTTTTGTGCTCAAAATCAAATAATAATTTAGTAAAAGTATGAGTGGACTGTAAAATTATAGGGTGCCGTTTATTATGTGTAAAATCTGAATTATCGAGACGTCCTCCGACACGCATTAGCTTGTCGTCATCTAAATACATATTAAATTTTAATAGGACGCTCTTTTTTGGCAAACTGTGTTTATTTAAAAGTAATTTATGTTCGGGAAATGATTCTTGTTGACACTGATAGATTAAAACGTTTAATGCTTTCTTTAACTCGTGATCAGATAAAAATTTACTGTTTGGCGATTGGCGTTTACACGCCTTAATGAATCGCAACACGTATGCCATGGAACGTAAAAGTCGTAAGTAATTAGAAAAACGATTATAATCTATAATAAATGCCTTAGGCTCAGTGTCAAGGACAGCATTTAAAGTGACATCAGTTCGAGTTTCGGGGAGTAGCCCTAATTCTGAACATTTAAATTGCGAAGGCCAAGTACTTGGGTCTTGTTGGAGGAAGGCAGGACCAGACCACCACAAATCTAAACCCTGCAGATGACTACTATCCACACCACGAGATAGTAGGTCTGCTGGGTTTTTATTGGTTGGGACATGCCTCCAGGTGCAACGACCTGCCTGATCTAAAATTTCAGCGACGCGATTGCGTACAAATGGCTGAAGTTTCGAAGGCAATATCTGTAGCCATCCCAATACGATGGTCGAGTCAGTCCAACAAAAGACGCGCGAGAACTTAAGACGAAGTGAGTTTAAAACCTTCTCACACAGACGAGCTCCCACTACAGCGCCACACAACTCCAACCTTGGAATTGTAGTGGGTTTGATTGGCGCCACTCGACTTTTGGCCTGAAGTAACCGAACGATGCACTCACCTGCATCATTAATACTGCGAACTGTTGTGGTTTATTGAAAATAACTTGGTATTTTATTGAAACCAGAAAACTTTAATTATTAAAATTAGAACAATACTCATAGCTAGGGATGTCCACAGAGCAGTAGTGATGTGACATCAAAATTACTATTAGTCAATCGACACAGATTATAGAAGGCGAGAATTTAAACTAAATACAACACTCCTCCCAAATTAAAGCCTTCTAAACATAATAACAATAAGTAATTAAGTATTTGTGACTACATGGCAAGACCTGATTCCAAGTTTATCTCTAAGATAGCAAAATTTTGCTTTACACAAAGGCTTGGTTAAGATATCTGCAAACTGCTCATTGCTACACACATAGTTTAAATCAATTATTTTAGAATAATATTTTTCCTTAATAAAATGAAAATGATAAAAAATTAAAAAAATAAAAAATAAAAAAATAAAAAAATGAATGAAAAATGATGATGAATGATGATATGTTTGCACCGTTTGTGAAAGTTAAAGTTTTTAATTACACTTATAGCACTTTGATTGTCTAAGTTCAAACACACAGATTTTTGATTGAACACACCAATATCACACAATATTTGTTTAACCCACATAGCCTCTTTGGTTGCAGCACAAGCTGCCATGAATTCAGCCTCAGTGGTTGATAGGGCCACTGTCTGTTGTCTCTGACTGGCCCAAGTTATTGCTGCTCCATTTTTAGTAAAAACATATCCGGTGACTGAACGTCTTGTGCTTGGATCATTAGCATAATCTGCATCACTGTAGCCTATTAGTGACTTTCATTAAAAGAGTTTAAAAATCTACTCACCAGGCTCACAGCAAATGAGATATCAGGACGGCTTACTGTAGCTAAGTGCATCAGTGATCCAACCGCTTCCCGGTATGGAATATTCTTTTCCGTCTCACTCTCTCCTTTTTCCAGTTTTATGTGTGAATCAACTGGAACGCTTATTTGGATGACAGGTCACGCCTTCAGGGACAGTCATGTATATGTCTTCTTCAAGTTCACCATACAAAAATGCTGTTTTAATGTCTAACTGTATTATCTTTGGTTTGTGCATACCCTTTCGCACAAAGCCGAGACTTGTAGCGTGGACCAGTAGGTTCTTCTTTAATGCGAAACACCCATTTACTTCTAATTAATCGCATATTGGGAGATCTTTCCACTAATGTCCATGTATTATTTTGCTGATGGGCATCAAGTTCTTCTTTTATTGATTTTATCCATTTTGAGGCATCATCAGATTTTAATGCTTTTTCATAGTTTTCAGGAACCTCATTGTAGAACAATTGTTCATCGCAGCACAGGTAAGAACTTTCCTCTGTTTTTGCTTGATTTAATTTTTGACTTCTTGTTCTTACTGTTATGTTTCTTTCAGGTGAAGAGTCTAGACTCTCATCGGGGATGTACTCACTGTCTGATTGTGATTTATTTTCAGTCACACTGTTAAATGAGTCATCACTTGAGATTTCTTCACAGTCTTCATTGTTAATAGATTTTTCATTTGTAGTTAACTCAATGGGCACATAATCTCTTTTGATTGTTGACTCTAGAAAAATTGCATCTCTGCTTTTTATTACTGTTCTTGAGTTAGGTATTATGAACCGATATCCTTTAGTATTTTCACAGTACCCAATAAAGATTAATTTTTGTGATTTTGAGTCCCATTTCTTACGTTTTTCTCTTGGTAAACCATAAATGAACCATCGCCTCACATCCAAATATACGCATATGGCTGACTTTGGGTTTTTGACCAGACCACATTTCCTCTGGTGTTTTATAAGACAGAGACTTAGTCGGAGATCGGTTGACAATGTAAGTCGCTGTATGGATTGCTTCAACCCAATAGACTTTAGGTAAATTGGCATTTAACAACATACATCTTGCTCTCTCAACTAACGTTCTATTCATGCGTTCGGCTGTTCCGTTTTGCTCTGGTGTATACGGTGTGGTTGTTTGATGTATTATTCCAGCATCTTTGAGAAAATTTGAAAAATTTCTGTTGACATACTCAAGTCCATTGTCAGATCTGAGAATTTTGATACTACAATTTAACTGATTCTCAACCTGGTTTTTAAATTCCTTGAATTTTTCTATGACTTCTGACTTTTTATTTAGAGTATACACAAATATCTTCTTTGAGTAATCATCAAGGAATGTCACGAAATATCTAGCTCCACCTAATGACTGATTTTCCATTGGTCCACAGACATCTGAATGGATCAATTCAAGTAGGCCTTTACTCTGTGACATTTGACTTTTAAAAGGCATACGTGTTTGTTTTCCTTCTTGACACGTTATACATTTAACATTTTCTTTAACTTGACTTAAGTTTAATTCTGCTGTATTTTCAGTCATTTTCTTCATGCTTTGAAGATTCAGATGACCCAGCCGTTGGTGCCACAGGTGAGTGTCTTGGTCAGTAATGTCAGATATGCATGCATAGCCTTCAGGCATATTCAGCCTGTACATATTATTTATCAAGTTTGCTGTTGCTACTATTAATTTTTTTCTGTTCAGAATAACACAGCCATTCTTATTAAACTTAACTTGGCCACCATTTCGAATAATTTGACTTACAGACAGCAGGTTAGCAGCTAGTCCAGGCACATATAACACATTAGTAAACAATATTTCATTGTGTTGACCTCTTTCATTATAAACACATAAGCTTAGTTTTCCTGAGCTTTGAACTGGTAGTGTTTTATTATCTGCTAATTTAATGCTTTTTAAGTGTGCACTTGTTTCTTCTTTCAGAATGTTGTGTTTAGTCATGTGTACAGAAGCGCCAGAATCAACATACCAGGCATCGGAGTAGTCAGAAGAAGCGATAAATACTGCAGCATAATGAGAGCTTGTTTGCTTATTCGCATCAGTCTTCTGATCCTTTTTAGGTTTGGATTTACACTCTGGACTCTTATGACCATACCTGTTGCATGTATAGCAGCGGGGTCCTTTTGAATTTTTCTTGTTTTTATTGTGAAACTTCTGACTTGTAGCAAATGCTGATGAATCACTATCAGTGTGTTTTACATCTTGTAAAATTTTTGCTTTCACTGAGTCAGAGCTAATCTTAATACCTGAACTTTCTAGGGCTAATATCATTGGCTTGTAGCTTTCAGGTAGACCGGAGAGCAGAAGTGTACCGAGCCACTCATCATCCACTTGGAAGCCAATGTTCCGTAATTTATGCGCTGTCGTCATTATTTTGCTCACATAATCCTCTACATTTAGACATCCAGCTAATGTAGTATTGCATAAGTCACGCAGCAAACCAACTCGGCGTGTTAGCCCGGAGTCGTTGAAAGCACGGGATAAATTTTCCCACACTTGTTTTGCAGTGCTTGCTTCTTGTAAATGAACATAATTTATAGGATCAACCAAAAGTATTATCTTCGTTCTCGCTTTAGTGTCACGTTTTTGATCAACTTTACTTGGTTCTGTGCATTCCACGCAGTCCCACAACTCTTCATGCTGTAAATACGTTTTGACTGCAAAACGCCATGTATTGTAGTTTTCACGGCCCGTTAATTTTTCAATTAATGCCAATGAGTTATTTGAAGACGACATTTTAGTTGTGTGAATTCGAATTTCAAATAAAGTTCGAGAAAATTATGCACGTTGCGTTTTGAGGTTATGTCTTTTACACCGGTCTATAAAACACTGATTTTGCTGACTTTTTGCACTGATTCAATTAATCGAGCTTTCTGGGCCCATAACCTGTTGTGGTTTATTGAAAATAACTTGGTATTTTATTGAAACCAGAAAACTTTAATTATTAAAATTAGAACAATACTCATAGCTAGGGATGTCCACAGAGCAGTAGTGATGTGACATCAAAATTACTATTAGTCAATCGACACAGATTATAGAAGGCGAGAATTTAAACTAAATACAACACGAACATAAACGCACGCACCATACGCGCGCTCAGACGCATCAGTAAATATATGTAGTTCCAACTCCTTGCATGAATGACACACAACAATTCGAGGAATACGAACTTCATTTAAAAGAGGCAGAGTTTTAATGATGGTCTGCCATTGTAATTTAATTTCAGGGGTCAATGGATCATCCCATGATAATTTATCCAACCACATTCTCTGTAGTAACATTTTCATAGTGATTACAAACGGTGACAACAGCCCCAAAGGATCGAAGATCTTTGCAATCACAGAAAGTAAATCACGTTTAGTGTTACTATTACAGGATAATATAGTTGAGCCTATGGAAAATACCAGTTCATCTGAACTTGCATACCAACCTAGCCCGAGCAACTTGTCAGGCTCACTAGAACCTATATTTAAGTCAAGCGAAGATTGAGCAACTTCAGACAATAATTGAGGCTCGTTGGACTTCCACTTACGCAATGGCATGCCAGCCGATGCAAGTACATTTGTGACTTCCTGACGAATAAATCTAACCTCATCTAAATCATCACCGCCAGATAATAGGTCATCAGCATAGAAATCGTGCTTTATAACCTCAGCAACCTTCTGATTCTTACAATCGAGCCCTAATTGATGAAGGCACCGAAAAGCTAAAAATGGTGCACTAGCCGTACCGTAGGTGACGGTGTTTAATTTATAAAATTTAACGGGCTCAGATGCCTTACCTCGCCACAATATCTGCTGCAGATATCTGTCAGACGGATGGACGACTATTTGTCTATACATCTTCTCGACGTCTGCTGACACGACATACTTGTGCTGTCTGAAACGGAGAAGAATCGACAACAGATCGTCCTGAACGGTAGGTCCAACCATCTGTAAATCGTTAAATGAAACGCCAGTTGAAGAAGGACAACTTGCGTTGAATACCACTCGGAGTTTCGTAGTGGTACTACTTTCACGTAATACGCCGTGATGCGGAATAAAATAGCCAGAAGGGCTTAAATCGGATTGTTTGCATGCAGTCATATGACCTAGTAACTCATACTCAGACATGAATTCGTGGTACATTTTACTCAAATCGGATTTCGTTTTTAACCTACGTTCTAACGACTGTAAACAATGAGTAGCTTTATTAATTGAATCTCCCAAAATAAAAGGATCTTGTTTGAGAGGAATACGAACACAAAAACGACCATCAGGTAATCTGGTCGTATTATTGCTAAAATGCTTTTCACATAACTTCTCTTCTGGTGAATAATGAGAAGACTTCTTATTTACTTCTTCTAACTGCCAGAAGCGAGTTAAATCACTTCGAATTTTATCAAAATCGTTATCAGGTGAAGAATTGATTTTAGTAAAGTTACACCTAATGTTACTAGAAAGCAATGCAATGTAATTACGACTAATAGGACCGGAGACAATCCAGCCTAACCTGGTTTCACATAAAATTGGCTTACCAGTACCTAACTTGATTCTTTGTGACCCAACCAAGTCCCAGAAGATATCAGCACCAATCAGAATATCTACATGAGCGGGCTTGCAAAAAGTAGGGTCTGCTAAACAGATATGAGACGGAATGTTCAGAATAGACAGATCTACTTCACGACATGGCACATCACTAGTTATTGATGGTAAAACGAAACAATAAAGTTCACTACTGAAACTATTGTCTAATGACGTCATGTTAATGCGACACGTTTTACCTACGTGAGAGGTCACGTTATTAATACCGAAAATCGACCTGTCTATCTGCCTTGCCTCTAAATTTAACTGTCGACATAGTCTTTCCGTCACAAAGCATGATGTACTACCGCTGTCAAAAACTGCACGAACAATATGTTCTCGACCATTACGATCACGTAATTTAATTAATGCGGTTGATAATAACACATCATGACTCATAAAACTGTGCGAAGATGTGACGTTGGCCGACAACGCGACATTATTCGTCTCAGTCACAGAAGCCGTCGAAGACGATTGTGGCGACAAGCTGTTATCACACGAGTTATCCGTATTATTATGACTATTTGCAATAGGTTTAAAATCAGCGACATGGACAAGAGTATTATGTCGGCGCTTACACAGCTTGCAACCTGGCCTTTTACAATGATTCGCGAAATGACCCGAACGAAAGCAGTTATAACACACTTTAAAGTTTGGCAGCAATTTAATACGTGCTTCGTTACTCAATGCGAGAAACTGTGCACACTCACTCAAGTTATGGTCACCTTTGCATTTGGGACAGACCTTTGTACCTGACTCTGAACCAGACTTACCACCACTTTGAACGGTAACCATAAACTTCAGCTTAGTCCCTGATTTATTAACAGATTGAGGTTGGTTATTACGCGACAGTTCCAAAGTTTCAATTAACTCAGCGCGCTCACGCATGAATCTAAGGAATGCATCGAGGGTAATCTTACTATCTTTATCAACACGACCTTTGTACTCCTCCCACTCACGGAACGTTCTGCTATCCAACTTGCGAGTAACAATGTAAATTAAAAGGGTATCCCAATACTTAACAGTATCTATATCCCAATACTTAATGTTTATGGTTAAAATAGTGTTATACTCTATGGAAACTGATCTATGGTGTAGATCCAATAAAACCTTTGTAAAAGAACGACGACATAATTTTATTACTTTACCTGCAAGATTAAAATCAATCCCAGAAAGTTGTACACACAACAATTGGCGACCGTGACACCGTGTTTTTAATAGACGGTAATAAAATACAGTCAGATGGATCTCCAGAAGCTGTCGCGGGAGCGCGACCAGTTACGGCGTGTGTTCACCCGACATGAAGTGGCGGCTAACACCATCACCGACTTTGAGTTTCTCCAAGAAAAAATCAAAAAGATGGAGATTCTCGACGAAGCGATTAAGGAGAACATGCTTAGCGCAGAAGATTTCGACCAATCATTGTACGAAAAAGAATGCGACACTTGCGACTCATATACAAGAAAATGGCTTGAGTTAAAATCAAGATGGCCGAAAACCCAACGAGTTATTGAAAATAAACAGTATGAGACAAAACCGCATTTAAAATTGCCGAAGCTTGAAATTAGAAAGTTTGATGATAACCCCAAAAATTGGTTGGCATTTTGGAGCCAATTCGAAAAAATACACAAGGATGGGAATTTACAGGCTCAAGACAAGCTGCAATACTTATTACAAGGGATGGCGGAAGGTTCACAGGCGCAAGCTTTCGTCTCAAGTTACCCAGCTTCAGAAGAAAATTATACCAGCGTAATCAAGACTCTACAGAGGCGATATGGAAGAGAAGAGATACTAATAGAGATTTACGTTAGAGAATTGTTAAATTTAGTATTAAAGAAAGACAGTGTTAAAGTTCAAGTTTTATATGATAAAATAAGTGTAAACTTACAAATACTTGAGTCATTAGGCATAACAAAAGGTAAATATGAATGTATGTTAGTACCGTTAATTGAGTCAGCACTTCCTGATAAATTATTAATGGAATGGGCTAAACTACCCCTTAACAAGGAGCCAAAACTTAACCAGATATTAGAGTTTATTCGTAAAGAGGTAGAAGCAGAAGAAAGATGCAACTTAGCACGTGTTGTAAGCAACACAAACACAGTACCAACTGCTTCATGTTTAGTGTCAAAAGAGGTAAGCACTGGAAAATCCAACGACCAAAACAACCAAAAAGATGGTAAGGAACTTTGTTATTTTTGAGATAAATCTCATAACTCGTTAGAATGTGGTAAAATTAGTGCTATTAGTCTAGAAGAGAGAAAGGAGGCTGTCAAAAAGAAGGGTGGGTGCTATATTTGTCTTAAAAGAGGACACATGGCAAAAAAGTGTAAAGCTTATGTAAAATGTTTGTCGTGTAGCAAACGACATCATGTTATTCTTTGTCCTAACATGAAGTCTCAGGGGCCAACCTGTGAACAGAAAAATAAAACAGAAACTGATAATACTCTTGAAGACAAGCCGGATAAACCTGAAAAAATAGAAGTAGTTAGTAATTATACAAGTAATAATATAACAACTTTATTACAGACCTTGGTTGTTAAAGTTTCCTGTAACAACCAAGAGAAGAAGGTGAGGGCGCTTCTAGACTCCGGTTCACAGAGAACATATGTAAAGGCTGAGCTGACAAAAGAACTAGGACTAAAGGTAACTGGCAGTGAAAGTCTTGGACATTCGCTGTTCGGAGGTGTAAAGAAGACGGCACAACCACACCGACTGATTGAACTCCAAGTAAGTAACCTAGAAAATACATACCAGACCACAATGACAGCGTTGGAACAAGATGTACTTTGTGGTACATTACCGAAAGTACAAGACCCCAACCTAGTAAAAATTTTACAGAAAATGAAAATTAGTTTGACTGATCCTAAGGAGCAGCTATCAGAAATAAGTTTATTAATTGGTTCTGATTATTTAGGATCAATTTTGAAATCTAATTTTGTCCATGTAACAGATAGTCTTGTGGCTATTCCTACAAAACTTGGCTGGACATTACAAGGTCCCATTCAAGGTGTTTATAACACAACAGTCAGTTCTAATTTTGTATCAAACGTTCCAGAAGATAGCTTAGAATTTATGTGGAATATAGAAACATTAGGTATAAAAGATCCATATAAAAAGGAAGAACTAACTCATAACGAAATATTAAAAGATTTCAATGATAAAATTTCAGTAAACAAGGAAGGACGTTATGAAGTAGGATTGCTGTGGAAAGAAGGACCAGAGCTAGAGTCTAACTATGATCAAGCATACAAAAGACTAGTGTCTACAACTAAGAAGTTAGAAAATATGGGAAAACTAGAAGAATACAGTGAAGTTTTAGAACAATGGAAAAAAGAAGGTATTATTGAAGTGGTACAAGAAAATAACAAAAATAAAGGCCACTACTTACCTCACCATGCAGTGATCAAACTGGAGAGTACCACAACAAAGATCAGGCCAGTATTTGACGCTTCCTGTAAGGACAAGAATAAAAATTCCTTAAATGCTTGTATAGAGAAAGGAACAAACCTTATAGAAGTTATACCGAAGTTACTGACCATGTTTAGAACAGGTACTTTTGGAGTTATATCTGACATAAAAAAGGCATTCTTACAAATAGCTGTTACAGAACCAGATCGAACATATTTAAAATTACTATGGTGGAAGGATCCAAAGACCAGAGAGGAAATAGTTACTTACCAACATACAAGGGTCCCTTTCGGCGTCGCTTGCAGTCCCTTCATACTGGCGGCTACAATAAACCACCACCTCGATAAAAATGTGGATACTTACCCGGAAACAGCAACACGATTGAAAGAATCCTTCTACGTAGACAACTGTGTGACAAGTTTTGATTCTGAAAAAGAAGTTAATAGATTCAGAAGAGAAGCCATACAGCTAATGGAAAAAGGAAAGTTTGAACTAAGAGGCTGGATGACAAACATACAAGACCAGAAGAAAAGGCTGGAAGAAGAATCAGTTTCAGTATTGGGAGTACAGTGGAACAAACAGAAAGATGATCTATGCTGCACCGTAAATATAAAAACTGTACCTAAAGATATCACTAAGAGAGACTTACTCTCTATTACACAACAGATCCAGTGGGATTCTTGTCACCTACCACATTAGTTCCAAAATTGATAATTCAAAAGGCGTGGATGTTGAATACTGGATGGCATGAGAAGATACCTGTAGAGCTGGAGAATGAATACAAGGACTGGATAAAAACCATTGACTGTATCAATAGATGCAGAGTACCTAGACACCTCGCAGAAGCTTCACTACTAGACTGCAAGGTACAAGTTCATGTGTTTTGTGATGCGAGCAAGGACGCATATGCTAGCTGTATTTTCCTACGCACTGAATGGAGAGGAGAGGTAACAGTAAGACTTGTTATTGCCAAAAGTAGAGTGGCACCTATCAAGAGACAAATGACGCTGCCAAGACTAGAATTGATGGGTGCACTAATAGCCTCTAGGCAATATCAAGAAGTCATAAAATCAGGCCTACTCCAACACTGTAAAGATTACAAAGTATTCTGCTGGACAGACTCTGCTGTAGTACTGGCATGGCTGAAAAGACAAGAAACATGGAAACCTTTTGTCACAAACAGAGTTAAAGAAATATGTACGAACACAAGTAAAGATTATTGGAATCACATACCTGGTATTTCCAATCCTGCAGACTTACCGTCCCGTGGCTGCAACACGAAGAAGCTGCTAGAAACCCAATGGTGGTCAGGTCCACAATGGTTGTACCTGAATGAAAAAGAATGGCCAAAGAGTTGTAGTACATTAACAAAAAGTGAAAAAGAAGTTTTAGAGAGTGAACATAGCAAAAGCACATCAGTACACTTAGAGATAAATACAGAAGATTTCAGCAATAGATTATTGTATTTCAACAAATATACTAAGATAGTAAGACTAGTGGCAAGACTACTAAGAATGAGCCCTAGAATCAGAAAGGAATACAAAATTTCTTCTACTCATATAGGATATGAAGAGTACAAGAATGCTGAAGAAACACTAATAAAGTTAATACAAAGAGAGACATACACTGAGGAGATCATGAATAAAAAGCTGAAAACTATAGAAGAAGAAGGTATTCTAAAAATAAGGACAAGGTTAGAATACAGTAATGAAAACAGAGACTTCATATATCCAATATTATTACCAGGAAAAAATGAAATAGTGAAACGGATGGTTCAACAAAAACATGAACAGATGAATCATGCAGGATCTTCAACCTTGATGACTAGTTTAAGAAATAATTATTGGATTACAGGAATTAGAAGATTGTCAAACAAAGTAGTATCGCAATGCATAATCTGCAAGAGGTTTAAAGCAAAACATTATGAAGTTCCAGAACCACCTCTTCCAAAGGATCGGATTTGCAATACTACAGCATTTGAAGTAACAGGAATAGATTTAGCAGGACCACTCTTTCTGAAAAATAATAACAAGTGTTGGATTGTTCTGTTTACATGTGCAGTTTACAGGGCAATACATCTAGAGCTCACCGACTCTGTGTCAACTGCTAGCTTCATAATGGCATTACGAAGATTTATAAGCAGGAGAGGGAGGCCGAGAATTGTCTACACAGACAACGGGACAAATTTTGTGGGCACTGCCAACCTACTGCGTGATGTGGATTGGAAGGAAGTAGAGAACTGCTTCGACATTCAGTGGAAATTCTCTGTACCAGCAGCTCCGTGGTGGGGAGGTTGGTGGGAAAGGCTTGTTAGAGTGGTGAAGGATATGCTACGCAGGATATTGGGGAAAGCTTCAGTTGACTGGGTAGAGCTTTCAACTATATTATGTGACTGTGAAGCAACAATCAACAACAGACCTTTAACTTATGTGGAAATGGGAGACATGAGACCTTTGACACCCATGTTGTTCCTTCAAGGTTTACCTACTAATGAGACACCAGACTTAGATCAGATTGATCACAAGAATCTAAATATTCGATACAGATATCTACAACAGTTACGAGAAGATTTCAGGAAGAGATTTAAAAGTGAATATTTAGGATTATTAATAATTAAAGGAAAGGAAACCAGAAAAGAACCCAGAGTAGGAGAAGTAGTTTTGGTAGAGACAGATTCCAAAAGATTGCATTGGCCTATTGGCATTATAAAAGAGGTTTTTCCAGGCAAAGACGGTTGCACGAGGTCAGCTAGAGTGCAGACAGCTTCAGGTGAAAAGGTAAGACCTTATCAAAAGTTATATCCTTTAGAAGTCTCAGCAGCATCTCAAGAATGGATGAACAACCTCCCTGAGAGCATTGGTGCCAAGCTCGGTCCAGAGCTACAGCATAAGGAGTCATCAGATGCTGATGATGGTACTCAGTGTCCTACATCTGCCCCCCCTACAACGACTAGGTCGGGTCGTACAATAAAACTACCTTTCAGATTCTTAGATTGATTTATTTCATAATATTCATGGTTGAGTTTCGGTCCCTTTTTTGTCTAAAGTTTTGATCTCCATCCGAGACTGCTTACAGTGTAATTTACTTGATTGTTTAATACTCATTGTTTCTAAGTGCTGTTAACGAATTTGTGCATTAGGTGGTAATTTTAGAATAGCTAGATTAGATATGATGTTTGTGATTGTATAACGTTTATACATAAGTACACCTATTTCATTGTGCCCTGGGAGTGATGTTGCGAATGTTTATTTAATAATCTGTGGTTTTAATGTTTATGGTTAAAATAGTTTTATACTCTATGGAAACTGATCTATGGTGTAGATCCAATAAAACCTTTGAAAAAGAACGACGACATAATTTTATTACTTTACCTGCAAGATTAAAATCAATCCCAGAAAGTTGTACACACAACAGGTAGGGTAATTAACGGAACAACTAATTACGCAAATACAATAGGTAATTAATAAGACTAACCTTTTATATCCTTAATTGGCGTTATTATACTACCTGATTGAGTGTTGGGTGACGATATTATCAATACATTATACTTAACACCGCTTTATTTTATGTACTTGATTCACATACCACACTGCCGATCAGTGAACTCGTTGCACTAATAAATTAATATTCGTTAATTTCACTATTAACTTCTTGATCTTCATATAATAATAGCAGATCCTTGCTATTTAATCAATCCAGCTCGTAATGGACCAATATGTGCGGAAATTAGCGTAATTTAAAATAAAAGGCAGCAGGCACATGTAACTTGTATGAGTTTTTTAATCGGAGTGATAAGATGTCACATGAATGATGTGTGTACGAACCTAGCGAAAACATAATAGTTTAAATAAGACGGAACACTTAAAGCTAAGACGATTTGCGAAGGCGCTCCAACATCTCTTTAATCCTTTTATTTAACTATTTTAATATTTAATTAAATTAAATTTTCACCTAATAATTTAAAATTTCCATTATACAGGGTGTTAAAGTAGTCGCGTGCCATAGCTTAGGGGTGAGTTCAGTATTGATAAAGGAACCCGTAAAAAATAAAAATAAAATAACTTTAATTCTTTTTTTAACCTAAAATGAGGGTGTTAGTGTGAACACCATTATCCTTGAAACCAGTGGTTTGTTTTCATTAGTAGAACCTAAAACCATTGAAAAAAGCAACCTCAAGATCACCCTAATGCGCTCGGAAACAGCTGACCGCCAAACGGGCAGGCACTCGGGGTCATCGACCGCGCCGCAGTCAGCTGTCGCTAGAGCGCGCCGTGCGCCGAGCCGTTTGTTTCTCGCGCGTAATTTGAGTGTACTTAAACAAATGAACGTGGACCGAAATGGTACGGCTTAACGCCATCGCGGGTGATAACCTACAACACGTTCGATAGTAAGTAATTAAAGCATTTAAACAAATAAAATAATTTTAATTCTAAACGATTGCTATTTTAAGTTAGTAGACCGTACTAAATTAAGTCGATCTAGCAACTTTTTTTTTTGTTTTTTTTTTCCTGGGTTCATTTAACGATACTGAACCTACCGCTAAGCTATGGCACGCGACTACTTTAACACCCTGTATAATAAATTATTAATTAATAATCAATAAAATTTAATTTTACTTTTGTATAACCGCAACTGCTGGCACAAAATTTGTTATTAATTAAAATAATACTAAATCTTAATTTCTTAAATCATTTAATATTGATTACTACTTATATAATTTAAATAAAATTTAAATAATTAAAAAAAACACTAAAATTTATATGTAAAATAAATTTAAAATAAAATTTTAAAACCATAAAAAAATAATATATATTTGAAGATTTTTTATATTGATTTTTTTGTTTTTTAATATTAATATAAATTATTAAATTTTGAATAATTTCTCTTTTTTCTCTTCATAATATTTATATTAAAACCTAAATTGCAAATTAAACAATTAATATTCGTAAAAATTATATTAAATAAAATAATTAATCTTAATATTTTTATAATTAACATATATATATTAATATATATATTAATATATTAAATATTTAATGGGTATATATATTTATAATTAATTAATTACTTAAATTGATAATAAAAACATTTTTAATAAATTTACATTTAAATAAATATAAGCTAAATTAAGCTTTTGGGTTCATACCCCAAATATAAAGGAAATACCTTTTTTTTTAAATAAAGTGCCTGATTAAAGGGTTATTTTGATAGGATAAATTAATTAATTATTTTACCTTTATTATATTTTATGGAATTAAACTATATATAATAGTATCAAAAACTATTGTGCATCTTACACTACAATATATAACTTTTTATGTCATAATATTACTTTGCATAACAGTAGATAGCATAAACTTAATTTCGCAGAAAATCGTTTGGCAGACACTCATTTATCATACATTCAAAACTCATAATTTTGTAAGTCAGAATCATCTTTAGGCATACATTTCGTATTGATAGTCATTAAAAGGCAGAACTATCATATTACAGAAAGTTTACAGTTAGAATCATCTTGATTATGCATAATAATAGAAAGCCTCATCTATCACATAACAAAATATTCATAGTTAGAATAATTTTGTATTTCTTACCATAATAATAAAATTGATTGAACATTACTTTTTTCGCCACAAAAGTACGACGATAATGTTAATTGCTGCATATTTCTGATCAGGCAAGCATACATCATGCATGCAGTAAGCATGCAGTATGCAAACATGCAAACAAACATGCAGTATGCAAGCAAGCATGCAGCAGGCATGGTTTCTGTCACAGCTCCGGCACTGCAGGGTTCCGGCGGTCCCACGCAAGCTTATCGTCGCAGATGTGTTTTACGCTCACCACCGCAGCTTCGGCTTGCTGGCCTCAGCTACGGCGGCGAGCGTTAAAACCACCTGCTCTTCAGCTCACGGGCCGCCTCACCCCTCCGCGCCGCCTCACCCCTCCGCGCCTACGCGAATTTAAATTACATTTTAGGGGTAGGGCAGACAAGACTACGTGGAGTCGGTTTTGGAGCGATTCGTTTCTGTCACTAACTTTTTTAGCGTAACATAATTATTGTCTTTTAAAGACAATATTTTAGTTCTAATTTAAGGTTAAAATTGCTATTTAATAGAAATGGCAATAATGCCAAGTGAAATTGTACCAAATAATCATCGCTCTAAATAAACTTTATTCTATACGAAATTATGCGGAATTTGACCATTGCCAAATGCCAAATAAAATTCTGCCATCTTAAAAGTATGTCATTGTAAATTTTGGCATATAAACATTCGGCCAAGCAATAACTATATTCAATATATTTTATGCTTTAAAAATATTCATATAAAGAAGCCAATAAGATTATGCCAAGTGGGTTATGCTAAATAAATTTTGGAGCATCAAGATTCTGCCAGATAGAAGGAACCCGTCCTGGCCAGCTCACGAACGGATGGAAAGAACTGGTGGTGGTGTTGGCCCTTGATGGAATTATCCCAACTACATTGCCATTCAGACAAAAGTTCGTCCCAGACGTCAGTTTGTGGTTTGAATAATCCAGAAATCTTATCACGGTCACGTAGGGTTAAAAAGTCTACGTCAAAGGTCCCACACGCGTTATAGTACATTGCAGCCCGTCTCTGCACTTCAAGATCGACTGGAAGTACACCTGCAAGTACCGGTAAGGCTTCAGTACTAACCGTTCTATACGCTTTGCATATGAATATCAAAGCCAACCGCTGGGTTTGAAGCAATTTACGTCGTACCGCTCCTATGGTGGCCCTATCGGCCCAAACAGGTGCCCTGTAGCACATACGGCATTAAGGCATAAAAGTTCTTTTTAGCTTTATCACCGACAATTTTATATGATCTGTGAAAGAAAAATTTCTCTCTTAAGACCAAACCAAGGTAGCACACGGACTGCTTTCTTTTCACGGGAACGTTATTAAATTTAATACTAGGCCACGATTTAAGATTGCCTTTTAAAATTAGTTGATAATTTTTTGCGGTGCAAAGGTCAGACGGTTTTGATCGCCCCACTGAGATATTAATCGTAGGCAAATGTCAGCTAAATTCTCGAGTCCAGTACCTATACCATGAGTTTTTAATCGAAAAATTACTCGCTAGCGTTGAAGTCACTAGCGTGCTAACGTGGATCAATAGATTTCGATAATGCTTGCACCACGAGATTTACGGAGTCTTACGCAGGCGCTAAGGTAAGCTCCATAGATCGTTTCGTCTAGCTAACTTCACTCTACTCACTACTACTCATGTTTTGTTTCTTTCTTTCCCACTAATAAGAAGAAAAAACGGCTCTTAAGCTCAAAATGTACTGTTATCGCTATGCCAAAAATGTTAAGACAGTCAATATCACAAATAAACCGACTAAATAGAAAAGTTGACGGTTAGTGGATTACTTATGGTATGTATTTATTGATTTACGGAGAGGTGACAATTTACGGAGACGCTAGCGAGTTTTGGCGGTGTAAACGGTACTCCCTTAATTCTCCTAAACATTTTTGTCCGAAATTCATTATCTATAAAACGTTTGCTATAAACTTCAGTAACCATAATGTTCAAAATCCAGAAGTTTTGTTATACAGAATTATCTTTATTTCTAAAACTGTTCTGTCATAATATCGAATACTAAAATAATTGAATCTTCTAATTTTACATGCCACAAAGTCAAATGTCCTAAGTATTTTATTATATAATGTGTATTATTCCGAATGTTCATATAAGTATAGCAAAATTTTTGGTCCTAAAACATTTGCTAAAAATTAGGTTTTAGTGAGAGAAACGAATCGCTGTAAATCCGACCCCACGCAATCTTGTCTGCCCTACACCTAGAGTGTAATTTAAAATCGCGTAGGCGCGGAGGGGCGAGGTAGCCCGCGATTTGAGGAGCAGGTGGTTGTAACACTCGCAACCGCTGCCGCTGCAAGCTGCGGTAGTGAGCGTTAAACACATCTGCGACGATAAGTTCGCGTGGGACCGCCGGAGCCCCGCAGCACCGGAGCCGTGACAGAAACCATGCCTGCTGCATGTTGCTTGCTCGCTTGCATGTTACATGCTTGGTGCATGGTTGCTGCAGGCTTGATGCATGCTTGCTGCATGCTTGCTGAATGCTTGCTGCATGCATGGTGTATGTTTTTTTGCATTCTTATTACAGGGAAAAATAAAATCCACACATTTTTGTTCATACTCAACTGTTTTATAATGACTGACGGTTTGATTGATTGATTTTCTGCCTTTTAGTGACTACCGATATGATATGTATGGCAAAAGAAGATTCTAACTGTGAACTTTCTGCGATATGATGGTTCTACCTTTTAATTCTAACAAATTTAATAAGAGCAATATTGTATTAAATGTATTGTGTTGAGAGAAGTTCATAGCATAGCAAAAGCTAAGTAATACTTAACCTGTAGTTACCCGTCATTACAGACACAATTAAAATAACGATGTTCTGTTCCCTTTTGGGAACGTCTGGGAACGTACCGGTTTGTTTTAAAAATATTATTAAGATCAAAACATTAAATATATTTTTTTAATTTAGGATTTATAACTATTATTGAAAACGGTTTCAAGTCTTTTGAATATTATTGATTGTAATATTTATGACAAACGGGTTTAGGGCATATTGTATTTAGGGATTTCAATTTTATGGCATGTGATATTATGTGATATTAAGTTCGGGAAAGTTATCATTCGGACAAATGATGATTAGGACAAAAAAGTTAGGTAATACAATAGAGAACCGGTGTAAACTCTTGGCAGAGGTACAGCCTGAGTACTCGACTAAATTAACAGCAGGCCGTCGTCCGCGTAACCGGTTAATGAACAGCCGGGTGGAAGAGGAATCGCGAGAAAATCATCGAAACCTAAATTCCACACATACGGAGCGATTACCGAGCCCTGAAGACATCCCATGGTAAGGGACTTTGACATAGAATGATGTCCGAGTTTGAGCTTCGCGGAACCATTTAAAAAGTATAAATAAAAAGAATAAAAAAACAACTAATTGAAATAATAGTGTACCTATCTATTGATTGATTTTATTACCAATGTGAAAGTCTAAATAATTTTATATTATTCTACCATTTTATGATAATTATTTTAAAAGTTAAATTGTTATTATAAGTAAAGACAATGGAATTAAATATTGCACCTCTGGGCAAAACAAAGAGGACCTACCTATCTGTAACACCACTATTGTAATCAAAATCAAAAATCAAAATCAAAACATTTATTTCAAGTAAGCCAGTTACAGGCACTTTTGAATTGTCGAAACAAAGATGAAAATTTTATGTAGCTACAGTCCCAGTCACAAGACATAAAAACTGTGAAAGTACTGTAGTTGCCCATTCCCTAGCGTAGATCTCTATGGAGAAGAACGGGCAAGAAACTCCATGGACACTCTTTTAAATCAGAATATTGTTACAAAATCTTGGTTACATCATTCATGTTGAGATGGTATATTATGTGAGAACAATGTAGCAAGATGTGCACGTTAAAAGTGTCCACAGCAAAAACACACAAACAAAAAAATACAATTCAAAATAATTCATTCAAATAAGCCATGGCAACTAAGAGATGACCAGTCACAACTGACAGCGCCCGTTCACGGCCATGACGCATGGATCAGCACCATTCAACTCAACCATTTTGAAGGGAACTAAATGATCCGACACATGCGCAAACATCAGCGAGACATTTGAGTGAGCATGACATACTCTAAACCGCCAGGGCACATTCAAGTCAAGAAAAGACGTAGGATTTCAGTGAATGATAGCCACATACATACATACACATGCGTTGCGTGCGTACATAGTACTCACACAATATGGGCTATGCATTTATATAATACTAAAGAGATTGAATCTATACAATGCAAAGATAGTTGTACAATCTTCAGCAGCTCCAACAATACAATTTAATGCTATCAATTAATGCGCCCCTGTCCTTGTGGATCAGGACCAGCATTGAGCCAAGCATTTTTATCAGCGATATAATCGCTCAACTTGTAATATGATTGCTTACATAGTGTGCGTTTAATTCATGTTTTAGATTTCGTCTCATTCAGTTCAAGAATACTGTGTGGAATTTTATTATAGCATCTCAAACAGTACCCCATGAAAGATGAGTCTACTTTAGCGAGTCTGAAACCTGGCTGAACTAGTTGGTCCCTATTTCTAGTACTGTAGTTATGTCTGTCACCCCTTTTACCAAAAAGGTGCAGATTTTTTCTGACGTACATTATGTTTTCGTAGATGTATTGACAATGTACCGTCATGATGCCAATATCCTTAAACAGTTCCCTTAGAGAATCGCGCCTACGAAGATTATATATGGCTCTGATGGCTCTTTTCTGCAGAATAAATATAGACTCAATATCTGCAGCCCGTCCCCACAGCAAAATGCCATAAGACATTATACTATGAAAGTAACTAAAATAAACCTATCTAGCGATATCTACATCAGTATACTGACGGATTTTACTAATAGCATAGGCTGCTGAACTTAGCCGCCCCGCAAGAGATGTCAAATGAGAACCCCATTGTAGCCTTGAATCAAGCGTAATCCCCAGGAAAACCGTTTTATCTACGAATTCAAGTTTCTCTTTATTCAATATTATATCACAATCACTATTTTTAACATTCGGTAAAGCAAATCTTATGCATTTGTTTTTTTTTTTCATTTAATACCAAATTGTTTGCTGTGAACCAATTTTGGACCTTAAGTAGGGCATTATTCACGTCATCTAGATTTTAGGCCCGCCTATTTATCTTAAAAATTAGGGAAGTGTCATCAGCAAATAACATCATATTTTGAGGTTGGTTTTTCAGTAAATAGTGTATATCATTTATATATACTAGAAAGAGAAAAGGACCCAATATTGAGCCTTGTGGAACCCCCATTTTTACTTTTAACCCCTGTGAATGAACACCATTTATTTGAACATGTTGTCTATCATTCAAATAAGATTTTACCAAACTAAGTGCAAGTTTACCCAGTCCGTAATGCTCAAGTTTCAAAAGTAATGTGTCGTGATTTACGCTAATATAATATATAATATATTAATCAGACGCTTTGGAGAGGTCACAAAAAATTCCTATGGCGTCTTGAGACTCTTCCCACGCAGTAAATATGTGCTTTAATAAGGTTACACCGGCGTCAGTTGTACAACGTCCCTTGGTGAAGCCATACTGTTGATCATGTAAAATTCTGTTGGTGTTAAAATGATAGAGCATTTGATTAAGCATTACTTTTTCAAAAACCTTGCTAAAAACTCAAGTATGGATGTACAAACTTTGACAGACATTCCCCATAGATCTTCGGTTAGTTTGATTTTTATTTGCCGGAAAGTTTTAATAACAATCATAGGGTTAATGTGTTTAAATTTAAATTCAGCCAGGCAGCCAGACACATTCGCCTTTAATAAGCCAACTGAGAGTTCAGGTGAGGAAATAAGAGCCTCCGTTGTTTTTAGTGGTATATCGGTAAAGAAATTTACAAATTCTTGACCTACTTCCTGATTAGAGCTTTTAGGACCACATGCTGAATCTAATGTGTAGCTAGTGTTACGTATTTTCTTCTTGTTAGTCTCGTTATTTATAACTTTCCAAACTGTCTTTATTTTATTTTCTGCTGTTTTGATCTTGTGCAGTGCTTTTGCAACCTTGCACGTATTTCTAAAAATTTTTGAATACGCAACATACTTGTTAAAAGTTTCAGTGTTTATAAAAGGCTTAAGGCCATAAAGCTTAAATAGTCTTTCCCTACTTTTTCTGATACCTCTAGTTGCCCAATCACTAAATATGAATTTAGGGCTAATACTTTTTGTCTTCTTTTCAAAAGTTTTATTGAATTCCGTGTGAACTATTGAAAAGAAACGATCATACAATTGATCTATATTAATATCATCAAGGCTCATAACACTTAATTTGTTCTGTAGCGAAATATTATACCTATTTCATCTGCTAGAAGTTATAGGTCTAAATTAAGAACTTTTTGCAATGGGGGTGTATTACACCTAAAGGTTACAGTTTGTCCGCTATGGTCAGAAGGCAGACAATTTACTATTGCTTTATTTAATCTGATCTATGTTTATAAATAAAGCGTTCTGATTCTGATTCTGATTCTGAATAAACAAGATTATATATGTTTTTATAGCAGCCACGACTCTTCATTTTAAGTAGTAGCACCGGCCACCATGCGTTATCAAAAGCCCCGGAAATAGGTATCTAACAAGATTCCAACCAAGTACTTGTGTTCCGAGTTATTAACAATTTTTCTAACAGAAAGTGCCGCGTCTACGGTAGATTTTCGGTGACACCGAATTGGTTTTTATGAAACTTTGGCCCATCTGGCAGCAAACGTGGAGCGATAAGGTGCTCCAGGAGTTTTCCCAAAGATGGCAGTAGGGTTATGGGCGCTACGAATCAATTCCATGTCCATATTCTTTGGTATCATTAATTTTTCTCAGAATCTTTAAATGAAATATAATTTTCGTCCTTCAAAATTTTAATTATCGCTTTCAAAACAGTGCCTTTTGCTTATTTTTTAATTTATCTTAAAAATCTGACGGGATTTGAGCTACATACGGGTATCTACTCAATGTATCAGCATGTCGCATAAGGTTGTATTCTTGAAGTAACATTATCCACCATTATCCAACATTATCTCTTGGTGACGTAGACATGTCTCGGATTGCCAAGCGTTTCAGATGACGTTGGAGATGAATCTCCAACGTCATCTATCATCTATCATCTATCTTGAATTTTCTACTGAATAAATGTTTCCAAAAATTTTTAATCCCTTCAATGACAGTCAGTGCCTCTAACTGATAACTAGAATACCGACTTTCTGAACAGCATCAGTCTTCTCAGGTGAAAGTTTTATTTGACCATTCTCTATGATGTGGCCCAAATACTCGTCTTACCACTAGTTGTGATTTCTTCCAGTTGATTTCCAACCTGTATTGGGACGCTATGTCTAACACCTCTTTCAATCTTTTTACAGCTTCTAGTTCATTCTGAGCTGTAATTAGTAAATCGTCTATAAAAATCAATACAATACGTCTACAACTCAATTCATAGAAAATAGTCGTTATGAATCTTGTAAATCCTTTAGGACAGACCATTAAACGAAATGGTGCCTTTAAAAACTCATATTGTCCATTATGCGTGACAAAAGCAGTAGAATATAATAGAATAGAATACTCTTTATTATGTACACCATTAAAATTACAGATACAACATAAAGTAAAACATACAAGGGGTGACACAATGGGCGGTCTTATCGCTAAAAGCGATAAGACCACCGCGACCGCCGCGACCTATACTTAATCAAGTCTTCATGTACTGGCAAATGCAAATACGCATTTTATAAATCAATCGTACAAACAATCTTAGCTTCTGCAAGTCTATCAATGTGGTCGTCAATATTCGGAAAAGGATATTCATCCTTTACCATCTTTACCATCTTGTTGATTAATCGGTAGTCCACATAGATCCGGATAGCTCCATCCTTCTTCCGAACCAAGACTAACGGACTAGCATACTCTGACCAACTCACCCGCACTATTCTTTCTTTTAGCCTCTGTTCCACCTGGCTTTCAACCGCAACCGCTTTCAACGCTGTTGTATTATCTTGTGAATGCAAGTAATGAATGCATGTGGGTAGTTAGGTTTCTGATATAAATAAAGTAGTCGGTACAGCCATTGTCGTTTCACTTCATGGTGACAGCGGTGATCGGAAAATATTGCGATAAAATAGTATAAAGTGATCGTTTTAAAGCTAAAAAGCGTAAATAAAACTACGAAGTGTTAAATTTAAAACGAGACCATGGAACATGCGCGACCGCCGGCTGAATTATCGTTGGAAGGAGGTCCAGCGAAAAGCGTTGACGCGTGGCGGAAATGACTCAAGCAATTTCAAGTATTTCTCAAGGCATCAGGGGTTTATAAAGAGTCTAAAGATATGCAGGCCAGTCTACTTATAAACTTAATCGGTTCCGAAGGCTACGACATATTCCTCACGTTTAAATTCAGTAGCGAAAGTGACCGTGATGACATCGAAAAACTCAGAAAATTTCAACGCCCATTTTGGCACAAAACCCAATACTACTATGGTGAGGTTTAAATGTTTTTACGAGGAACCAAGAGCACGGGGAGAGTATCGACGAGTATGTCACGGCTTTGAAACTCTTGAGCCAGCAGTGTGAGTTCGACCAGTTGGAAGACGGCCTGATTCGTGATCGGATCGTGTGTGGCGTACGAGAAAGTACCGTGCGTGACAGGTTACTACGTAGTAAACAGCTCACACTCGAAAATGTCATATGCCAATCGAATGAAATATCTAATGAGGAGAGCCGTAAAATAGAAGGCGTAAAGTGTGAGTCAAAAGGCGCGTCGGTGGATGCCGTGTGGAGCGCGCGAGGAACTCGGTGAGGCGCGTGGGGCGGCGGCGGCGGCTGGGCGCAGCAGCGCTGGCGCGGGGCCAGCGGCGGAGCGCGCGGCCGCGGGCTCGGTGCGCGCGCCCTGCACGCGGCCGCCGGCAACGACGACGCAGCGGGAAACTCGCAGCCTGCGCGTGATAGTGCGTGCGCGGCCTGTTCCAGTGCGTATTGTGATGGTGGATTTAGATGTCCGGCGAGAAATGTGAAGTGCTTTTTGTGCGGTAATAAGGGTCATTATAGGAAAATGTGTACGGCGAACAGATCAAGCAAGGTGTATTCGGTACAGGAGGAGAGAGACGATGACCTGTACTTCATCTCCTTTGTGGGTTCTTTAAACGATTCACGAACCGTGGACAAATGGTATGAGACTTTAATACATATAAATAACATGAAAAAACATCTTTTTAAATTGGATACCGGTGCTGATCTGAATGTTATCTCTAAAGATAATTATTTAAAGCTAGGTCTTACGTTACCCGATTTGATTGTCTTATTGTGGAAGTTTGTTACCTATTCTTGGATCATGTGTTTTAAAATGGATGTATAAGAATAAGTTTTTTTTTTATGTTGCCACGGATATCGTTATCAGTGGGTAACACGGCAACGAGAAAATCGGATCATGCTATCAGTGGATACAACTCGCCGTGATCCGTGGCTAACGTGATCTGACACTGTGATCGGTGGAGACAATCCCATAAAGAGTACAATATAAACTTTGTAATATCTGATCATAATTGTGAAAGCATTTTAGGTAAATTTGCGGTAGAGGAAATGAAATTAGTGCAACGGGTATATAGTTTAAATATGGATGTATACAGTGATTGGTTTGAGGGCCTCGAGCGGCTACCTGGACACTACACTATACCTATAGATAAAGATTCATCTTCTTGCATCTGTCCAGTGCGGAAAATACCAATTAGTTTGAGGGGAAAGTTACAGTCAGAACTTGACCGCATGGAGGAGTTGGGTGTGATAAGAAAAGTGACACACCCCACTCCTTGGGTGAATGCTATCGTAGTAGCGGCTAAAAAAGATGGTAACATCAGAGTTTGTTTAGATCCGCGACCCTTAAATAAAGTCATACGTCGACAACATTTCCCATTGCTTACCCTTATGGAAATAGCACCACAGCTGAAAGGAGCTAGTTGTTTTAGTTAGCTGGATGCTAGATCTGGATTTTGGATGATATCGTTGAAGAGAGTGCAGATCTTTGCACATTCGGGACGCCGTTCGGTAGGTTCCAATACTTACGTCTTCCTTACGGGATTAATTCAGCCTCTGAAGTTTTCCACTCTAGGGTAACACAGCTGCTTGAAGGGTTAGAAGGGGTAGACTCATTTGTCGACGATATTATTGTTTGGGGTATGAGAGTCAGCATGGTGAACGTCTGAAACGATTAATGAACAGGGCTCGAGAAGTAGGTATAAAGTTTAATCGGGAGAAATGCGAGTTCAAGGTTCCTGAGCTTACGTATTTGGGACACAAGTTTAGGTTCCTGAGGTTACGTATAAGGGACACAAGTTTAGTGTAGAGGGGATGAAAAGATGAGTAGGAGGTTAAAGACACGTGTGCCGGTTCACTTGAATAAACTTAATCCGGCTAGGGACAATACGACAGATTATCAAAACATACTGAGTAAACAAGCGAGCGCGAAGGCCCGTTACGATGCTAGCTCAAGGCCACTACTGGTTCTCCACACAGGCGACGAGGTGATTGCAGTGGACGGCAGTAGGAGACGAGAGGCACGGGTGACGAGTTGCGCTCCTCAACCGCGATCATATTTTGTAAAAGATGAGTCAGGCAGGATTTATTGCCGTAACCGCAGGCATTTGTTGAGAGTAAGCACGCCGTCTGTCTCTAGCGATAAAGTGGTATGTGATGAGGATGAAAGGAGTGACAGTAGTGTGTACGATGATCCCGACGAGGAAATGGTAAATGTTGTAGCTCCAAAAATTGCAATTAGTAAACCTATCGAATCAGAGTCTACAGGGTCATCAATCCGAGCCAAAAGGGCGGCCGCTCGTAATGCAAAGAAAAAAATGTTAGACACTGAGCAAAAATAGGTAGCCCAACATATAGATACCTACTCGTTGTATGTCGCCTTGAACGTTATGCCCGTTGTGCAATTAATGTGCCTACTATACTAGCTGTTCATTTCTATGTGTTATCAAAATTTTCATAGCAAGTGTAGATATTTAATTGTGTTAATTCGTATTCCATATTCAATTTTCTTCAAAATAAAAGCTATGATGAAACAGAAAATTATCTCACTAGGTGATGACTAGGTGTCAATGACCGTGACAGCTTAAATTTTACCTCACTCGACTTCAATCAAAACGAACACACTCTCTCTTTCACCATCACACACACACACGCACGTACCACTTACACACATACAATTACACACACACACTTGCACGTATTCAATTATAAAAATTATTGTAGTAATACTTTTGTAAGGGACAGGGACTGTTAATCTAATCTAATCTCATACAGGTTATTCTATAACCTAGCTAGGAAAGCAGAACTTCACCCACCAGATTGTGATTGACATGGTACAAACCTATATGTATGTATAACTCTGTGTATGCTCATGTACTACAATCTCCTTTTTATGAAATAAATTTATAAAAAAAATCATTAAATATGCTATCAATTTTTGACCCGGTCGGACAATTCCATATAACATCATTGTATAAGACAGTTTTTTTTACAGTTATGAAAATCTGTAGGTGCGCTCTTATAAAAAAAAATTATTCATTTATGTAGTGTTCACTATCTCTACTTATCACTGTATATAGTGATAAGTAGAGATAGTGAACACTACATAAATGAATATTTTTTTTTTCTAAGACCGAGACGTGCGCTTGAGCCCTTGCCTGCGTGTAGTAGTGAGCCAGTGGTATCACTGGCTCACTACTACACGCAGGCAAGGGCTCAAGCGCACGTCTTACTCTCACGGTGTCTGTCGTTAGACTAACCGATTGACAGCGATCCCCTCCCTCGTGTACATGAGACAATGTATTGTATCTATTGCATAGACACAAACACTACATCCCTTCCTTTTTATCAAATTGTATTTATTGTAAACGTAATCAGTGTTGTTAAATAATCATACTGAATTAGTGTAAATAATTTACTTATACAGTCAATTGTTTTAATGACAATGCTTTATTTTCTTAGGGTTTACCCAGTTGCCCCATTTGAGCATTACCTCCAATAGCCTCCACTAAGTGTGGAGTAGCTTAATAGTTTATTAGACCTTTTCATATCTTTTCTATAAACTTAATAGTTTATTAGACCTTTTCATATCTTTTCTATAAACTTAATAGTTTATTAGACCTTTTCATATCTTTTCTATAAACTTAATAGTTTATTAGACCTTTTCATATCTTTTCTATAAACTTAATAGTTTATTGGACCTTTTCATATCTTTTCTATAAACTTAATCGTCTACTCTAACCTCTTTTTTTATGTTACTATCTACATTATTGTTTCCTTTCTTAATGACTCAAAGAAAAGTTCCGATGGTTTCTGCCCCGTAACCGAAGGTGGGGTTAAATTTTTACAACATAAGATAGGTATACTGAGAGAATGTCTCTATATCTTTGTGTTTTAGTAATATTATATTATATCTCACATTTTGTGGCTGGTTTACAAATCAAATTGCTTCTCGAAAGAAAGATGTTTAAATGATTGATAGCCCCGACAACAGCAATGCTTCTTTTTTCTCTATCTGGCTATATCTTCGTACAAAATCTGATGTTTTCCATCTATACTAGCACCGTAAAGCCGAAAAACCCGTTTGTATGAACGTACCAATCTCTGGCTGGAATCACCAATTGGTCTTTTTTTTTTTAATAAGTGTTTTACGTTTTATTTATTAATTTTGAATGTTTTACTAAGTATATTTTGTACATCTGTACTTTTTGTTTAGGTATATACGTTCTACAATAAAATACTTGTCCAGTAGATTTTAAAGGACCTTTTCCACTGTTCCCATCTTAAAGCAAGTGAAGCGTTGTCTCCTTCGAGATCAAGCTTTTCAGGAGCTGGCAATAAGTTAGCCATTTCCGGAGTAGGTACTAATTCGTCTCAATATTATCTACATACGTCAACTAATATCAGAAGGCATTTGCTGCCTAATACACAATCACGTACGATTTACATTTTCATGTAGGTTCGTACTACCTAACAATCATTATAGTTATTGCAATAAGTTTCGCACTAAAATGTATGACACTATTAAGTTTACTAATTCACTTATTTAATAAATGCCCAATACGTCCAATTGAATGGATGCTCAAATCGTCCAATCTAATGGATGACCAATGCTTCCAATTCAATGGATGCCCAATTCATCCAATTTAATGGATGACCAATGCTTCCAATTTAATGGATGCCCAATGCTTCCAATTCAATGGTTGAACAATATGTCCAGTTGAATGGATGCCCAATTTGTCCAATTTAATGGATGACCAATGCTTCCAATTTAATGAATGCCCAAAACTTCCAGTTTAATGGATGCCCATTGGTTCCAATTTAATGGATGCCTTCAAACTACCACGCGAATACAGTGCGTGGTAAATGTCACATGTCTTTCGAAGTATTGGTTCTAGGACATGCCGGTTTCTTCACGATGTTTTCCTTCACCATTTAACGAGCATTCACTGGTCCAATTTAATGGATACCCTAACCTACCATGCTAAAACTGCATGGTAGATGTCACATGTCTTTCGAAGTATTGGTTCTAGGACATGCCGGTTTCTTCACGATGTTTTCCTTCACCATTTAACGAGCGTCCACTGGTGGTGAGTGAAATATCACAAAATGCCTGCCTGGTTTCGAACCCACGACCTATTTCGGGCTAGGCCACCACCGCTATAAATAAATAAATATACTTAAATGAAATAGATACAACTGAGTGTTGTCACTATATTATTATGTACTATTGTTATGTTTGTTATAAATATTTTCCTAAATTAAATCTGTTGTTTACACCTTAAATTTTGACTACCCAATTATACATAAACACTAGTCCCTATTAAGGTGACATAGTACCTAGTTAATACTTTATGCGAAGTATAATATTATCTGTGCTTTATGTAAGTAACCATAATTTATTTGTAACATACCATCTACCTAATCAATGCAACTTATTCCACATAATAATGAAATGTTACAACTGGTACGTTTAAAATTAATTTAGCATGTTCATTTCCACATTGCATATAGAACAACAATCATTGAAACTGTACCTTACACACTTCAAATCACTGCTTATAAGCTTCAATTCAGCCAAAGCGTGTGATTTACTTTGCATTGCCCATATTTATCGCACACTATTATTATTTTTTGCATAGTTTCTACATCGCATGACTCAACATACATTAAGTCTGCAATCCCCCAAGGAGTAGACGGTGGCGCACACAATAGCACATCCACACCAGCCAGAAAACTACAATACTTTCAATTAAAAAAAAAGTCGATCTGAAAATACACCTAATTTAATGGGCGTCAAAATACTTTTAACTTAATAAAAGTCAACCTAAAAATATACTCAATTTAATGGGTGTCAAAAGACTTTTAATTTAATAAAAGTCAACCTGAAAATACACTCAATTTAATGGGTGTCAAAACACTTTTAATTTAATAAAAGTCAACCTGAAAATACACTCAATTTAATGGGTGTCAAAATACTTTTAATTTAATAAAAGTCAACCTGAAAATACACTCAATTTAATGGGTGTCAAAATACTTTTAATTTAATAAAAGTCAACCTAAAAATACACTCAATTTAATGGGTGTCAAAATACTTTGAATTTAATAAAAGTCAACCTGAAAATATACTCAATTTAATGGGTGTCAAAATACTTTTAATTTAATAAAAGTCAACCTGAAAATACACCCAATTTAATGGCTGTCAAAATACTTTTATTTTACTAAAAGTCACTACGTATAGTGCAAGAAGTACCTACATACAGGTACGAGTACTATAAATCTTTTTTAAAAGAAGCCCAATAATGTTCCAAATTCATTTTATGAAATTCTTATTTACACCCCATTGGTTCTGTACCTACTTCCAATTTAATGATAAGTAACCTAAATTAAAGTTTATTTTCAATGGAATGAAAATCCACAGTTATGTTGTTTTTTGTAGGTACCTAAATATTCCAATTTAATGGAATCTAAAATAAAAGTTTATTTTGAATTGAATAAACGTCTAGAATTGACTCTAAATTTTCGTAGGTATGTATTTCCAATTTTGTAATGGAAAGATAACTTGGACTACAATAATAAACCATGTCCTAATAATTTCTTCATTTGTTCACTGTGCCACACTAGTATATTCCGTTCGATAAAACGTAGTTAGTTAAATAATTATTAAAATGTAATTTAATTTGAATTTTGTAACTGCTACCGAGAAACTCCTAATGAAAAACCAACAAGGCTCTTCCCAACCCGAGAATCAAAACCAGGACCCCACTCCAACCAGCCATGATTGTGACCAACGACCGCGTTCTCTGTCCTAGTCTCATCATTCTCCTTCCATATTTTTTTTTTCGTAACAATAACAATTAACCATTACTTATCAAGTACATTTAAAAATAAAATTTAGATTGTACTTGTATATTGACTACACCAAATAAATTCAATCGCGTCACTCAGCTTATTTTACAGCAAATGTCTGTAATTCCTTAATTGGATAGAACTGTTTGAGGTGAATTGTTAAATAATAATCATTCCAACAAAAGAATCAGTAGGTCTTCAATAATTCACACAGTTAAAGTTATTACAAGTCAATAACGGATTAGATTACGTTTTTTTTTTTTTAGTAATTATGATTTTTTGGACTGTCTTGGTAAAGCGGTATGCTAAAACAGAGAAGTTAAACTCAAAACCTTTAATATAGTAATTATTTTAGGTTGGCTGTTAGGTGTTGTTGGTTGTTGGTTGTTTTTTTAGGTATGGCTAATTAATTAAGTCCATTAATAACTAAAAGGTTGTGGTGAACCTTTTGTAAATATCTTGGATGAAATTTACTATCGAGTATATGTTCAATGCGATGGTTATCCCTGTTTACACAGAACTGGTCTCACAATTTAGTAAATTATGATAGTATTTAGACCAAAAACCACACTGAAATAGAATTGTACTTACCCCCATGTTGAAATCCGGTTGCACACACATACACTATTTTTACACTATAATCCCATTAAAATCACTAATTCACTCGCAACACTCGTCCACAGTCCTAAATATCTTTACTTTAACACCGATAACTTCGCATCTCGCGCGCGATTCTCGACTGACTTTGACGTTATTGTTTAAAATCCGAATGGACCGTTGCAGAACTTTTTTTTTTTAAATGAAGAAATGCACTATCTCTAACAACAGCGAAATACTGCAACTCTGAGATTCGAAAACTAATTTACTTCAACATTTAGAAGTAGGTATTTGTAAAATACGCTTGTAATAATTATAATGTTTAGTATAAAACTGTAACAAAATTCATGTTATAGATTGTAATAAGTAATTAGAATCAATATTATAATATTATGTTACTTATTAATTCGATTTAAATTTTTGCAGTGCCCTTAGAGGGCGCATGACGTCTTACACTGTGCATTACACATGATTGAAATTCAATAATTAATTTACCTGGATTATGTATCAAATAGAGTCCGGTATCTTTACTTAATACCCGCATTTTTTTTTTGCAATCTTTCACGAAGTATTATTTGAAGCAAGGGCTCAAGCGCACGTCCTACTCTCACGGTGTCTGTCGTTAGACTAACCGATTGACAGCGATCCCCTCCCTCGTGTACATGAGACAATGTATTGTATCTATTGCATAGACACAAACACTACAATTTATACTCGTCTAATATTGGCCGTTGGAAGAGCATAAATTAATAAAAAAAAATCTTTTTAGCTTCGAAATCCAATAGGTCTTCACGAACGCTCGAGTAAATCCCCATTTAGCATCGTGGGCTCCCTTACTATTATTGTTGTAGGTTTATTTTTCATAAGTGCTTTGTGTCGTATCAAATACCACACATGTTTTGAATTATATAAAGTCATATGAGTCTCCTAACAAAAAACAATTCCTGGGTTGCAGAAAGCGAGATTTTTCGACGATTTGCCGTTTATAGTGTTTGGTACCATGGCAATGATATCCGGGGTACTAATCTTCTTCACGCCAGAGACGCTTGGCACCACGCTACCAGATAACTTCGAGCAGGCAGAAAGACTCGGACTGAAAGAAACACCACCACCAGCAACCCCCGCAACAAAATAAGCTGCATCCATCAATTGAACTTATTAATAGTATTATTGTATGTATGTGACCCTTGATAAAATTATATTTTACGTTTTTAATTTTGCCTAACTGTTTCTATATTAAAAGAAAATGGATCGATGCATCCACAGAGTTGGTTCAACTTGTACTATATGCCGTTTAAAAGGTCAAAACATGATAACAGCTAATTTTATTGTATGACGCAAACAGTCAGACGTGTGCAGTGAGAGAATAAATAGAGGTTGATCATATCATTTGTGAGTGTGATTAAGTAAATATCTTAGTCTTGTTTTTAATTTAAATTCGTTGGTACTGGTGGAAACAAAGCGTATTGATCACTTACAAACACGTTAAACAATTTATGCCCGTAAGGATATCTTATGGCTGACAGCCTGACATGTTGCCGTCATTAATAACTCAACGTTCTTTCCTTCATATAATTGTAAACTATTTTAATGGAAAAGGGACTTCGAACAAAAAAGGAGCCAGCAGACTGAATTGTTAAGAAACTCTAAAATATCCTATCTTTATGAGGACTCACAATAGCAAAGCAACAGATGTTCGCAATAAACTTTGGTCATTGGTAAAATAGTTTAGTTAATAACAACAATATGGCCAATTACAAGTTTTCACAAATAGTTTTATACAATAGTTAAATCAAACAAGAATAACTTATCTAAAATACAGTGGTAAGGATTAGTACACACAAAAACATTATAGAAAAACTAATAAAGAAAAAAAAATGTGACAATTCAAAGGTTATGGGTTGTCGAAGAAGTGGTTGCAAAGGGTCTCTTTCAATTTAGACACGCTTGTATTAAAGATGTCGATCTCAACCTCCCGGCAAGTCGCATTGTACTCACGGCTCGCCCTAATCATGTACGAGTTTTGTCTATATTATTAGTCCTAGTCGTTGGTATGTGCAACAAACGAGATTTACGCAGAAACGAACCAGGTACCCGCAGCCCAATCTTGCTTAGCAACTTAGGGACATCACTGGATCCATTTGCAATTTTAATTAGAAAGGCCAAGTCTGAGATTTTCCTTCGTTCATGCAAAGGAAGAATTTGAAACCTTTTGCACCGTTTAAAATAATTTTGTAAATATATTTTGGAACGAAATTGAATGTACCTTAAGGACTTTCTCTGTATGCCCTCCAATTGACCGATATAGACGTTGTATTTAGGGTTCCAGACTTGAGAGGCATACTCGAGGTGACTACGAATGCGCAATATAGAATCTTGATAGTTTTGATGTTCCTGAACTCTGATGAGACCCTGCAGATGAAACCTAGAGCTATAAACGCATTTCTGACAACATTATTTATATTTGTGTCAAAGATAAGCTTCGAGTCAAAAGTAACCCCGAGGTCTTTGATTACGCTGACCCTTTCTATTTGGGTATCCATAACTTTGTAGGAAAAATATAAAGGTTGTGGTTTGCCGGTGAATGTTCACACATAGCATTTGGAGACGTTTAAGTCCAACTTATTTAATTTGCAGTAGGTTTGAAAAGCGTTTAGCTCCGCCTGTAATAAGAGAGCATCTGCCTGGGTAGTAACCTGTTTTATGATCTTCATATCGTCTGCATACAACAATATTTTAGTGCCGAAAACAGGAAATTACGTCGTTGACAGGAAATTACGTCGTTGCGTCGTTTATCATGTATTGAGGTTGTTCTGGTATTTTTATTACACTTCGGGTCTCAACCGAAGACGATTACATATTTACTTGCAGCAGTACATGAGAAGGTGCCGTCTTTGCCACACTTTTAGATACTCATAGCTTAAAAAAAGAAACAAAATCATGACGTAGTGTCCTGTCTCGCTCCCACCACTGGCACGAGGCGCTGTCGTTTTCGCTCTTTATTCATTACGTGTTTTCGTGTTGTCGGAGTCACACTGTTTAAATTGTTTTTTTTTTCGACAGCTTTTAGTTTGTTATAGGATTGTTGGGAATCTTGATGGAAACCACTATGCACTGTACTTAATATCGTTTATTGACTAATCAGTTACACTTTTGTACATTGTTAAGAGGTAATAAGCACTTTCTATACATTTTATTGTATTAATTAATACAAGAGACGTGTGCGCTCTGTTCATCGTGAAGATAGAAGGGGACCAGTGTTGCCAGGTTCATATTTAGTTTTGACAACTGACATGACGTTGAAATTACAAAACATTCTCGGGCCTCCAAAGAAAGGAAAACCTCGGTACATAAGTAGGTACATCTAAGTTTACACAATAATAAATAAAATTAAATAGAACATTGAGTTTCATTTACTTAGTTTAGAGCCTTAGTATGAGTAGAGAACAGTTATATGATAATAAGGTAAGTATGGGTAAGGAACAGTTTCTTTAATATATTGTAGTATAGCATTAGCTAGGTAGTAGCCTTGTTTCTTACATTATGTACATAAGTATTTACTTATCAGATAAGTTACTGTTAGGTACTACTTAGGTTTAGAAACTTATTAGTTTAGTTATATAAGTAAGGAAAGTAAATCTAATGAGTCTAGCAATCCTGAGAACATAAAAATTTAGATAAACAAATATAGCTAGGTAAATCTAAATCTAGGTTAAATCTAGGTCTTATGAATAATTAGTACACACACACCAATGACTAAAGTATAGTAAGTTACACTACATATAGGTATATGTTAATACAAGTAAAAAATACGCAATATTATTACATTTAGATTCAATCTTTGCGTGGTAGCAATATTACTTTATTTACAGGTCTAGTAAATTCTCCTTTACTAGTTCGAATCTTTACAGATGTACATAGGCCGTCCGTCTTGTTAGTGTATACAGAAGTAATTCGACCTAAAGCCCATGAAGTGGGTGGACAAGCTTCATCTTTAATTAAAACGTAAGTCTCCTATATTTAAGTTATTTTGCACTTGTAACCACTTATTTCTAGTTTGTAATTCAGATAAATAGCTAGAATAGAATTGTTTCCAAAATCTTTGTGTAAATTGTATTATTTTTTGGTATACATGCAGTCTAGATTGGCTAACATCTAGTACATTAGGTTCAGGCAGGTCAGTCATAGCAGTGCCTATAATGAAATGAGCAGGTGTTAGGCAAGTTAAGTCATTAAGTCATTAGGTAAATGAGCAGGTGTTAGGCAAGTTAAGTCATTAAGTCATTAGGTAAATGAGCAGGTGTTAGGCAAGTTAAGTCATTAAGTCATTAGGTAAATGAGCAGGTGTTAGGCAAGTTAAGTCATTAAGTCATTAGGTAAATGAGCAGGTGTTAGGCAAGTTAAGTCATTAAGTCATTAGGTAAATGAGCAGGTGTTAGGCAAGTTAAGTCATTAAGTCATTAGGTAAATGAGCAGGTGTTAGGCAAGTTAAGTCATTAAGTCATTAGGTAAATGAGCAGGTGTTAGGCAAGTTAAATCATTAAGTCATTAGGTAAATGAGCAGGTGTTAGGCAAGTTAAGTCATTAAGTCATTAGGTAAATGAGCAGGTGTTAGGCAAGTTAAGTCATTAAGTCATTAGGTAAATGAGCAGGTGTTAGGCAAGTTAAGTCATTAAGTCATTAGGTAAATGAGCAGGTGTTAGGCAAGTTAAGTCATTAAGTCATTAGGTAAATGAGCAGGTGTTAGGCAAGTTAAGTCATTAAGTCATTAGGTAAATGAGCAGGTGTTAGGCAAGTTAAGTCATTAAGTCATTAGGTAAATGAGCAGGTGTTAGGCAAGTTAAGTCATTAAGTCATTAGGTAAATGAGCAGGTGTTAGGCAAGTTAAGTCATTAAGTCATTAGGTAAATGAGCAGGTGTTAGGCAAGTTAAGTCATTAAGTCATTAGGTAAATGAGCAGGTGTTAGGCAAGTTAAGTCATTAAGTCATTAGGTAAATCAGTAATAGGATACAATGGTCTGGAATTAAGTATTCCCTCAATTTGAACCAGAATAGTATGCAACAGTTCATAAGTTAATTTTGTGTTATATAGGTGTCTCTTGAGGAGAGATTTCACAACTTTAATCCCTGCTTCATATATCCCTCCCATGTGGCTTGCAAGGGGACAGGTAAACTTGTATTGTGTGCAATTCGTGGTACATAAATCAATAATTTCACTGTAACTAGTATCATTTTTGAACATTTTATAGAGTTCATGTAACTCGGTTTTGGAACCTTTAAAATTAGTTGCATGTAGGTATTCCTCTCCTAGAAATAAATCTTTTAAGAGCACAAATAAAGGCTTGTGCAGATAGATCAGACACTAATTCCAAATGAATAGCTCGAGTAGCTAGGCAAACAAATAGGCATATATAACCCTTAGAGTATCTACAGTTTCGGGTCATTGAACTTCTTATAGCAATAGCACCGCTAAAATCGATCCCTGCATGAGTAAATGTACGGGTCAACGTGACTCTGGGAGCAGGAAGATCTGACATCTGCTGCCCACAAACCTTGCCTCTAAACCTAGTGCATCTAACACAGGAATATATGCATTTCTTTACTTCACCTCTACCATTGATAGGCCAGTATTTCAGTCTTATGTTACAGAGTGTGTTCTGAACACCTGAGTGTAGTAGTTTGAGGTGATAATGCTGTACCAAAATCTGTGTGATGTGGTTTTTGGCAGGAAGTATGATAGGATGTGCTTGATTGTATGGAATGTCTGAGTGTTTTATGCGACCACCAACTCTTAGTATGCCATCTCCATCTAAGAATGGATTCAGTTTCCTTAGTGGGCTGGATGTGAACGTGTAAGACTTTTGTTTATGTGAAGTCTGTGAGTTAGTGATATTTTTTATAGATTGTAGTTCATGCATTTCCTTTGAGAAAGAATGACTCTGTGTTGTGCAAACTATAAAGTTGTGAGCATGTTTTATTTCTGTCACTGTTAAATGTGTTGTATGTTTGTTATGTTTGTTTTTTATATTATGTACAAATCTAAGTATGTATGCGACAAATCTGATAAGCTTAGAGAAACTGGAGTGTTTTGTGAATTTATCAAAGAAGAATGAATGATTGATGAGTGAGTCTGTGTATAAATTGACTACTTTGACTTGTGGGGTTTGATCGTGTGATGTATTAAATGTGACTACATTAGGCGTTTGTGTCATTGAAGATGGCCATTGTGATTGATCTTGAGTCAACCATGAAGGGCCTTGCCACCATAGTGTACAAGATTGAAGGTCTTTAGGCATGACTCCCCGGGTGATCAGATCAGCTGGATTTTGTTTTGTGTGTATGTAGTACCAGTCATCACCGCTGGTGGTGTCAATGACCTGCATGAGGCGGTGTGTGACATATTGTGTCGTGTTTGTGCTTGTATGGAGCTTTGATCCAGTGTAGTACAATAGATGAGTCTGTGAATAAATAAGTTTTGTCAATGTTAATTTTGTTATATGTAGTGTTTATGAATCTTTTTGCTAATTGGGCTAGCAAGAGTGATCCACACAGTTCTAAGCGTGGTATAGATTGTTGTTTTTTGATAGGTGCAACCTTAGACTTAGCTGTGATTAGTGTGCAATTTGTAGGTTTGTTAAGGTAGGTTGCTCTTAGATACAGGCAAGCACCATAAGCTTTGTGAGAAGCATCACAGAACCCTAATAATATTGTTTCTGTAGGTATATCTGTAAAATAATATCTAGGTATGTGTATAGCTTTCAAGCAGTGTAGTTGCTGAACATAGTTCTGCCAGATGATTAAAGAGTCCTTTGAGATCAAAGAATCCCAATCAATATTTTGTTTCCATATGTCTTGCATTAATATCTTAGCTAGAATAGTTGTAGGTGCTAAGATACAATATATAGGATATAGGATCAAATAATTGAGCTATTTGTGAGAGTATGTTCCTTTTAGTGCAAGGAGCAGCACTGTAATCCGGTATGCTAACCTGAATTGTGTTTTGTGTGGTGGCGGACGCCTCTCGTTAGGTTAGGTTAGGTTAGGTTAGGTTGGGGTGCTTCAGAATTCCTCCACGTGTGCCTAGTGGCTGCTGGTCCCTCTCGATACGTCTGGAGGGAAGAGCAGCTGCTGGGTCGGTGCACACTGGGCGCGGCAGTATCCTTCTTCGAGGCATGAGAAGAAATTCTCATTCCTCGGGGAATGTTACTGTCGTGGCTAATATTCTGGGGAGGTGTCACATCGTTCGTCGTGCGATTACTCACGGAGCGGGTTTTTCTTGCGGGGTGCGATGTGTATCAGGGGTCGGGGATATTGTCGTGTGCCGTGCGATGGCTCACGGAGCGGGCTCATCGGACGGTACGTGACTAGTGATTCACTCCTCGAAGTTCTCGGGGAGTTAATCGGGGAGGGGTAAAAACGTCGTGTGGCGTGCGATGGCTCACGGAGCGGGCTCATCGGACGGTACGTGATAAGAGATTCACTCCTCGAAGTTTTCGGGGAGTGAATCGGGGCGGGGTTAAATCGTCGTGTGCCGTGCGATGGCTCACGGAGCGGGCTCATCGGACGGTACGTGATAAGAGATTCACTTCTCGAAGTTCTTGGGGAGTGAATCAGGGTTGGGGATCCTCGTTCATCTTGGATCACGGCATTCATCGCCCTCTGGTACGCGTCTGCCAATCAGACGTGACTGTGAGCGTGATGAATCGCCGTGATAAAGGATCAAGGGGGAGGGGGGAATATATATTTATATGTAGGGATGTATATATTTTTTTAATAATTATGTTTATGTGTAGGTATATTTTATAATTATATTTATGAAGTAGGGAGACAGGGACCACACCCTTCAAAGGAACAACAAAAAAAAAAATGAAAAAAACGATTAGCAAAATAGTACCCCAGGGCGGTACCAGCTGCTCAGCAGCTGGAGAATCCGCCACGATCCACGGATCGTCAAGCCCCTCGTATTCTGGGGAGGGCAGCAATCGTTTTCCGCTTGCCAATGGCAACGAGAGCCGAGGAGGCTCAATAAGATCACGGTCTTTCGAAGACCTGATCTCTTTTACACCGCGCCACGCGGTGGACGCAGTTTCGGCCTCTGGCGCTGCGTCACTAAAGACGGGACCAGAGGCCCCAGCAGAACCACGCGTGGTTTTAGAAAGGGTGAATGTGTCGTTGGAGGTCGACGACACACCGCAACCAGCTGTGACCGCTGTCTCCAAATTTTGGTTAAAGCGGACGCATGACTGTGGGTCGGATGCGGGCTCGGCGGGCTTGTCTTCTAGCGAGGAGAACCTGCCGGCCCCCAAGGTGCCGACAACAAGGAGGGGCAGAGGACGCGGGATATCCTCCGGAACGAGTGCTCCGGCAGCGTCACACGACTCTCGGGGCCGCTTTCTAAAGCCCCCCGATACGCCGGTGAGCGACTCCGACGGGGCAATGCAGGTGGAGCAAGGTGATGCCTCCATCGCATTGGTGTCCACCAGGGCGGAGCTCAATGCCGCGAGGCGGGAGGGCCGGAAGGCCATTGCGACCGACGAGGTCGCTGAGTTGGCTCGTCGAGCAAGGGAGAGGCGGTCCCAGACTGCCGAAGCTCCTGATGGCTTGACGGCAGAGGCTCTAAGCCGTCAGGTTCTGGACGGAGTGGATGTCGTCCTGAAGGTGGCCACGAAGTCGGGCAACCTGAAGGGGACGTTCACGCGGGCCCTAAAGGAGGCGGCGACCGGGATCAAGGAGGCGGTGGACGTCCTCCTTGCCCGGACGACCTCGGAGGAGACGGTGAAGCTCCGTGAGGAGAATTACCGTCTCCATACGAGGATGGAGGAGCTCCAGCAAGAGGTCAGTGCCCTGAGGGCAGACTTCAGCCGGCAGCAGGGTGCGACGACTACGGAGAGTCGTGCCCCGCCACAGAACGGGTCTTTGGGGGAAGACCAGTTCAACCGGCTGTTGAGCATAATGACCGCCCGCTTTGACAGCCTAGAACCCAGGCTCAACCCCCCTGTTAGGCTTCGTCCGCCGCTGGCGGCGGATACGCGGAGGAAGGAGACGGAACCCGCACCAGCAGCGGCTGGGCCAACGTATGCCAACGTGGCTAAAGTGCCATCTGCGCCAAAAAAGCCCTCGTCGGCCCCCAAAAATCCCACGCAGGCTCCCAAGAAGCCCACAGAGGGGGGCAAAAAGGCTGGGAAAGGGACGAGTAATCCCACTGAGGGCAGCAGCTCGTCCCCCAAAGAAGACGAGGGGGAGTGGAAGACGGCCGAAGGCCGCAAAAAGAAGCGGAAGAGGGGCCGCAAGGCCAAGAACACGCAGGGTTCCAAGGGGCAGGCCCCGAGAATCCGCGTCCCTCGCTCCGAGGCTGTAGTGGTCACGCTGCAGCCCGAAGCCAAGGAGAGGGGAGTCACGTACCAGAAGGTACTGGCGGAGGCGAGGGGAAAGCTGGTCTTCGCTGACTTTGGCACCCCGGACGGCTTTCGTTTTAAAACGGCAGCCACGGGGGCCAAGATGTTTGAGTTGGCGGGGACCAGCTGTGCCGAGAGGGCGGACTCTCTAGCTGCAAAGCTGAGGGACGTCCTCAACCCCGAGGAGGCCCGGGTGTCCAGACCCATGAAGACCGCTGAGGTTCGCGTCGATGGGCTGGACGACTCAGTGACCCCAGAGGAGGTGGTGGCGGCCATAGCCCGGAGCGGCGGATGCCCGCCAGAAAATGTGCGGGCGGGCGACATCCGCGTTAATGCTGGCGGGCTTGGCACCATTTGGGTGCGGTGTCCGGTAGCTGCGGCAAAGCAAGTTGCCGACGCGGGACGTCTACTCGTGGGCTGGGTGTCAGCGAGAGTAAAACTCCTGGCACCCCGGGCCATGCAGTGCTACCGGTGCCTGGAGAAAGGGCACGTCCGGGCACTCTGCACCTGCGAAATAGACCGCAGCGATTTGTGTTATCGCTGTGGTCAGCCCGGCCATAAGGCGACCCAGTGCTCCGCGGAGCCAAACTGCAGTTTGTGTACAGCTGCAGGAAAGTCCGCGGGGCACCGAATAGGCGGCAACGCTTGCAGCGCGCCCAAAAAGCGCAGCAAGCGTTGGAACAAGGCTGCGGAGGCCGTACCCCCTGGCACCTCTGAGGCCGACTCCCGGCCTGAGGTGGGACGAAGCGAGGAAATGGAGTGTCAGTGATGGCGCTCCATTTCCTGCAGGCGAATGTCAATCACTGCACCAGAGCTCAGGATCTCTTGGTCCTGAGCATGGCGGAGTGGTCAATACATGTGGCAGTGGTCGCTGAGCCGTATTTTGTCCCTACCCGGGAAAACTGGGCTGGGGATCTGGACGGCTTGGTGGCCATCATCGGCGCGATTCTTGCCGACGTATCCCGGGGTCACGGTTGGGTTTCCGCCCTTGTGAACGGTATCGTCACGATCGGGGCATACTTTTCGCCCAACAAGAGTCTCGCCAACTTCGAGAGTTTCCTTGTCGAGTTGGGAGCCGTCGTCGGCCGGTCTCATCCTCGGCCCATTTTGCTTCTCGGTGATCTGAACGCCAAATCTGCGGCGTGGGGATCCCCGGTCACAGACCCGAGAGGCGAAGTGCTAGAGGAGTGGGCCATAACGACGGGCCTGGCCGTCTTAAATCAGGGTTCGGCCTACACGTGTGTGCGACAGCGGGGCGGGTCCATAGTGGACGTCTCGTTCGCTAGTCCCGCTGTCGTGCACCGCGTTCGTGATTGGCACGTGGAAGCGGAGGTGGAGACGCTATCGGACCACCGATACATACGCTTCGACGTCTCCGCCCAAACCGCTGAAGGTCGTAGCCAATCGACCCCCCGGAGAGACGGTCCGCGTTGGGCACTAAAACGCCTCGACGGGGAGGCTCTCGAGGAGGCCACTATCGTCCTAGCCTGGATTCGGGAGTCGGCTGCCGTCGGTCCCATCGACGTCGAACAGGAGGCGCAGTGGTTTGGCGACGCGATGACGCAAATCTGCGACGCGTCCATGCCACGCGTCTCCCCTCTGTCCGCAAGGCGCCGCGTGTACTGGTGGTGCGTCGAGATCGAGCGGCTGCGCGTCGCGTGTGCAGACGCCAGACGCCCGTATACGCGATGTCGGAGGAGACGTCTGCGGGATCCCGACGAAGAAGCCGCGCTGTATGAGGTGTACCGCGCGGCGAAGGAGGCTCTGTGGCTGGCCATCGGCGAGTCGAAAACGCGCTCCAGAGAGGAGTTGCTGGCGACCCTAGACGGGGATCCGTGGGGGCGCCCTTACCGCACGGTCCGAGGGAAACTTCGGCCGTGGGCCCCTCCGCTAACGGAAGGTCTCGAGCCGCAGTTCCTGGAGCGCGTGGTCTCGGCTCTCTTCCCTGAGAGAGCTGAGCATGAGCCACCGCCGATGGCTCTGCCCACAGCTGCAGAGTCGGAAGAAGAAGAGGAGAGCGAAACCGTCCCAGAGGTGACACAGGCGGAGATGAGTGCGGCCGTGATGCGGCTCCGGGCAAAAAACACTGCTCCGGGGCCCGACGGAGTGCCTGGCCGCGCTCTAGTCCTCGCCCTGAAGGAGCTGGAGCCCCCACTGAGGGGACTCTTCTCGGCGTGCCTTGAGCAGGGTCGTTTCCCTACCAGGTGGAAGTCTGGTCGACTGGTCCTGCTCAAGAAGGCGGGGCGCCCTGCGGATTCGTCGTCCGCTTATCGGCCCATAGTGCTGCTGGACGAGGCGGGCAAGTTGTTCGAGCGAGTAATCGCAGATCGCCTCGTCAGCCACTTGTGCACGGTGGGGCCGAACCTGGACGACAGCCAGTTTGGCTTCCGGTGTGGGCGCTCTACCATCGACGCCATCAGGAGAGTAAGAGTCCTGGCGGAGGAAGCGGTGTCCCGGGGTGGGGTGGTGCTGGCGGTGTCTCTGGACATCTCCAACGCGTTCAACACCCTGCCCTGGAGTTGCATTGGGGAGGCCCTGCGATACCATCGGGTGCCTTCCTACCTCCGCAACATCGTGGGGGCGTATCTCTCGGGAAGATGTGTCACCTATATGGGACGCGACGGCGCGGGCCGTCGCGAGATGTCGTGCGGTGTTCCACAGGGCTCGGTTCTGGGCCCACCCCTGTGGAACATCGGATACGACTGGGTTTTGCGGTGCGAGCTCCCGCCGGGAGTGAACCTGACGTGTTATGCGGACGACACGCTGGTCACGGCTCGGGGGAGCTCGTACAGGGAGGCAGCGTTGCTGGCCACGGCTGCGGTCTCACAGGTGGTGAGCCGCATACGACGCCTGGGCCTGGAAGTGGCCCTTAACAAGTCGGAGGCCATCGCTTTTCATGGCCCCCGGCGGGCACCACCGTTGGGATCACACATTGTGGTCGGGGGGTTCGGATCGCTGTCGGGTCAACCATGAAGTATCTTGGATTGGTGCTCGGCAGCCGTTGGGACTTTGGCCCCCACTTTCAGCGGCTGGTGCCCAAGTTGATGGGCGCGGCGGGCGCGCTGTCAACGCTGCTTCCCAATCTGGGGGGCCCGAGCTCCGCCTGCAGGCGGTTGTATGTGGGGATCGTGCGATCGATGGCCCTTTACGGGGCCCCGATATGGGCGACAGACCTGACGGCCCGCACTATCGCAGTTCTGCGCAGACCGCAGAGAGCAATGGCTGTCAGGGTCGTACGGGGATATCGCACGATCTCCTACGAGGCGGCTTGCGTACTGGCCGGATCCCCGCCGTGGGACCTGGAGGCGAAGACCCTCGCGACACTATACCTGTGGCGCGAGGAGGCCAAACATCGGGGCGAAAGACTGGTGCAGCGACAAATAACAGTGTACCGGTCTCAGCTCCGACAGGTCATGGTGGCGGAATGGCGGGGGAGGCTAGAACTCCCCACCGCCGGCCTCGACACAGTCGAAGCGATCCGGCCAGTACTCGACGACTGGCTCGGGAGGAAGCACGGCTCCCTGACGTTTCGGGCGACGCAGGTGCTCTCGGGGCACGGCTGCTTCGGGAAGTACCTGTGTCGCTTGGGCAGGGAGCCGGACGCCCGGTGCCATCACTGCGTCCACTGCACGGAGGATACGGCGCGGCATACGCTGGCTGAGTGTGCCGCGTGGGATGAGCCGCGCCGTGCGCTCGTTGCAGAGGTTGGAGGAGACCTGTCGTTGCTGGCCGTCGTTCGCTCGATGGTCGACAGCGCAGAGTCCTGGGACGCGGTGATGTCCTTCTGCGAAACCGTCATGTCGCAGAAGGAAGCTGCGGAAAGGGAAAGGGAGATCACGAGCCCCCATCCATCCCGCAGCAGACGTGCCGGGCGTCGGCAGAGGGCTGACAACGCCCTCTTCCGGCCCCCCTAAATTGGTCCAGGGGCGACGGATTCGGGGACATCCGTCACCCCCTATCACAATGGACCCGAGACGGCGGCGCGTTGTGTTCCACGCGCGCCTCTCTTGGAAGTAGCGGGGGGAGTCTTACACCTCACTCCTCCCGGGACGAGGCCCGCAGGTCAAGCGGGCCGGCACTAGTCGGGGGCAGCGGAAGTCGCATCAGTTCCCGCTGCCCCCCGACACAAGTGTGCGAGGGAACACCGGTGTGGTTTTAGTCAGTACGAGTCTGACAGACCCCTCCGCTCTCCCCAGGGCGGAGGACATCCATTGAGGATTTCCGCATCGAGAAAAAAAAAAAAAAAAAAAGGTTAGGTTAGGTTAGGTTAGGTTAGGTTTTTTTTTTTTTTTTTTTTTTTTATTTTGGGCAGGAGTGGGAAATCCCCACGGACACCTCGACTATCCCACAGGAGTATCTCCTGTGAGACAGTCGAGGTAGTGCCGGACTCGAACCGGCTAAAAACCACTCCTGCCAAGCCAGTGTCCCTCTAAGATGGTGATCAGAGTCCTTATCATCTGTCATTTTTGCTTGTCTACGTTTCTAGGTGGCCGGAGAGACCACAATGTTGTGCGTTTTGGTTTGGCATGATATATTAAACACCTATTTTTGAAACACCTATAATATTTCTTTTATGTTTATTTTGCTATGCTTTCGCTTTATATTTGTGTATTAACTATTTTACTACTATTTATTTTACTGATTTTGTTCTTAAATTTATTACTTTACTAATATATATATCTATTAATAACCCGTTCTAAATATGCCCTTTTTATTTATATCTAATTAATCCCTAATTTTTATGCCCTAATTAAGATTTCTTGCTTTGCTTAATTTTGTTTCCTATTTTCTATTTATATGATATCCAACGTATATATTCACTATATAATTAAATATCGTTAAATTTTTAAGTTTTCATGATTTTTACTATTTTTAACTATTCTTCTTAATTTTTTACATCCTTTACATAACTGGTTTACGTCTGTATCAGTATCACCAAGTTCGACACAGCTTGACATATCCACCAGCGCTGGCAACAGCTCCAGCATAACTTGAGCCAGTTTCTCATGAAACGGCCTCAATTTACATTTTTGCTTATTGCCAACGCTAGTGACCGTCTCAACTCGTCTGTTTATCGGTTGGGCCGAATTGGTTTTACTGACGTGCTTGGAAGTGGTCGCATCGCCAACTTTAGCAATATGCTATCGAAGCTCTAGCGAATGCGTCCCACTTCCTTCGCACGGGGCATTCGTTGCTGAATGCGTTGTGCTCGGTGGTCCCCTGTTTTGCTCTGGTGCAGTTCACGCAAGCCGCTGCTTTGCCGATCTGTCTATCCGGGCATTCTGCCCTGAGGTGTACTCCACCGCAGTGGCTACACAGATCGGCTGGCTCCGTGCACAGGCGTTTGCCGTGCCCGTATGCCAAGCAGCGGGTGCACTGCACCAGGGGCGTCTGATCCTCGACGCGTACTCGCTGGAGGTCGATGCGGAGTTTTCCCCCTTCAATCGCCCTCCTCCAGACCATTGGGGACACACCAAGCACAACGTGATTCGCGTGCGGGTTTCGGGTTTTCCGTCGGTATTTAATTACCATCCTCTGATCCTCGTTGTCGAGCCCGTGAAATATCTCCCGGTTCTGATTCTTAAGGGCTCTCAACACTTCCTCGTCACTGTGCATGACTAGTACGTCCCTAAGAATCAGAAGCGGGTCCCGATTTTTCACGTCCTCGACAACGAGGTTCTCTCCGGCCTTCTCTAGTCGCACTTTTAATTTTCGCCTCTCCTCCGTTGTTGCGCACCCCATGATTACCTTTTGGTCCTTGGCCTTTCGGACTCTCTCGACGCGCACCCAGCCCTCCTTCGCGTCCACTGCCTTCCTCACTCTTTCGAGGATTTCTTCCCCCGTATCCATCTCCTGAGTTGAGGAGACAACCACAGAGTGCAGCGTCGTTCGCTCCAGGGCCTGAGCCCCGGTGTGGCTCTTACTGACGGCCGCTACACTCGCGTAGGTTGTCTCCTCCACCCCTTCCCTGCTGGTCAGACTGTCTCGAAGTCGGTCGAGTTTCTCGGAGTTGTCTCTTAACTCCGAGATGTGCTCCTTCAAAGTGATTAGGAGCTCAGTCTGGCCAGCAAGAACCTCGACGGAAACGGGATGGGGACTACGGTCAGCAGTGGGCACGGGTTCTGGTACAGCAATGGGTGCGGCAGGGGCCTTGTCTCGCTCCGACTCCTTGACCAACTCATAGAGCCTGTTTATGGCTTCGAGCACCGCAGTCTTAATTTCGGCCTTGAGGTTGCGAGAGTTGCCCAAGTTTAGCTTTGCCTTATTTAGGCAAGCTCTCGCCTCCTCGGTGCGACTGCGGGACCCGGCCTCAGGCCTTTTGAGCGGTCTCGGGGCATCAGTAGTAGCTCGGCTCGGCCCCGGAGTGGCGGGGCCCCTCTGGGAGGTGGAAGGAGTCTCGTCTCCGAAGGAGATTCTCCTCCTCGCATCAGGCGAAGGCCCCGCTTTCTTCGCCGATCGCGGCGAGCCACTAGAGCCTTGGGCCCTCACGGTGCTGGATGGGGTGCGAAACATATTTGGCAGCAGATAAAGTCGGAAGAGACCCCTGTAAAGAGGGGATCGGTACAGCAATATCCACTCGTGAGGAGAGAGAAGGGACACTGGTACTTCTGTGACCCTGTAAAGGGGGGAACACAGCAAGTATAAAGCTAAAATCAAATAAAATATAAATAAAAGCAGGTATTAAATAATTATAGTCGCACACTGACTGTCGACCGTCACATAAAATATTTATTCTTCTGTGTCCCTGTAAAGGGGGAACACAGTAGGTTAGACAATAATAAAATCAATAAATATAAATTCAATAACTAAATTTAAAAAAAAAACCGTCCGTGAAGACTCGGTCAAATAAAGTTAAAATCTGAATTTTCCCTACTGAAACACTCCAAAAACCTGACAAAAGTAAACCATGAAAAATAACGAAATTAAATCTTGCCAAAATCCCACGTCGACCTTCCTCCATAGACCAGAGGGCGGGTGGGGGGGCAAAATTTATTCGAGCTAGGGGCGCGGGCGAGGTGTCCAGAGACGCAGACGCGTCTCTGGACACCTCGCCCGCGCCCCTAGCTCCCGCGGAGCGGAGACCCGCGCGGGCTAGCGATATAAGGAATAAAACTTACTAGGTGCCGACCAAAAATTTTGAGTTTCGGTCAAAAAACCAGTTTTTGAACCAAAAAATTTTGAATTTCACCCCACAACCTGGAGACCGGGACACGGATCGCGGACCAGAATTCAGGGATGAAGGGTGAGGACTATTTCAACTATAAACTAACGTTATTTTTGCAAAAGAATTTGGAAAAACAATTAATTTTGATAATTTACTATGAAAATTCGAAAAATTCCCGAGTGTTAGTAGGGATGAAGTCCCGACGCGCTTGTAAATGCGTGCGATATGGTCAGAACTTAGGCGGAGGCCTAGTTTGGTCTAAAAAGGCTGAAAACAGCTTCAAAATCGCACGTCTGGAAGCGAAGATATCAACGTTTGTGTTTTAAATTCAATCCCTTTTTTTTTTTTTTTTTTTTTTTTCGGATGGGAAATCATCAAATGACTTCTCCCGCTCTGGGCGGAGCAGGAGGGAGTGTCAGACTTTTACTGACTAAAACCCATCCATGTTCCTTCATCGCCCTTTGTGTTCCGGGGCCACGGTATCTCTTTCGAATAGTCCCGCAACCCCGGCAGGCATCGGTCCTTGCGGACCCCTTCCTTTTTGCTGACTCTCTTTGAGGCGCGCGTGGAACACGAACGCGCCGTCGACACGGCCTGTCGTCATGAGACGGACGGACGGCGAGCTAGCCCATAGCCCACCGTCCACAGGCCCGCGCCTACGGTGGCCGGGGGCCACGTGGTGGCCCCCGACGCCCGGGGCGTCTCCCGCGGCGGCCGGGACGCTGTGAGGTTCTCTCCCTCTCACGTTCCGCCACCTCCTTCTCTAGCATTACTGCTTCGCAGAAGGAGGTGACGGCGTCCCATTCCGTCTCGCTCCGGACCATGGCTTGCACCAGGGCCGGACGCGAGAGGTCGCCGCCGCCAATCGCCGCTTCGAGGACACGGCGGTGCTCCGCCCACGCGGGGCACACCTCCACCGTGTGCTCCACCGTGTCCTCCGGTCGATCCTCGCAGTGGAAACACCCGGGCGTTTCCTCCCGCCCAATTCGGTGCAGGAACCTCCCGAAAACACCGTGTCCGGTGAGGACCTGCGTCAGGCGGAAGGTGAGGACGCCGTGGCGTCTCTCCAGCCACTCCTCAAAGAGGGGACTTATCGCCACTATCGTGGCGTGCCCTGCACGGGGTTGCGACAGTCGCTCTCTCCATGTCGCCATGAGATCCCGCCGGAAGTCTGTCCGCTGAGCGACAATTTGTCGCGGCAGCGGAGTTTCCCCCCGGCGAAGCGCCTCCGCGCGCCATTCATGCAGGCGCGCGAAGACTATCGCCTCCAGATCCCATGGCGGCAATCCGGCAAGGAGGCACGCCGCCTCGCGGGCGATCGTGCGGTACCCACGGGCCAGCCTTACGGCTACCACCTTTTGGGGCGCGTTCAGGTAGTGGGCTGCACGCAGCCTCAAGGAACGCGCCCACACCGGGGCCCCGTAAAGGGCCATGGACCGCACGACTCCCGCGTAGAGCCTCCGGCAGGAGGCGTTCGGCCCCCCCAGGTTGGGCAGGAGCCGCCTGAAGGCAGCCCCAGTCCGTTCCAGTTTGGGGGCCAAACGTCGGAAGTGCTCCACGAAGTTCCACCGGCTGTCGAGGACGAGTCCTAGATACTTCAAAGTCGACTCGACACCGATGGATACCCCTCCTACCGTGAGTAAGGATCCCGGAGGTGGCGCATTCCGAGGCCCATGAAAGCACATGGCCTCGGACTTGTGCAATGCCACCTCGAGACCCAGTTGCCGGATCCTCTCAACGACTATCGCAACCCCGCGTGTCATAGCTTCGGCCGCCGCCTCGTGCGACCCCCCCTGTGTCAGCACCAGCGTGTCGTCTGCATAGCAGACCACGCTGACGCCGCTAGGGAGGTCGGCGCGCAGCACCCAGTCGTACCCGATGTTCCACAAGGACGGCCCTAGGACCGATCCCTGCGGAACACCGCACGACATCTCTCGCCGGTTCCATTCTCCGCTGCGACCGGGGTAGATGACGGCTCTATCCGTCAGGTAGTCCCCGACCACACGACGAAGGTAGGTCGGCACCCGGTGATACCGGAGTGCCTCCCTAATGCAGCTCCAGGGCATGAAGTTGAAGGCATTGGCGATGTCTAGAGACACCGCCAAGACAACCCCACCCCGGGACACTGCATCCCCCGTCGTGAGGGCTCTCACGCGCATGATGGCGTCCACCGTAAAGCGCCCCTTGCGGAAACCAAACTGGTGTTCCGCAAGATCCGGCCCCGTCCCCGCAAGGTGCTCGGCGAGGCGGTTTGCAATGACTCTTTCGAAGAGCTTGCCCACCTCGTCGAGCAACACTATGGGCCGGTATGCGGACGGAGAGTCCGCAGGGCGCCCCGGCTTCCGAATGAGGACCAGCTTCCCCGTCTTCCAACGAAGCGGGAACTGGCCCCTCTCCAAGCATGCGCTTAGGAGCCCCTCCAGTCGGGGCCCGAGAGCCTCCGAGGCCAGGACCCAGGCTTTGCCTAAATTCAATCCCTTAGGTAGATTTTGGGTACTAACAGGAATGTATGAAAAAACTATTTTTTTTAGAAAAAGGTATGTTTTATTCGGGCTAGGGGCGCGGGCGAGGTGTCCACAGACGCGTCTCCGCGCGGGCTAGCGATATAAGGAATAAAACTTACTAGGTGCCGACCAAAAATTTTGAGTTTCGGTCAAAAAACCAGTTTTTGAACCAAAAAATTTTGAATTTCACCCCACAACCTGGAGACCGGGACACGGATCGCGGACCAGAATTCAGGGATGAAGGGTGAGGACTATTTCAACTATAAACTAACGTTATTTTTGCAAAAGAATTTGGAAAAACAATTAATTTTGATAATTAACTATGAAAATTCGAAAAATTCCCGAGTGTTAGTAGGGATGAAGTCCCGACGCGCTTGTAAATGCGTGCGATATGGTCAGAACTTAGGCGGAGGCCTAGTTTGGTCTAAAAAGGCTGAAAACAGCTTCAAAATCGCACGTCTGGAAGCGAAGATATCAACGGTTAGGTTTTTTTTTTTTTTTTTTTTTTTTTTTTTTTTTTTTTTTTTTTTAATAATGCTTCTACCTCCAACATAATCGGAGCCTATGTTATGCTTAACATACATACAAGTTCTCGCTATTATTCCTCTCGCACTTTCATTCTGCATACTTTATCTTTCTATCATTAATTCTCCATTCTCTCTCTAAGGGTGGGGCGCCCTTCTACTTTCCCTATTCTGTACTTTATTCCATTTTCCAGTTTTATTTCAGGTGTAACACGACAAGACAAATGTTTTTTTTTTTTATTATTCTTCCACAGTGATTCTTATTGTAATTTTTACATTATTTGTTTGTTTGCGACTTCTAACAATCGTTAATACTATTCTTATTTCTATTTACATGTTTCCTAGAACTACTTCTATTTTCTATTCCTTAATACTATTACATGACTGTTTTAACACTATTACAACCATCTTATACTATTCTTACTTTTATTTCTACTTATTCTATTAAACAATGTATTTTTACTCTTAAATTTCTATGCTTTCATAATATATATATAACAATATATCTGAAACATAGTTTAAACATCTTCAGCGCTTTTGTTTCTTTCAATAACTTTACTGCAGATTTTGATACAGTATTTTAAAAACTCTTGTCTCTCTTTTCCTAACATTATTTTTCCGATGTTATCTCTCTCGAGCTTTGTGTCTATTTTATTTTCTAATTCGTACCTTTCCGTCGCGTACACCGGGCAATCCAAGAGTAGGTGTGGGACAGTTTCATTTTCTCCAGGGTCACAGATGCACGATGGGTTCCCCTTACACTTGAAGCGATGCAAGTATTCGGAGAACCCACCGTGCCCCGTCATGATTTGTGTTAGCGTCGAGTTTATTTGTATCTTTTTGACCGTTCAACGGTTAGGTTAGGTTAGGTTAGGTTTTTTTTTTTTTTTTTTTTTTTTTTTTTTTTATGCTTCTACCTCCAACGTAATTGGAGCCTATGCTAGGCTTTACATTCATACAAGTTCTCGCTATTATTCTTCTCGCACTTTCATTCTACATACTTTGTCTTTCTATCATACCGTCTTCTTTCTGTATCAAAGGGTAGGACGCCCTTCTGCTTTCCCTATTCTGTACTCTACTTCATATTCTTATTAATTTTTATTTCGGGTGTAACGCAACACAGAAGTTTTTTATTATTCTTCGCAGTGGTTTTTACATTAATTCTTACATTATATTGAACAGCATACAACAATCTTAATTCTATTCTTATTTCTATTACATGTTTCTTAGGTCTACTTTTATTTTATATTCCTTATTACTATTACAAATGTTGTTAACCTTTTCACAACTTTCTTATATTCTATTGTTACCTCTATTTACATGATTCTTAAGACTACTTCTGTTTTCTATTCCTTAAATACTAGTACATTACTTTGTAGGTTTACACCATGAGCATTCTTATTTCTATTGCGTTTTATACGACTACTAACACTAGTTTTTGAGTATGGCTGCATATTATTAATTGTACATATTTATCAATTTCCTGGCGTTTCTGATCAGATTTAAACTTTAACTACGTCTGTTTTCAATGCTTGACCCTAATATTCTATACAATATTATGTAAGCATTTTTTCTTATGCTGTTTTGTTTCTTTTTATCACTTTTTCACATATTTTATTGCAAAATTCCAGAAACGACTCTCTTTTTTTACTCTTCATAATTAGCCACACATTTTCGGGATCTAGTTTGGTGTCGAGTATATGCTCAGCCACAAGTCTTTCCTGGTCGAATACGGGACATTTGAACAATATATGTGGCACCGTCTCAGCAATGTCAGGATCGCAGATGCACGATGGGCTCTCCTTGCACTTGAAACGGTTCAAGTATTCCGAGAACCCACCATGCCCCGTCATGATCTGAGTTGTTATGTTACTGATTTTTATCTTCCTGACTACCCCGTACGCCGCCACCGCATCCGGAAAAAACAATTTTGTCCCAGAAGCCGTTTCTCCAGCGCAGTATCTCCGGTTCCACACGTCAAGCGTTGCCGTTCGGATGCATCGTTTGACGTATGAAACCGGACACAAGTCGTAGTCGGGCTTTCGTTTGGAACCTTCAGCGGCACTTTTAGCTAGTTCATCGGCCCTCTCATTCCCTTTCAACCCCACGTGGGCTTTGATCCAAAACAAGGTGACGGCCTTGTTTTGGATCGACAGGGACCTAAGGTTGGCCCTTGTCTCTACTGCCAGGGGGTGGTGTTGATTATAATTCTGTATGGTTTGGAGGGCCGCCATGGAGTCGCTGAAAATTCCAAACGATTGCGCACTGTGCTTTTGGATCACCCTGGTTGCTACGCATATCGCCAGAAGCTCAGCCTGGTAAACAGTGGAGTAGTGTGGGAGAGCAAGCTTGAGAGCTTTGGTTTCGGCGTCACCACTCCATATGGATAGTGCCGCTCCAACCTTGCCCCCAATCTTGCTCCCGTCCGTGAAGATACGAACCTCAAGTTCGTTCTGGGCATCTAGTTGCTCTTGGTTTACCAGGCTTACGAGCTCTAGCTCAGCGCGCTCTGCAGGGTGTGGAGCCTCCATTGCCGAGGCGGTCTGCTCAACGCTCCTGTCGCCAAGTGCTGGCTGCGGCACCGCTCTTCTGGCCTCGTAAAGCGATGCCGCTTCGCGGACTCGCAGGTCGAGAGGTAGTATCCCAGCCAGCAGTAGCGCAGAGTTTAAGGAGACCGTCCGATATCCTTTGCACAACTTTTGTGCAATACCGCGCTGAACTGTCCCCAACTGCTTCTTGATTCCTAGCTTTTCGACTGCTGGAGCCCATACGCTGGCGGCGTACAGGATGACTGGTTCCACGGTGGCCACATATATTATCCTAATGACTTCAGGGTGAAGCCCCCAGCTGGTCTTTGCTGCCCTGGTTAGCTGTTTGTGGATGCCTATTGCCTTCCTGCACACATTTGCGACGTGTGCGTTAAAAGTGAGCTGTTTGTCGACTGTGACACCCAGGATTTTAATCTCGTTGGACATGGCAATGCCGATACCGCCCATGGTCAGGCGCGGGGTGTCATATTTTAATCTGCGCGTTATGACCATCGCGTTGGTTTTGTGCGGGGCAAATTTAAGCTTATTTTGAACGCCCCACGCCTGGACATGCCCGAGAGCGGCATTGGCACGTCCCTCGATCTCCAGCGCTGTGTCACCGTCGAAAATCAGCACAACGTCGTCTGCAAAAGCCTGGCAATAGTCATCCCTGACTTCCAAGCTCTTTAGAAGAGGGTCCAGCAATAGGTTCCAGAAAATTGGTCCCGCAATGGAACCTTGGACACAGCCCTTGCTTGTGGCCTTGCAACACTCTTCGCCTGCGTACCTGACCTTGACCCTTCGGTTTTCGAAATAGCTGTCGATGACCCTCCTCAAGCCGACCGGACACTGCTCCTCAGCCAGACGGACCCTTATGGCTGGCCACCATGCGCTGTCGAAGGCTCCCTCTATGTCTAATGATACTAGAACTATTATCTTCTTAAGTTTCAGTTTACCGCGTATATGTTGCATTAGCGCATAGAGGGAGTCCTCGGTGCTCCTCTGGGGCATGAATCCGTACTGGCGAGTACTCATCCTTGGGATCAGGTGAAACTTGAGGCGGGCCACCAACATCTTCTCGTAAATCTTTCCGAAAATTGGTAAAAGGCCGATGGGTCTGTACGCCTTTGGGGAACTGTAGTCTGTTTTACCAGGCTTCCTCAGAAATTTCCTCAGAAATACCCTCCAGTCGTCTACCAAGTCTAGGATATCCGTCGAGCATGCCGTTAAGTCGACGTGGCTGCAGTATCTTATGCCTCCTCTGATCGTGTCAAAGGTCGGAATTTCCCCTCTGTTAAGTATGTTCAGGTCCAGCTCATCGAGAACTCCGGACATTTCTTCGCCTCTGCGGTCGATGGTCAGGCTTCCCCACCAGGTACTTTTTGCATTTGCGTCTCCTCCAAGAATCCACATTCTGGAACCTACCTCCTCCTCAACGCGTTTGAGGTGGTCGAGGTATGGTTCAATTGGCTGGTCTGGCTCGAAGTAAAAGGAGACTAGTGTGATCTTCCAGGCACTGGTTCGGATCCCCACCACGGTGATGTTGTTCGTGGTGAGTTTCGGGTACTGTTCGACGATAAGGTCTTGATCAAAGACCGCTATTGCGGCCTTGACAGTCCCCTCTCCGGTTTCATTGCTCTGGAAGATCCGGACGCCTCTATGACTCCTCATTACTTTGGCCCCGCCTACGTATGGTTCCTGGAGGAGAGCAATGGCGATCCCACGCTTTCCCGCTTCGATAAACAGCTCGTTGGTCGCCAGTCTTTTCCGCTGGAGGTTGGCCTGTACCATTCTGTAGGGGTTTGGGTTTCCGTGGGTGCCCTTAGCAATATGCAACTGTAGCTCTTGCTATTTCGTCCCATCTGTGGCGAGTTGGGCATTCCGAGCTGAAGGCGTTGTGGCCGGCATCCCCGAGCTTGGCTCTTGTGCAGTTCCGGCACTTTGGCAGGGCTCCCGTTAGATAGTCGGAGCATTCCGACCTCAGGTGTGGCCCGCCGCAGTGACTGCACAGGTCAGCCGATTCCTTACAGAAACGTTTGCCGTGCCCGTAGCCTAGGCAGCGCGTGCACTGCACCAGTGGGGTCTGGTCTTCGACCCTTACGCGCTGGAGGTCTACGTGCAGGCACCCGAGTTCTGTTGCCCGTCTCCAGATCGTCGGCGAGACGCCGACCACAACGTGGCAGGTGTGTGGGTTCCTAGTCCTTCTTCGGAACTTCACCAACACCCTATCCTCCTCCTTGTCGAGGTTGTGAAAAATTTCCCGGTTCTGATTTCTCAGAGCTTTGAGGATGTCCTCGTCTGTATTGACCGCGAGGACGCTCCTGAGGATCAGCATGGGATCCTTGTTCTTCACCTCCTCGACATGGAGTTCCTTACTATCCCTTGCCAGTCTTTCCTTAATTTTATCCCTTTCTGCGGTAGTTTGAAAGCCCATAATAATCTTCCTATCTTTTGCTTTCCTAACCTTTTCGACCTTCACCCATCCTTCCTTTGCATCAGCCGCCTTCCTCACCCTCTCCAGGACTTCTTCCCCAGACTCTGCCTCGTCTGTGGAGGTAACCACTATTGAGTGGAGCGTACTTCGCGTCGGGTTTGCTTTTCCGCTGTGGGTTACGCTCGCATATGTGTTGTTGGCAGTGCCGTTTTCAAAACTGTGTCTGTGCTGCTCAATTGCTGCCTTCAGCTCCTCCATTCCCTTTGAGTGGCTCTCCAGCAGCAACGAGTGGCTCTTTATTTGAGCCTCAAGGTGACTGGTGCTCGGGTCGGCTATGTTAGTGAAGGTGAGGTCGGTAGCGACGCTTTCGGACTGTGTGTTGTCGGGCCCCACTCTTTTTATCTTGGCCGATTTCTCGGCCTCCTTTACCAGCTGGAACAGCCGGTCCAGCACCTCGATAATGCCAGTTTTTATTTCGTTTTTTGTGTTCCTCGAGGTGCCGAGAAGGAGTTTTGCTCTGGTCATGCAGGCCCTCGCCTCAGCCGACCGGTCTGCGTATTGTGTTTTCGGCGGCGAGTACACCTGTACAAGCCTCGGTTGGGGTGGCTTCTGTGTAAGTTTCGCAGGTCCTGCCTGCATTGTCTTTGTGATTAAGGAGGGGGGCGTTGGGTTCGGATTCGCGCTGGAGGGCCCCGCGGCCTCCAGTAATCCAACGCTGCGTCTCACATTTGGCGGTGATGTCGGCTTTGGTGATTCAGCCTCGTCCGGCTTCGCCTTGACTGGGGTCCTGATTGCGTTCATCATCGTTGGAGGTACGCGTCAAGTTGTATAATAATATGGTAAAACAAATAAAATATGTGTAAAAATGTATAACAAAAGAAGATAAAATAAAATATTAAAAATGTAACGTTCTAAGATTAAAAATCTTAAGCTTGTCTCTAATATGCTCTAGGTGGAGTTGTCGAGGTCTGCCCTTTGTGCAAGGAACGGGTCAAGCACTGAAAACAGTGGCGAGAAGCTTCAAAAGTCAAGAATGTGGAAAAATAGAGTGACTCCCGAAAAGACTATGTAGAGTCGTTCAGACACATCCAGTAAATAGCTCTCCCCGAGCCCTCTCCGATGAACCCAAACTCGGTATGGCTACTCCAAGGGGTTTCGGAGATATCCCAACTTGAAAAGGTGTGGTTTTCAGCCAAAAATAAAACCAAAAGTGGTTTTAAGAGGATATCTCCGGAACCACTGGTCCAAAAACCCCGGTGTTTGGGCTTTCCGAATCTGGCTCGGCGAGACCAATGCACTGGAATGGTTTTCAGGCAGAAAAATCTCGACGTCCTGAAAACGCCTAAAAGCAGTCTTGTCCTATGCCCTAAGCCCTACTGGCATGTCCAACGAAAACCCCGGCCCTCTGCGACTCTCCGTTGGGAAGTTATGGCTGTCCAAAGTTTTTACAAGATGGCCGCGGAGCTGTCAAAGTTGATTTTTGACCACGGGTAACTTCCCTCTGGAAAGCCGCAGACTCCCCGAGTTTGGGCTCTCTCTACTCGGCCCGAGCTCCGCTGTCCGCTGAAACCACTTTCAGGGTCCTGAATTTTTTTAGTCCCAAACCGCCTGAAACCGTGGCGAGGAGGAGACGGAAGGTCCCTGAGTGTAAAATCAAAAACCGCAATCTCCCACGACCCTTGGTTCAAGAGTTATGGCGGTTTGAAGCTAAACAAAATGGCCGCCGAGCTGTCAAAGGTCGACTAAAAATGTCCGTAACTTCGGAACCCCTTGTCACAATTGGATGGGGTTTTGGATGTACAGCTCGGCGTCACTTCAGGTGTCTCCTGAAAGCAGTTTCAGCGACAAAAATTTGGAACGCCTGAAACAGGCTGAAAAACTAAAAAACTTAAATTTTACACTAATCTTAAGGCCGTAGTGAAAAATCGGGTTAATTCGGGCCAGCGGTTCCCGAGATATCTTGATTTGAAATTTAAAACCTAAAAACCAAGATGGCGCTAATTTGTCAAAAACGCCAAATTGAGAGCAATGGGGCCCGTGTTTGGGCTTGAGGAGGTCAGAATGGGTGTATTGAACCCTATCCTGGCGTTAAAATTTTGAATTTACTATTTATTTAAGAATTATGAACAAAAAACATTAAAAAATCGATATCTCTGAAACCTTTCGTCACAAAATTATGAAAAAATATACTAAAAATAACTTAAATATAGGGCTACAATAAACAGTAATAAAAAATTTTGAAATACAAAAATAAAGTCAAATTTTTATCAAAAATATAGTTTTTCAGCAATTTACCCTATAATTAAAAAACTAGTCAACTTAAAAATCTAAAACTTAAAATCTCTATTAAACCGATGAGCGCGCAGCAGGCTGCAGTTGAAAATCTTGACAATGTTTATGGGAGCCGGAGATATTGGGGTCTGAAGTTTGTGACTTTAAACTGTCATATAAAATCTCCCGGCTATGATAAAATTCTAAAAATAGTTGCACTCGCCTCGTGTTATAATAGTCCAGGTTGTGTCCAAATTTCGTCACGCTGACTGTGCTCCTTCGGGTTTTTCAGGCCACGTGTTTTTTGGAAAAACCTGAATATCTCGCGAAAGCGTAATTTCAGGTCGATTCCAAGTATCCCAGATGGTCGGGAACCACGATGTTCACAGGAATCCGGAGAAAAAGATGGGGGTCGCCGATCTCGTTTGCGCAGCGTATGCGTTCCAAGCTTTTGGAGTTTCCACTTAACCTCTAAACTTGAGGTTTTTTTTTTTTTTTGCGAATAACTTTTTGGGCACTGAACAACGGCACAATTTGATCGCGGCACTTTAAGCGGAACCAGTTTCCGCATCCAAAGACACCTCACTCTTCACAATCGGACAACAAAAACCAATTAATTTGAATTTTTTTTTTTTTTTTTTTTTTAGTGCGGAGCGCGTGGGGTTTTGCTGCTTCCAGCTCGAGAGACCGAGTGCAACTGGGTTAGGTTAGGTTAGGTTAGGTTAGGTTAGGTTGGGGTGCTTCAGAATTCCTCCACGTGTGCCTAGTGGCTGCTGGTCCCTCTCGATACGTCTGGAGGGAAGAGCAGCTGCTGGGTCGGTGCACCCTGGGCGCGGCAGTATCCTTCTTCGAGGCATGAGAAGAAATTCTCATTCCTCGGGGAATGTTACTGTCGTGGCTAATATTCTGGGGAGGTGTCACATGGTTCGTCGTGCGATTACTCACGGAGCGGGTTTTTCTTGCGGGGTGCGATGTGTATCAGGGGTCGGGGATATTGTCGTGTGCCGTGCGATGGCTCACGGAGCAGGCTCATCGGACGGTACGTGACTAGTGATTCACTCCTCGAAGTTCTCGGGGAGTTAATCGGGGAGGGGTAAAAACGTCGTGTGGCGTGCGATGGCTCACGGAGCGGGCTCATCGGACGGTACGTGATAAGAGATTCACTCCTCGAAGTTTTCGGGGAGTGAATCGGGGCGGGGTTAAATCGTCGTGTGCCGTGCGATGGCTCACGGAGCGGGCTCATCGGACGGTACGTGATAAGAGATTCACTTCTCGAAGTTCTTGGGGAGTGAATCAGGGTTGGGGATCCTCGTTCATCTTGGATCACGGCATTCATCGCCCTCTGGTACGCGTCTGCCAATCAGACGTGACTGTGAGCGTGATGAATCGCCGTGATAAAGGATCAAGGGGGAGGGGGGAATATATATTTATATGTAGGGATGTATATATTTTTTTAATAATTATGTTTATGTGTAGGTATATTTTATAATTATATTTATGAAGTAGGGAGACAGGGACCACACCCTTCAAAGGAACAACAAAAAAAAAAAAATGAAAAAAACGATTAGCAAAATAGTACCCCAGGGCGGTACCAGCTGCTCAGCAGCTGGAGAATCCGCCACGATCCACGGATCGTCAAGCCCCTCGTATTCTGGGGAGGGCAGCAATCGTTTTCCGCTTGCCAATGGCAACGAGAGCCGAGGAGGCTCAACAAGATCACGGTCTTTCGAAGACCTGATCTCTTTTACACCGCGCCACGCGGTGGACGCAGTGTCGGCCTCTGGCGCTGCGTCACTAAAGACGGGACCAGAGGCCCCAGCAGAACCACGCGTGGTTTTAGAAAGGGTGAATGTGTCGTTGGAGGTCGACGACACACCGCAACCAGCTGTGACCGCTGTCTCCAAATTTTGGTTAAAGCGGACGCATGACTGTGGGTCGGATGCGGGCTCGGCGGGCTTGTCTTCTAGCGAGCAGAACCTGCCGGCCCCCAAGGTGCCGACAACAAGGAGGGGCAGAGGACGCGGGATATCCTCCGGAACGAGTGCTCCGGCAGCGTCACACGACTCTCGGGGCCG